>JAWNPA010000020.1:5305000-5657500 GCA_035045345.1 Drosophila hamatofila | reverse complement strand
TTATTTATATTTTTGAATGTTTTCTTGATTTATATTTATTTTAGTGCTTGTCGAGAAACCACACAAAGTACTTACCGCATTGGTAAAATATGGTGCATAAATATGTAAGACCAACAGAAGGCTATAAAAAGGTTCATAAACAACTAACCTCTGGCAATGTTTTTCCTATACAGGCCTTCCTCCTGCACTACTCTGTGTTGCCTTCTGTTGCCTTCCATCTTAACCACACAGTTAAACGCCCTCCGTCGCCACCGCAGAGACGGAAGCAGCAACAAATCGCTGCAATCAATGCTCGATAAGCAGATATCCTATAATGCGAAATCTCCATACAATATCACTCATTATTTATCTTTTAACTCTATAGTCAATATACCCCCTATAGTGAAACTCACTATAGGGTAGATCAGGCAGTGCAACCGCCAGACACTTGAAAAATCTGTCATAAAATTTGAGTGGTGCAAAACCAACAACTGGTTAGAAATTGCCAACATATTTGACTGTTTGCCTAATGAGCCCAGCCCAAACGGGGGTTGCAGCAAAAGTTGCTCTCGCTATCTCTACACTGTGCGTGGGGTAGGGTGGTTGTTGTTTGTTGGTTGCTGGACTTGTGACATGCTGGCAAAATTTGTTGGACGCGTTTAATTGCGTGCAGCCTCTGCAGCTTTGATTACTCAATATGTTTGATTTTTGGGATTTATGGCGTGTGCTGGAAAATGTTTCGAGTGCCACTTGTGCAGCTGTCAATGGCTACGGAAAAACAGAGCATGTGCTCACAAAACAAGCTAACAAAGATATGAAATATATATGTATATATACTATATATATATATAAGTTGGTTTAACATAAAAATAAGAGGCAATTTCAACAAAGAAATGCCATTAAAACTATGAAAAATAAACACCTGTAGACAGCAAGTAGTTGCTGACTGACTCAGTCTCTGTGGCTATTATTAGCTGTGGGGCCAAAAACAATGTAAACCACAGTCAGCCAACACAGCACAACAACAAGGCACAGTGCAAAAGTAATCCCTGGAGTCCGATAGCCACCAACGCAAAAGCTGTTGGTGTGGTTGCTGTTGTTGCTGTTGTTGCTGTTGTTACTGTTGTTACTGTTGTTGCTGTTGGTGCTGCCTTTTAGCCAATTTTGATATAACTGAAAGCGTCAATTATACGTGAAATTTATGATGCCGTGTGAAGAATAACACCAACTTGCAACATATTTGGACAGCGTGTTGCTGTCGCTGTCGCTGTCGCTGTCGCCGTTGTCCCGTTGGACAATTGTCGCTCGGGGATTTCGTAGATATGCTGTTGATAATGGGCATTGTGGTGCACATTTTTTCTCACTGCCGACTGCAAAAGATGACAAAGGTACCAATGCGAATGCGACGGCGGCAGCGGCTGCTAGCGTTTCAAGTTGTTGTTGCTGTTGCTGTTGGTACGCCCACTAGCAACAACAACAGCAGCAGCAGCAACAGCAGATGCGGCAGCAACGGCAACTGGCTAGGCCAATGGCTAGAGAAGACATTTTGGGCACATACCAAGTCAATTTGTTTTATCTATTGTCGAACAAGAGTCATGTCACAACGGCACAATGAGATTTAGTGTGTGTTGTTGTTGGTGTTGCTGTTGTTGTTGCTGTAGCCGTTGCCGTTGCAGTGCCTAGCTGCAGCAACAATGGTGCGGCAGAGCAAATCAGCGACATGATTCGATATTTAGATATGCGCGCTAAGAAATATGAGCCGCTAACAACACGGCAACAGCAACAGCAAATAGCAACAGCAACAACAATAGCAATAATAACAAAAGATGCTGCCGCGTTGTTGTCTGCTGTCTGCATGTAATTGCCAAGTTTGTTGCTTAAGTCTTTTGTTTTGGACAACGACAACAACAGCAGCAACAGCAACAGCAGCTACAACAAGCAGGCATATCGATAGCCCAAAGAGTTGCATTTAAATTTGATTTATACACACTTGAGCCGCATATAATTGGGCAGAGTCGCGCCGCAAAGTCTGTGCGGTAAGCCTGTACTAATAATTGGCCCCAAAAATGGGCAGCTCGGATCATATTTATTGTGGGCAGCCCAAAAAGCTTGTGCATATACAGATAGCTCATACTCGTACAACATCTTTTTTACTGTTATTCCAGGTGTTAATTGTACGCCTGGAGCAGTGCAAGTGAAACGTGTCCCCGAGACGTGCGCTGGCCACGATCTGACCATAAAACGCTAATGAAACGCTTGGGCCAATTGCAGAGGCTGCCGTGCGGCATTTTAACTAGATCTAGAGCAGGCGCGGCAAGCGTTTATAAACATAATTAAGTTGAAATCATAAAAAAGCGCCTCCAGACATACAAATACACGCATGCGTGTAGGCAGCAGCAGCAGCAGCAGCAGTAACAACAAAGTCGACGCAGCCGAACGCCAACGACTTCCACTTCGGAACGGGGCAACTCCGTTTAACAAGTCAGTCGCGCAGACCGCAGGCAATGTTCGGGCGACCAATCAGCGGCTGGCTAAAGAGCGCCGCACGAAGAGAGAAACCGGTTGATATGCTAAGAGAGCGCTCATTGAGCTGACAAAGCTCGGAGTGAATGTGCCCAGCGGCAATGCCAGACGCCGTCAGCAGTAGTTCCCAATCAGTCGCAACTTGACGCCTGAAGCGCACGCAACAAGCGAGCGGAAGTCTACGTCGCAACACAAGACAAGATCTCGATATCGAACTCGAGCTCGAATTCGAGTTCGAACAGTGGCCAGCTTTGGCGTACGCCGGTTCGTAAATATCAGTGCTGCTGCAGCTGGTGGTGGTTGGGCTGCCGCTGCTAGTTACTCTCTTACCAAACGCTCTCGCGTGAGTTGCTCCGCCCCGTGTGGTGGCTGCTGCTGCTGCTGCTGCTGCTGTTGCTGTTGCTACTGCTACTGCTGCAGGCTAACCCAACGCCGCAGGACACGCTTAATGGCCACGTATTTAGTCGACCGTCGTGCTTCGAGCAGTAAAGAGCACTTTTGCATGCGGTGCAAACGGTAAACGCTAAATGCCAATTGGATTATGTGTGTGTGCAATTCTGACTATGTGTGTGTGTGTGTGTGTGAGTGCGATTGTGTGAGATCAACCAACAACAACAACAACAACAATGATAATCAATGAAAATGATGTGAAAGTGTTAAATGTGTTACAATTAAATTGAATTGCTTGCTGATTACAACAAATGATGGCAAAGCAGAAAGCCAACAAGTAATCATCACAATAACAATAGCAACAAATACAACAAAAAACAACAACAGCAGCACAATCGGCAGCCGCTTTATTTATATATCTGTCTGTGTGTGTGCGTGTGTGCATGTGTAATTTATATGAATTTATTTTTTTTTTTCATCTGTCGATTTAACTTAACATAAATCAAAGCTTCGAAAATCTTCGGCTCAGCGTGTGATTCTCAGTGCGAAAAAAAATATTATAACGGAAATAGCGCTCAATTACTCGTACACAATACGCATACGAGCTACATATGGACACACATACATACACACGCTCACAAACATACACACAATAAATTTGTTAATAAAAGCACTAAACTAAAAGTGCAAACAATGCGAATGCGAATGGGAATGCGAATGTGTTCCTTGCCCCCGTCAGAGTCCACAATAGAGCCGCAAACGCAACGGTTTCATTGATAACGCAGACTCAGAGCTACACACACACACACACATACGCACACACACATAAACACACCCGCGCACCCGCAAATGCAAACAAAGTGGAATTGAAACACGAGTGAAAGAAAGCAAATAGCAGCACAATAAATAACTACGAATACACAGAAACATATGTGGCTGCACATAGGATGTGTAAATAGCGCATAATGCACGATAACAACAACAATTCCAATATGCGAGTGATAATAAAGAGAGGCAGAAAGTGAGAGAGTATGGGAGAGCACAGATCGAGGGCAATGCTTGCATACGGATGAGCTTACCATAAGCAAGAGAGCAGGCAGACAGAGGGCGAAACAGAACGTGCCAGAGCTTTCATAACTGTAACTAAGTACGAAGCCAGGCGCTGCTTATATAATTAGCTGATAGCAAAACATTCGCTGCGACAATCAGCTGAACTATTGTAGTATAAGAGCTGTCATGTTAACTTATACTTGTGCTTATACTGTCTTCTAAATTCATTTAGCTTGCAGAGTTCACATTGAGCTTTATACTATTTAAGTTTTCAGTGCATTTCATAGTACTCTATGTTTCAGTTGTCATATTTGATTTCCCTCTCATTGCAACTTCAATTGCGCCAATTGCCAAGTGCACCCTTTGGTCCACTTCCGGTCGTGCCTGCTGCCTGGCTGGCTGCCGTTGCTGCTCTCACACAGCGGCCTCTATGCACAAATTCGACTCAAAGTCAACGACTTCCGTTCGTCGAGGGCAGGGCGAGAGGGCGAGAGGGCAAGGAGCGGCATATGGAAGCGTAGCAAATTACTTAATTAAATGGACAATTAACACCCGATCAACATCGTGTGCGTGCCGCAGGAACGGTGGAGTGGGGGAGGGGGAAAATGGCACAGGCCAAGTCAAGAGGCAGCTCAAACAGAGGCGGGGGCAGCTACAGCAACAGGGGGCAGCGTGAGTAATGTGGGCAAGAGTGAAAATATCTGTAAATTAATATGCGCACAAGATGCAAATTGCTTGTGGCCAAAGACACCGCAGCAGCAGCAGCAGCAGCAGCATCAACTTGCAACTTGCCACTGCAACAGCAGCAGCAGCAGCAGAAACAGTGTTAAATTAACATAAATTGAATTGCATTTGCATTTGCTGCACGTTGAGCCGCTTTGCGGTTGTTGCGGTTGTGCAGGCAAAAGCAACTGTTGCTGCCAGCACTTGTTGCAGCAGCAGCAGCAGCAGCAGCAGAGGCAGCATCCACAACAGCAGCAACAACAAATGCGTGTCAATTAGCGTTGATGATGCGTGCTTAAAAGCAATGAGAAATGGATTTTACAGGCACTTGCCAGTAGCAGTAGTGTTTCGATTCCATTTTGTTTGACAATTGCCTTAACAACAACAGCAACAGCAACAACAGCAACAATACTAATAGTAATATCAATAACAACAGCAGCAACAATAATAATATCAACGTCATATCAAGTGGAAGTGTAAAGTGTATAGAAAACGAAAAAGAATTAAATAAAAAATATATGCAAAGCACAACAGCAACAACCGCTGTAATAAGCAATAATAATAAAAGTTCGTGATAACAACATTAACAACAAAACGAAACAAAAAATGCCCTGACAAAGCGACAACAATACGAATATAGTTATATATATATATATATCCAGTATATATATATACTCAACAAATAGTTATCTGGGCAATGGGCTAATTAATGGCCAATCTGTGTGTGTTATTTGTGCCAAAAAGTTGTGCTTAAACAACATCAACAACAACAACAACAACAACATAAACAACAACAACAATCATAATAACAAACAACCAGCAGCAAGGAACTAAACTGCGCGCCAGCATCGTCTGCAGCAGCAGGCGGCAACACGTTCAAAAACGCGCACAGAATGTACAAAATGTTTAGAAAACATTTTCGCCGAAAATCCACAAAGACAACGATAACGACAGCGACAAGAACAACAACAACGACAACAACAACAACAGCGAGAGAATCAACAATGTCTGCAGCGAGGCAAAGGCAACGGCAACGGCTGCGTTCGCTGATCGACGATTGCCGATCATTAAAGTCTGCCTGCAACTTAATTGCTTTAATTTTAATATTGTTAGTCCATAAGGTAAGCAAAGCCCCTACAACAACAACCCCTACAATTCGCCAGACCTCAAAAAAAGCGTTCACATGCAAAAAAAAGTAGAGCCAGAAAGAAAAGAGTAAAACAAAAATTTAGTTTAAATATGCGGGTGTTGCTTTTGCCCCAATGTTGATTTCTCGTTAGCCAAAATTCAAAATTGATTCAACTTTTGGCTCAAATTGCGCCCAAGGCAATAAAAAGACGAGTGTGTGAGTATGTGTGTGTGTGTGTGTGTGAGCGTGTGTGTGTTTGCTGTGGGAACTGATCGATGAGGGTGCTGAAGAATAGTAGAATTGCAAACATGACAAAAGCGACGAAACGAGTTGCTTGTAAAGGGCGACAAGTGATTGTTATTAGCATAATATATGTAGTATCAGCTATAATCAGAAGATAGAAGGTACACTAAACAGCTATCTGACTATGATAAGCATGACATAGTTTACAGTGGAGGTTTATCTAATCAGCCCGTAAATAGACTAAAGTTGGAGCCATTCATAAACTTCAGCTTAGAATCCTCAAATTTGAATTGAATGAATGATCAAGTTTAGACCATGTATGTTTAATTTAATGTTTATATTTTAGATAACAAAATTCTTGTTCATCAGATATTTTTCTTATATTACTTCAAGTTCAATAACCTAAAAGAAAAGTTTGTTAAAGTTTTAGAAAATTACTAAAACTGTCTCGCTCTATATATTTACTCTATATATGTATACATATATAGTTTTTGTTGTTTACTCTCTTTCATTAGATATCTTTTATTTTGTGTTTATTCAACACTTCGCATGCAGCTCCATAAAACTAATTAAGTTTTATCTAAAATTAGTTTTATTGCTTTTACTACCGCTATAAAGTTTCACTGATTTGACTGAGAAATTGTTGCCGTAGAGCAATATAAGCTTGACTACTATATTTCAATATAAATTGAAATGTAATACACAGAATACGCGCGATATGAATCAGAAATGAGTAATGTGTGTAACTCTGGATTTACATTACCTTTTTTCTTCAACTTGGGTATTTATGATACTCGGAACTATTTACGCAAAAAGTAACATGTATCTATCAAAGCATCAAAGTATCGTTGGGTATTCGAAATATGTTGGCCTTGCCACTGGTCCAGCTGGTTCCCACAGCAGCCGCAGCATCCGCCGCAGCAGCAGCAGCAGCAGCATCAACGGTAGTCGTTGCCCACAAAATTTTTATTTAGGGGCGTAGACATCATAAAGTGTTATACAAAGTGCCTAAACATGTATTGAGATGCCAGCGCAGATGCCTGCGAGGCAATTAAACAGAACGAACGGTCCGAAGATACATAAAATTAATCGCGTTGCCTGCGATCAAGAATATATATGTATATATATATATATATATGTGATGTTTGTGTATACATAAAGACAAACAACAATTTGATTAATACGCGACCAGCCGCAGCTTCAGCCATTAGAATGCCCAGGCCTAATCCACAACACAGGGCTATCAAATTGATTATACACATTTATCTGAGTCTCCAACAACAGCAGCAACAGCAGCAGTAGAAGCAGCATCAGCAGCAGCAACAGCAGCTCTTGAGTGCATTGATTTCGGTTAGGACTGGCGATAAAAGTCGTCGTCAAATGAGAAATGGCCTTCTAAATGGGCATGGTTTAGCTTAACATTGTTATGCCCGCTCAAAAACCTAAAAGGGTATATTATGTTTTCTATCATGCGTGCTTAATTATTTATGAATAATTTATAGTGAAATAATAGACGATATGTTTAATTATATTCGCTATATTTTTACTCTATTTCATTACACATCTTGGGATTTTACTCTATTTAAATATACTGAATGGGCTCTCTCAATTTTTGTATATATGTGGAGTAGATATCCAAAATCTGTATATATAATGTAAGATCAAATATAGCTATATCTATACTAATCGATAGTAAGATGGGAAATAATAAAATTTCGGTAATCTTTAAATCGATGAAACAGAGACAGATATTGAGGGATATTGGGGTAAGAGATTCACGTCCTGATTTTTTAGAAAAAAATATAAATATTTTTAAAAGGTTTCCCCCACGCTTCAATGGAACTTAGAGCTGTATAATCTCAAAATTTCTTTTTTAAATATCGATTCAAATTTTTCTATAAATCTGATACATTGAATACCTCTTTAAAAATATACTTCTTTTTGGACGAGTATTACCTAGTCAATGCTTATTTCCTTAGCTATTTAGTTATTAATTAGGCAAAGGAAAAGTGAAAAATATTTTGTAGCTTAGTCTGTCGCTTCCAGGAAACCAGAGTTTGTTGCTGTGATTGCGGCGCAGCGAGTGTCACTGATCAGTGATCAGTGATCAGTGATCAAGGGGCGTATTAACCCAGTTATAAGCGTACAGGAATCAGCTTGTACCGCCGAGCTAAAGCCGCCACATAAGGCCTGACATTTATTGATCATAAGCTGCGTATTAAACTGGCGGCAACTGTTGAAGAAATTCATAAAGATATATGTAGGTATATATATATACATTATTCGTATATATGTATATATATAGCTAAATAAGTTTTTTCGCCTTCTTCTTGCCATTCGAAAGTCCCACAAAATGAGTTGGCGAATTGAGCATTCAGCTCCCACGATCGTTTTGTTTGTACAACTTGTTGCTGTTGTTGTTGTCGCAGCTGCTGCTGTTGTTGTTGTTGTTGTTGTTTATCGCAACGCTTAAGGCATTAACAAAACGTTCCGCACTGCAGTTGCTGGGCTCATTAGGGCGAAAATTATTGTTACAGGCGCCAGTTGATGAAAATATAATTACGTGATCTTCAAAATGGAATATCGCATAAATTTGTGCATTTAACTTCATTAAACAGATGCATTAAACTTAATATGTTTATATATTTAGCACAAGGCTTCATCTGCAAGACAAAAATACTTAATTGTCGCGGGTATTAAAATTTGATCATGAAATATGTAACGTTTAGTGGGAGGCAGTGAACTGGAGAGTTTGTTTTCTTGAATTGAATGAACAGCTTAATGAAGCTTGATCAATTTATATGTTGGCCAGTTTCTGTGCTAACTTCTAGCTTAATAACAAAAATAACTTCTTTCAGTTAAAGTTATTATGATGATTATGAGTAATATGCATAGAGAAAAAAATTGAATGTGCTTGAACTTTTTACTTTCTAGATATATAAGTAAGCTTTGAGATTTTTATATTAACCCATTTATTATTAAAACTGTTCGTTATTAGAACCATTCGTTTCAATCTGGCAACTCCCTTTATAGATACTATCAATATATTCTCTCTAAAGGCAGTATGAGTCACTTGGCTAGATTCTTGTATGGTCACGAAAAATTCTTTCAACATGAAAATTGCATGCTGCTAGAAAAATGGGTATAGACAGTAGCTAAAGGTGGACACTGCTATTTATCGTATACAAAAATCTTTAAAATTTATATGATTTTGTATAAAAATGTAATAAAAAACTTTAAAATATAGGCTTAAATTTATTATTACTTAAAATTATTCTTAGAATTTTATAAAACTCTATATAGTTTTAACAAACCTTTTGCACTTAAGCAGGAAATTGATTAAACTACTCTATAATATTATACATATAGCTATTTAGATATAGTTTTTGAATTTAGACTTAGTCTGAAAAGTCTTTCGCTATGCCAAAGTATTTCCACTATAACTAAGCATTCATAGCTGCTCCTATTCTACTCTCTTAGCTGATGGACCTACACAAACATATCAAGTTGATATGCTATTTCATAACTTCAATGTGACTTTCTCATATTTATTTAGACCGTTTTCTTAAAATTTATATTTATTTGTTGAATCAATTCTGAACCCTTTTTTCTGATATTTGGCGCCGCATTACGAATCGTTTGAGACATTTCATGGGCATTATCTAATCGAATTGATTACGTGAAAAGTTTGTATCGAATATTAGCGCTTGATTGCGAGAATCAGGAATTGTGGCAGCTGTGGCAGCTGCATTTGCCGCGTCTGTGGCATGAATGAAAATGCAGGCCAAAGAGTGAGAAAGAGAAGCAGAGAGACACAGAGAGGGAGAGAGAGTGAGAGAGGTAGAAATGTGATAAATAAATAAGTAAGCAGGCAAACCGGTTCACAGCACAGATCCGATCAAGAATCCAATCAACTTGCCGCTGGGGCACTGACCAAATGCTTGCAGCACAATGCGGCAAACAAAAGGCACAACTCAGATCCGACTGCTGAGAACTCAGCCAAGACTGTGGCAAGTGGCAAGCATTGACTGCATTGATTGATCTATGGGTTGATCAACAATGCGCGTTCGCCTGCTCCGACAACTTCAACTTGAATAACAACAACAACAACAGCACTAGCGACAACAACAACGAAGACAACCAACTCAAGTGCAACTTAAAGATTCTGCTTTTTCTTCTATATGTGCCGCACAGGTGCACATGGCCAAGAAGTGCGTCCGTCCGTCCAAACGGGCCAACTGCCGTTAGCCCGGTGCCAGAGTGGAGCCTGCGACAGAGCTCGAGCTAAATTGCAATTTATATCTAATAAACTTATCAACGCTGCCAGCTACCAACTAAAAACTTTTCATTAGCATATTTTTCGCTTGGACTTTGTAATGAACCCTAAACTACAAACTTGATGGCCATGGCCAAGGAAGAAGGCAAGAAGAGATATATATATATATATAGAGATAGAGAGAGAGAGTGAGAAAGAGGAAGTCTTAAATTATGAGCAAACATTATGTGGAAATAGATAAACTTTATGTGCAATTTCTTGGCCGATCTAATGCGTTATTAATTTTATGGCAAATGCGCCTATCGATAGGCTCTTGATTTGCAATGCTACCAGTTAGCCAGTTAGCCAGTTAGGTAGTTAGCCAGCTAGGCAGTTAGCAAGTTGGCCAGTTGGCCAGCTAGCCAGCTAGGCAGTTAGCCAACTCCAGCTGTTATGGCCAACAAAAGGCATTCTAAATTGTATAAGCTGGCTGGATATCTCGTTTGATTAAGTGAGCCACAACCACAAAGCGCTTTGTGTTTGAAAATATTTCTCATTATTTTCATGTTTCATTTGGCCGGCAGATTTATCAGACTTCATTCCCATTTCCAATCTACTACGTCTGGCGCTCCTTTCATTTGACTACGAATTCGTCTACAACAAGAAATACTATATTTATATATATATATATATATATATATCTGTGCATGTTTTCATCCATTTTGAATTTCTTTCTCGTGTTTTTTAATTAAAACCTCTACCGTAGCCCAATCAGAGCGCCCTAGGTGGCTTATTAGTTTTTACAACAAGCGAACGTAGCGACGACGGTGTTGAGCATATTATTTGATATTGGGTACGGTTAGTGCTAGATAGGCGAGGTCCAAGAGGGGTGGGGGTAGGGGTACGGGTAGGGGTTAACCTCTCGAAGAGCCAGGCGGGGACTTATTTCGGTCTTGTACGCTTATTTAGCTTATGGCTTCGTTATGGGCCGTGATTGATTTGAACGATTCGAAATTTGTGTTTACATGATTTTTTTTCTTATTTTGTATGTTATTTTCTGATTTTTTTTGGCTGCGGCTTATTGCTGATGATGTACCTTTCGATTTTTACAGATATCCGCAGCTGGTAACTTCGAGCTGGAAATATTAGAAATCTCAAATACGAATAGCCATCTACTAAGCGGCTACTGCTGCGGCATGCCCACTGAGCTGCGAGCCACGAAGACAACGGGTAAGTTACGCCCAAATCTAATATAACTGATTATAATAATCATATGTTGTATACTATATATGTAATATTATATGTATATGTTTATATAGGAATTGCATAACTGACACATATTTTAATCAGCCTCAAATTTGTTTCGTTTTAAAATGTTTTTATCGTCTAAGAGAGAAAAAAACTTTTATTAAGCTCAAGGCCAGATTTTTTCGAATGTTTTAATTTGTGTGTAAAAAGTTTTACTTATCTTTGAGTATATTAGAATTGTTTGTTTTTCGTGTATTTTTAAGACTTTCTCTTTTAATGTTAACTGATAAAAGTCAAGTTGAGAGTGTACAACTTTTTTTTAGTTGTAAGAAAAGTATTGTTTTTATTCAATTTAAATCAAATTCTGAGCAAAATTTGATTTTTAGCTACAATTCAAGTATAGTGGTTGTTTTCTAGTACAAAATTGTAGTAATCTCCATGATTTCTAGTCCACTTTTGACTATTTTACATTATGACTATGCAGAACACTCTCGAAGGTGCCCCAAATATCCCTATCAAAGCGCTATTACTATGCATATGCAGATGAATGTAAAAGCTTAAATTATTTATGGTCTTTACTTAGTGAGCGAGAGCTCTACAGTTTTTTATTTATAGAGCGTTTCTTTTCTTTGAAAAACTTGTTTAGTATATAATAATATCAGACTATCTGATATTAATGGAAACTTTGAAGTTAGCTTTATAATTATCTTAAATAAATGAAATATCGTTAAAGTTAAGTTAAAGTACTAGAAGAGAAATGATAAAATATAAATTGTATTTTTACAGACTTCAATACATTTCTAGATACTCAAGTCTCTTTATATATTATTAAAGTCGGTCTTTTATTCCTGATGCTAATCTACACCGTTTCCGAATATCTTTCACAGGCTGCTCGCCCTGCACAACGGCATTTCGGCTGTGCCTAAAGGAGTATCAGACAACGGAACAGGGTGTCAGCATATCGACGGGTTGTTCGTTTGGCAACTCCACCACGAAGATACTTGGCGGCTCTAGCTTTGTGCTCAGTGATCCGGGCGTGGGTGCCATTGTGTTGCCCTTCACATTTCGTTGGACGGTAAGTTGTTGTTTGTTGCTCTTCTGCTGCTGCTTCTTCCTCTTCTTCTTCTTGTTTTTGCTGTGAGCAGCGAAACGGAACCAATATTCTCTCGGCTCCCACTGTTCCTTTGCTTCATAATAAAAACAAAAAAAACGCACACTTTTGGCACGAGCTAGCGCATTGATAGCGCTGCCCGGGGCAGCTGCGGGGCAGTTCCGCATGGAGCACACAGAAGCGAGACGCAAGACGTCATCGCGGAATTTCTAGCGATAAAGCCGAGCACTAGCAACCGACGCGGCAGGCAGCCACTGCAACAGTGATAAGCGGTGCTCGGTAGTCTATTGCTCTAACGATCTACGGAGAATGTATCGCAGTTTCCGGTCTCAGCTCAGAAACCACGAAAAGAAAGAAAAAAACCCAAGCGAACATGAAAAAGAAAGATATATTATTGAGCCGCTTGCGTGGGCTGTCCACTTGGCTAGAAGTAGGGTTATTATTTTACAGTAGTCGAAAGCATAAATATTCAAGTCATGTTCGGACTTAAAGCGCTGGCAAATACATATATATACATATATATATATATATATATATATATATATATATATATATATATATATATATATATATATATATATATATATATATATGTATTTATACGTAGCCTATACTTAAGTATCTGTGGCAAATAAATCACGGACTGCTGCTGCCACTAAAAAGCCGCTTACTCAGTTACTCCGGTAGCCGCATATATAAAAAGCAATTAAAAATTATGTTTTATGTTTTTTCCTTTTAGTTTTTTGTTTGGTATATACTATATATACATATATATTGTTTTTGTTGTTGCTGCTTTAAGCCTCTTTCGGTGCGCCCTCGTCTCGGATTCTGGGCCTGGCATTAATTAAGTGCGCATAATGCGGGCTTATGACTGCTAAAATGTGGCATATTTCGACTGTTCTGGCTGCGTCGCGCTATAAAACATAAGCCAAGTCAACGCCACCAAATGTAACCTGGGCTGGGGCGCGGTTGCCAGTTGAACTTATGCACTGTTTGGCGAGTCAAAAGGGGTATATTAGTTGAAGCGTGACAGTTAACAATTTTATTTGACTAAGTTCTAGCAGGCTAATAAAGCTATATCCACAATACTCTAGAAATCTGAACTCTAGTTTACCCAAGTTCAAGCCTTTGTTTGTAATAAACTAGTTACAGTTTGGAAGTATTTGTTACAGTTTTAGATTCAGTAATTTGTTAACTTTAAATAAAGTTTTTAACTTTGCATAGCTTATCTGAGTAAAGGGTATCCCTCAGCTGTGCACACCCAATTGAAATGCTCTTGTTTCACTGCCAGTTTCAACTAGTCGTTTCTTATTCTTTTATACGCCTTGTCTTAAACAGCAAAAAAAAACAAAAAAAAAAAAAACGGCAATGTTTTGGTAATGTACAAACACAAAACTAACTTGGTTAACAATTACACGCCTTCCTCGACACTGCCAACTAATTCTGCTGATGGCTATAAGCCAAATGCTGACGGCAAAGGCAACGGCAACGGCAACGGCAACGGCGACTGCGACGTCAACGTCGGCAGCGACGTCGGCATGCGCATGCGCCGTCGTTTACATTAAGCGACTGTGGGCTAGGGAGCTGCCGGCGCGCATGCGTCAGAGCCGGCTCTGTGTGGACTGTGGACTGTGGACTGAGGACTGAGGACTGGGGGTCTGTTCTGGAGTTTGTGGCCTGAGTCCAAGTCGAGTCTGAATCTAAGTCTGACTCTGTGCCGGCGCAGTGTCGTGGTCGTGGCCTGAAGTGCGGACAACCTGTTTCGTGGGAACATTACCTTGTCGCGCTTGTCGCTTGGCCGATGGCGATACGTTACGCTTCGCTATGGTTTCGCTTTAATCTTGGCCTGGCTGCCTGCCTGCCTGCCTGCCTCACATGTGCATATATACATACGTATGTATGTATGTATATATAGATATATATATTTATATATGTGTGCCTTATGCGCGACTCAAACGAAACCTGGCAAATGTTTGCCCTGGCGTCGGCATTGGCAAATTCTGCATACAACGGCAATATTTGCTGACTGAAATCTCAAGAAGCCTTTCACAAAATCACGAAATCTTCAAAATACAAAAACAACAACAACAAAAACCAAAAAATATCAAGCTGCCGATATAAGCGAGTTGTTACTTTTGTTGTTGCTATTGTTGTTGTTGTTGTTGTCTCTTTGCTGTTGGATGCGTCGCAATTGTCCCACTTTTTATTGAATGACTTTTTTTTGGTCGCTTGTCTTATTTGTTGGCGGGGGTCTTCGACTGGGTTGATTGAGTGAATGGCACGTTAAAACTTATAAACATGACTTATGAAATACTTCAAGCACTTGTTCCAAGTGAAGCAGCAGCTACAACATCATCAGCAGTAGTCCCCCTTCTTGTACACATCCGCCCCCCCCCCTTCCCCCCCACCACCATCCCCTCGCTGACATGGCTTCAATGTAACTGTCAAATACTAACTCCAACAGGCCCATCGAACTCTTTGAAAACATGAACAAGAAATATACACACATACTCTACTATGAATTTCACTTGACAATATTTTCAACTCTTTTGTTGGAGTGCGCGTGCGCAATCATCCAAAAAATTCTCAAGTGGAATTTGCTGCTCTTGCTCCACTTTTGAATATATGTACAGAGATACAAATATATATATAAATATATACCTTATATATGTATATGTGTGTACATATACATACATATATAATGTTGTCCAGCTGAATGGCATTCCCATAGCTGGACTGCCCCCACATGCAGCTATATTTGGAGTCACACAACTGAAAGAATAAGAAATAGGAAACCGACTCGAAAGCTTTCGTTTCGTACAGCATCTGTACGTAAATGGTCCAATGTCATTGATAAAAAAAAACAAGGTAGGAAAAAACCAAATGGATAGATGAAAGTGGGTAGGTTATTTGTCTAGCTCAGCTGTTTGTTGGTCTTCTCGGCTGCCAAGTATGGTCAGCTTCTTGACAGTTTGTAAACATTTCAGTGGCCAATTGAAAGCTCAACGATGCTGTCTTGTTTGCTACTTGATTTTGGCCACAATTGATCAAAGCATTAAGTGAAAATGTTTATTTTCATGCCCATAGAAATATTAATACTTCAAATTATGGTTTGTTAAATTGAATATAGAAATATTTAAAAGAAATTGCAAATGTGTAAAGTGTGGAAAAATAGAAATTGCTGATGGGTTTTATTTGGTTTAATAGATCATAGATAGATAAAGATCAGAGTCGAAAAGTTGTTGAAATCGCTTGCACATTAAACTTTTAACAGTGATTTAACATTCGAATGTTATTTAACAGTGTGCAGAACAAAAATCGTATGTATATGCCATGTAAATGCCGTATACAATGTTTAGTTATTCTTGCACTTGGAAAGGAATTAATCAAGGCAGAAAATAATTCTTAAAGGGATAAATATAGCATTGATGCCTATCGTAAACATAATCTGATAATATTAAGCACAGGCGTTGCATATGCGTTTTTCTTTAAAATAACTTATTTTGTTTTGAATATATATTTTTCTTGCTCTAAAGAGAGTTTCAATATATACAAAAATTAGTTGACTAATGATAATTGAGATCTTGAATGAAACTTTCATCTACACTTCAGTTAACTTTATATCGTTAAGTCTTCTACAATAGTCGCTTAATAATTTGCAACTTCACAGCTGTGTTCACTTACTTTGTATGTCACTTAGTAACCAGATAACTCTATATATGTCTGTATGATCTGTCCGATTAGTAACAGTTTCGCTTGTATTGGCGCGTGTCTGCTGTCAGTTGTGTTGCATGGTGAAATCCGAAACCAATTCAACGCCATTTTCAATTGAAAAACTTCCGCTGGCCGTGCGTCTAGATTTTATTTTTGTAGCATGCGCCCGCCCGGAAGAGCGAGCTGTGCAATGGATGACAGCGGGAAATTGAATGGAAATTCGAGCAGCCACACACAATTGACTGCTTGGACCTTTTATTTAAGCTTTTTGACAAACTGTGTCAAGTTGCAGCAGCGACAATAGTTGATAGTTGTTTTGTAATTAGCCAATGTCTGCTTTGGACTGATTTAGTGTCGCGCCGCCGGGCCAATTACATGGGAACAAGGCAACGAAGTCGCTGCCTTCGGAGGCCTCCGCCACCGCCGGCTGTCGCCTTCTTCGATCACTAAATGAGCATTTCCTGGCATCCAGCGGCGCAGACGACAACCTTCTCATCGACGTCGTAGTAGTAGACGTTTAATTGCTTTTTGTGCTACGAGAAATCTTCTCAGTGCCACAGTTCCACAGCTCCACAGCCCCACAGCTGCCCAGTTGGCAATTACAACAACACAGAACAGCGAGTCTTCAATTTTTATGCGCGCATGCAGAAAAAAGCAAAAAATTTGTTTTCTTTGGCCAATTGCACTCAATCGCTTGCACTGTAGATTAGAGATGAGCGCGTGACATGATCGTTATCTTGATCTTGATCTTGATCTTGAATTACAAAATGGGAGCTTAGCAACAACATAAACAAAATACATATAATATTTTATTTTATTTATATTATAGAAGCAATTCAACTTTACTCCTACACAACTAAAGTTAGTAATCATTTAAATTATTCCAATCTGCTACAAATAAATAAATAACTAAAAATTAAAATTTTTAATTGCAATCAAAACTCGTTTGTAGGTAACAACAACAATTTTTTTTTGGTAATGATTGATTTAAAAATTGTAATTTAATATTTACTCTAATAATAAATCAATAAATTTACTTTTAAATTTGATTACTTATTAAACAAATATTTTTAACAAGTCCTAATTATTTTAAAAATATTTAATAATATAATATAATAATATTTTAATTCCATTTTTAATTTGTGTTACATTTTCCTATTTGTATATTCATTATTTAAAAAATATTGAATTAAGTTATAAATGACTTAAATAATAATTCAATTTAATTTAGTTAATCAAAATTTATTTATTAAATCAAACAATTCACTCTGAGTCTTTAGCGATCGTGTCACGAGAATAAATCACGACACGCAATCAGCTCTAATGCGCCACGCCATGCACTCATTGGCCAAGTTTAGAAAGTCTTCGTTGCTTTTACTGGCATTTGATGTCCGTATTCTGCGTGAAATTAAAGTGTTTGTTTGTGCATTTGGCTCATTTTGTTCGTCTGCGCGTCTGCTCGTTTGTTTGTTTGCCTTTTTAGTCGCTGTCTTCATTTGCATCTGCAGATTAAACTGTCCATTAGCGTCAACACTGAGCCGAGACGAATGCTGCCGCTGTCGCTGTCGCTGCCCAGCCTCCTTGCGTCCCCCGCTCTTTCGAATTAATGCTGCAATTGCTAAACTCTTCTTCTTTTTTCACCATTTTGTTGCGCATTGTTCAATTACAGAAGTCGTTTACGCTGATACTCCAGGCGTTGGACATGTACAACACATCCTATCCAGGTAAGTGCGGTGGCAGTTGCAATTGCAGCTTGTTGTACGTGCCTGTTGCTACTGTTGTTGTTGTTGTTGTTGGTCGTGTGTTGTGCACAGCATTTGGCTTAATTAGCACAGCACCAACAGCAACAGCAGCCCAATAACAATAAGAGACAGTCACAGCCATAGCAACAACAACAGCAACAGCAACAGGCACAGCAACAACTGTTGCCAATTGCGCGCAAAATGTTGTCAGCCATGTCTAAAGTTTTGCCTTCTCAACTCCAATCTAACCGAATCCTGGACAACTATTGTGGAACGCCAACGTTGATGCCACCATCGTCGTCGTCCAACAATTGTCATTGGTATGCAACAAAAAAAAAAAAAAAAAAAAAAAAACCAAACGAAAAACCCAAACAAACACAATGCCAAAATGCAGATGCGGAAAGGTTAATTGAAGAAACATCATACTCGGGCGTGATACTGCCGTCGCCCGAGTGGAAGACTTTGGACCATATTGGCCGCAACGCGCGCATCACCTACCGCGTCCGGGTGCAATGCGCCGTTACCTACTACAACACGACCTGCACGACCTTCTGCCGTCCGCGCGACGATCAGTTTGGCCACTATGCCTGTGGCTCGGAGGGTCAGAAGCTCTGCCTCAATGGCTGGCAGGGCGTCAACTGTGAGAAGGCCATTTGCAAGCCCGGCTGTGATCCCATACACGGCAAATGTGATCGACCCGGTGAATGCGAGTAAGTACATCAACATTGTAATTAGCTCTATAAGTTAGCCCCTTCTCTCCCTCTCCCTCTCTCTCTCTCTCTCTTAACGATGTGATTATGACACTTTTTTTTTTGCAACTGCGGCGTGTGTTGAACAACAACTTTGGGGCGCCTTAATGGCCTGCCCCTTGGGGCAGATTGCTCGCTATGTTGATGTTGATGTTGGCCGGCCATAGACGTAGACACAGACACAGACACAGTTATAATGGCTGCTTTTCTTTTTATAGCACAATTAACTGCAGAGAAATGGGGGTTCTTTGGGTGCTGTATTTTTTTGTAGCACTCCCAACGGATGCGTAAATAGTTGTCAAGCTCCATGTACCACATTCATAGTTGGGAAAGTTTCTTATGCATCGATTACAGCAATGCGAATTGACCTGACAGACCTGAGAAATAGACTTGAACAAAGCTCTAACGAACTGTAACGGAAAGTACGGTAGCGTACTGGAAATGAAATGGGAAATAAGTTTAGATATTCTGAAAACTGAGGGGTCTTGAAATCTAAATGCTATTTTGTATGCCAAGACAAC
This sequence comes from Drosophila hamatofila, assembly GCA_035045345.1. Taxonomy (NCBI): domain Eukaryota; kingdom Metazoa; phylum Arthropoda; class Insecta; order Diptera; family Drosophilidae; genus Drosophila; species Drosophila hamatofila. The sequence continues at coordinate 5,638,123 of JAWNPA010000020.1, read as the reverse complement.
AACCACATCTAACATGAAAGTCAAACTAAAAGCAAAAAGTTTATGTGTAAAAAAATGTTTTCCCAACATGTTTAAAATTATCGATTATTCAGAACTGGTATTAAAAATAGGTTTATTTCTTATAAAATATAAAAACAATCAAAACTCTGTCACTAATTCCAAATTCAGTAATTAACCTAGCGTAAAAAGTATATATCATAACATTATTGTAATCTCTACCGATTGGTTAATATTTGGGGAAGTCAATTTATCGGCATAGTATCGATATATTTTCCAGATAACAGATATCTATAGATAGCTTTACTGATTAACTCATGAACTTAGTGCTAATACAAGAAAGCACAAGATCGATAACTTCAGCCTATATCGGCTTATCGATATATGCCACATAGCTTATCGAACTGGAATACACTTAAACTGGCAGAGCAGTAAACCTCAAACGACCTCAGTTTCGCAGAGTGCCCTATAAGGCATTCGGGCGCTGCTGTGATCCATAATAAAATCTAGCTAGCTATCGCTATGAAGTTGTAAGCAGCTATAATCTGCAATCAAGAGCCATCGATGTTGCACTTTCCACAGCGATTCTCAATCCATTGCTGCGGCGCTTTCAAGCACTGCCCCAGTCTGTGTTGCCGCAACCTCTTAGCTCTTCTCGCTGCTAATCAAACACCCGCACGATGGCCAATGCTACATTCTGCCTCTACCTCTGCCTCTGCCTCTGCCTCTGCCTCTGCCTCTGCCTGCGCCCTGTGCTCTGATCGCCAAGTGAATGGTCATGCCCGCTGCCAGAACACAACATGAACGGCTGCCAGACTGGCAGGAGCAGAGCGCTTGAGCTTGCTGAGCAGTTGCATCCGCAGGCGGCAGCAGCACGAAAAAACGTTTGTGGTTTTGTGGAATTGTTGCTGTTGTTGTTGTTGTTGTTGTTGTTGTGGTTGTTGTTGCCGTTGTTAATGTTCGAGCGTAACACAGAATACGTGAGCCAGCGGTCATGATTGCATTTCTCAGCGAACAGCCACAGTCGCTCGTCAGTCAACCCCCGCCCCGCCTGCCCGCCTGCTCGCCTGCCCACCCATCTGTCCGCCTCTCTTCTACGCCACTCCGGCCGAGACCGCCTTGGCATTGGGTCCTGGCGCGCTGATTCTAAATAGCAATAATTAGCGTGGCCTAGAAACCATCAAAAACCAGTCAAATGTTGCAACGACTTACAGCAGATTTGCAGCGCTCACTCCACAGATTTTTTCGCACAGCCTCGCGAACAACCGACGAGAATCGCCAACCGACAACCGACAGCCAACAACAACAATTATAAGCAAGAAGAAAAATTACTTTGCTGTTTGCACGTTGCTGGCCCATTTGCGCTCGCCGCACTGCAATAGATTCGTTTACAGATAACAACAGGCTGCTGTTTTAATGAAATCATAAATTATAGACATCGAACAGCGTTCGGCGTTCGGAGTTCGGCTTCGGCTCGGACCCAGCCAGCCAGCGTTCAGCTCATTGCCGTACCCGGCTATCTCCGGCCACGTCATGCCCGGCTTGTAGAGTTAGCACCTCAACTGACGGCCGGCCGTTGGCGGTTGGCGGTTGGTGGTTGGTGGTTCCAGACTCGATAACTCGATGGCCAGGCAATTTAACGCTGATCCCTGCACTTTGGCGTGTTGCGGCGATAAAATCGCAGCATCAGCGGCAACACAAATTCATTTGGCTAGTGGAAATGGCCTTTTCCTAGCAGTTATTGATGTTCCAGCCAAGGCCAAAGTTCAAAATGACCCAATTCAGTGATTAGAAGACCTGACATGCGTTCCCATGCAAATTGACACATAACTTGAAATAATTGGCAGCAATAGATGATTCCGAATTGTAGCTTGAGATATGAGAAGGAAATCAAAAAGTGAGCAAGACAAATCTTCTATAGCAACTGCAGAAATGAGGCTGTAAATGTAAAACAAATCTTGCAAATCAAATTGAAAATTATGTCAGCTCTGCTAGAAGATCAATCGATCTAAATGAGAATTTGGTTAGCGATGATACGACCTTAGTCTGGTATGAATTTGTTAAAGATAAAAAAAAAGATGATATTAAATATTATATTAAGTTTGATGCCATCTCGGTCTGATCTTTAAGCTAAAAAAATATAATCCAGAAGAGACTTGATTCAATTTAACAACATTTCAGTCTTTCAGGTAATTGAAGCTATGAAAAAGTGGATCCAAATGATCTCACTTGATAATCCCCACTCAGTTTGCTCGACAAGCTAGGCAAAAGATGATCTAGAAGATCTCACATGACTATTCACATTAAATCAGACAATCTGAGTCTGGTAAAAGATTATTAAAGCTACGCTCCAAATGATGCCACTTAAATAACTTGAGTCAAATCTCATATTGAATTACTTCCCTCAATTTTTGATTTATGCACATTAAATTGATTGTTATGCAAAATTAAAGTTCTCCCTCATATAGAGTAGATCATTTCGCCCCTTTACGTAACTAAATTGAAAACTAATCACGAAGCGTTGCTTTCCCACCATTACGAACAGATGTCGACCCGGCTGGCGCGGTCCATTGTGCAACGAGTGCATGGTCTATCCGGGCTGCAAGCACGGCTCCTGCAATGGCAGCGCCTGGAAGTGCGTATGCGATACGAATTGGGGTGGCATATTATGCGATCAAGGTAAGTGACCCGACGCGTCTCCTAGAGAGGCAATTACCAGGCAACACACCTGGTCCAATGGTCCATGGGTCCATTGGTCCATTGGTCCATTGGCATGGCCAATGACATTGATAGCATCGATGCTTCGGTGCATCGATGGGTTGCTGTGGCATATTTTAAGCGTATCGCTTCGTTTTCTTCGCACAGATTTAAATTACTGTGGCACCCATGAACCCTGCAAGCATGGCGGCACCTGCGAGAACACCGCACCGGATCAGTATCGCTGCACATGCGCCGAGGGGCTGTCTGGGGAACAGTGCGAAATTGTGGAGCATCCATGCGCCACACAGCCCTGTCGCAATGGCGGCACTTGCACGCTCAAGGTAAGCCCTCGATTTATAGATACGTATTTCTGCAGTGCCATAAAATAATTTAATATGCCGCCGGCTTTCGCCATGGCACTCTGCTCATCTGCAACTACAACAACAACTGCTCGACTCTTTGCAGCTAACGAATGCGACCAGGCAGCCGCCAACATATCGCGCTATGCGTGGCATGAGCTCTTCCATGGGCAAGCCGATAAGTCGTCGCAATTCAATACGCAGCCTGGCGGGCCTCTTCCCGGAGGCGCAGAATGCCAGCAGCACAGCCAGCAGCACAGGGAGCAGCAGCAGCAGCATCTCTAGCAGCAGCAGCAGCAGCAGCAGCAGCATGTCCAGCAGCAGCAATGGAAATGGCTCGCAGCAGCAGCAGCAACAGTTGCCGCCTCTGGCCGCAGAGTTTACTTGCGGCTGTGTGGCCGGCTGGACGGGACCGACATGTGAAATAAGTGAGTTTTGATTTAATTTTTCGCATTTGCCAGCGGGCTGCAGCACGCGATTAGCCACAGCCACAGCCACAGTCAGAGCCAGAGCCAGAGCCAGAGCCAGAGCCAGAGCTCCACTCGATCATGCAATTGAGCACACACGCATTTGACTGTAGCGAAATGAAATGAAACGTAGCACGCACGCAGAGGCTCGCAGGTGGTGTTGTTGTTGTTGTTGTTGTTGCTCTGGTGGTCTGGCAAATTTGATTTTGCATTCCAATTGGAGCACGACCGAAACACACATTCACCATTTCAGCCAATTCAGCCATTTCGATGGGGCAGTGCAATAAGCCGTAAGCTAATTAAGTTGCCGCTCTAAAATCAAAAGACTTAGGCAACAAACTTGCTGGAGCTAACTATGCCGTGAGACAGTTGAAGAAAGAGACTAACAAAATATATGCTAAATTATTGATACGCAACTGTAAAGAGCTGACCCAAGGGTCAACCAACAAATATTTAGGTTCCTCTTATCGGGTTTTATTTATCAGCAAACAAACAAATGAGTTGCGTGCTGGCTGCATTTGGGTCGGAAGGCAGCGTCTTCAACGGCGATTTCTGGCAACCGATAAGCAATGCACGCAGCTACCAATCCGCACGTTAGTTTTCGTTCAGCGGTTCAACGACTCGACTGGGACAGCGTTTAAGCCACCTGCTTGACAAGGGACTGGGCCTGGGCTTGAGCCTGGGCCTGGGCATCAAGTCGAACGGGCTGAACAACAAAATCAACACATTTGCACTTGAGCCTCGAATGCCACTTAACCAATCGTTGACTCACTCCCTCTCTCTCTCTCTCTCTCTCTCTCTCTCTCTCTCTCTCTCTCTCTCTCCCCTCTCTGCAGATATCGACGAGTGTGCTGGAGGTCCCTGCGAGCATGGTGGCACTTGTGTCGATCTAATCGGCGGCTTTCGCTGCGAATGTCCGCCCGAGTGGCGCGGCGATGTCTGTCAGATGGATGTGAATGAATGTGAGGCATCCTATGCGGCTGCCTTGCCGGCGAACGCGCTGCTGACCACCACGGCCAGCGCCATTATTGGCAGCAATCTGAGCAGCTCGGCCGCCCTGCTGGCGGCATTGACCAGCGCCGTGGCCGCCTCGAACTCGGTGGCCACGCACGGGCCCTGCATCAATGCGCGCGAATGCCTCAATCTGCCCGGCTCGTTCTCGTGCCTCTGCCTGGCGGGCTGGGGCGGCGCCACCTGTGCCGAGAATCTGGACGACTGCGTGGGCCAGTGCAAGAATGGCGCCAGTTGCATTGATCTGGTCAACGACTACCGTTGCGCCTGCGCCGCCGGCTACACGGGCCGCGACTGCGAGACGGACATCGACGAGTGCGCCAACTCGCCCTGCCGCAACGGTGGCGAGTGTGTGGACATGATTGGGAAATTCAACTGCATCTGCCCGCTGGGCTACTCGGGCTCACTGTGCGAGGAGGCCAAGGATCACTGCACGCCCTCGCCCTGCCTGCAGGGACGCTGCCTGAACACGCCCGGCAGCTACTACTGCCACTGTCCGCCCGATCGTGCCGGCAAACACTGCGAGCAGCTGCGTCCGCTCTGCTCGCAGCCGCCGTGCAATGGTAAGCATTAACGAAGAGAATGAACTGAGTCTAAAGCGCCATAAGCCTAATTCACTGCTGTCTGTCAAACGCAGAGGGCTGTTTTGCCAATGTCAGCGCTGTGACGACAACGACAACCAAGGCAACGACGACGATGATGAAGACGAAGACGACAACGGCCGGCGTCCAGCCCTGCAGCGGGCATGGCAGCTGCGAGATGAGCGACGTGGGCACCTTCTGCAAATGTCATGTGGGCCACACCGGCACCTTCTGTGAGCACAGTAAGTAATTCACACACACACACAAACACATAAACACACACACAAGCACATACACACACGTAGAAAGCCCAAACAGAAACAGCAAACTCATTAACTTTCTGCAGATCTCAACGAATGCTCACCGAATCCTTGTCGAAACGCTGGAATTTGCCTTGACGGTGACGGCGACTTTACATGCGAGTGCATGTCGGGCTGGACAGGTGAGTCCACCGCTGTGCGGTGCAGCCGCTGCTTAAGTGAACGTCAAAACCGGGGCGCAACAAGTGCTGCCAAATTGTAGTTGAGCACAACAAATTGCCAATACACTATCCTTAAAGGAGCTCAATTGGGGCGGCAGCATAAAAGATAATTTGAAGACAGACAGTTAGAGATGTGGAAAACTATTGGAAGATAAGGGCATTATCATATATATGTATATATGTCTAAAGCCAACTTATGTCGAAATTGATTTAAAGCATCTTATAAATGGAAAGTAAAGCCTTAAGCTAGTTAGTTAGAGTTATGAAATAGTTATTAGAAGATGAATTATCTTACAGCATTATATATATGTTGGACTTATGCTAACTTGATTGATTTTAATCTTTATATATAGCTTTTAAGCTAACTTACTTTGAAATTTATTTTAAGTTTCTTCTTAAATGGAAAGTAAAGTCAAGTTAAGTTCGTTAGAGATATGAAAGAGTTATATGAAGATAGTTTTTCAAGGGCATACAGCATCATATACTTATATTTATATACATATATAGCTCTACAGATATAACTCTTCAGCCAACTTATTTTGAAATTGATTTTAAGCTTCCTTTTAACACTTAATATCAATTAGCCAAGCATAAGCATTAGCTGTGCACATAGTCAATGTGCCTTGTGTGAGTGTATGAAAACCTGAAATAAGCTGACTGTCGGACTGGAGCATTATCAACGCTTTAGGAGCTTTAAATGAGCGCGAGACGAGAGTTGAGCACGTTAAGTGAGCTGCACACACGTTCGCACACACACACACACACACACACACACATACAGACACAGTCGAATTGTCGGTCGCATTTATTTGAACATTGAAAGTCGGCAGTCATTACAGCTTCAATTTGTGGCGAATGTAACAAACTGTGAGCGGCAATAATCTGCGCATTGGTCTCAGCTCTGCCCCATGTGGCAGAGCCGTGGGGCAAAGCCATGTTTTCATGTGTGTGTGTGTGTGTGTGTATATGTGTTACATCCACCCAGGCGTCTCACAATGTTTTTTGCATGATTTATGTTTGTTTTTGATATGCGATTTGCATATTTCACGCGTTTCGCTTTTTTGTCACAGATACATAGTTTACGATGCAGATACATTTGTAGCTACATCGATCTTTGTCAGCACACTTTTACTTTTCAGTTTGAAAATTAGGCATAGCCTTGAATCAGCCACGGTTAGCGCTCACGTTTGATCTACATCCTGTCACAGTTTTTGGTTATACGTCAAGTTCGTTGCCTAAGTCTTTTGTTTCCCTCTCTGTCTCTAATAGGCAAACGCTGCTCGGAACGCGCCACCGTCTGCTATGCGGGCCAGTGCCAAAATGGCGGCACCTGCATGCCAGGTGCTCCGGACAAGGCGCTGCAGCCGCACTGCCGCTGCTCGCCCGGCTGGACGGGTCTGTTCTGCGCGGAGGCCATCGACCAGTGTCGGGGCCAGCCTTGCCACAATGGCGGCACTTGCGAGTCGGGCGCCGGCTGGTTTCGCTGCCTGTGCGCCCAGGGCTTCTCGGGACCCGACTGCCGCATCAACGTGAACGAGTGCTCGCCGCAGCCTTGCCAGGGCGGCGCCACCTGCATCGATGGCATTGGCGGCTACACGTGCATCTGCCCGCCTGGACGCCACGGACTGCGCTGTGAGATATGTAAGTGTACGGGAAGATGAAGAGAAGTATAATAGTAGCAACAGCACTAACTAACTGTTCCCTTTCGTCTTAGTGCTCTCGGATCCCAAGTCGGCGTGTCTGAATGCCAGCAACACCATCTCGCCATATACGGCGCTCAATCAGAGCCAAAGCTGGCTGGACGTCGCCCTGAGCGGACGCAGTGAGGAGGATGAGCACTGCAATGCCTGCGTCTGCGAGAACGGCACCTCACGCTGCACGAATCTCTGGTGCGGCTTGCCCAACTGCTTCAAGCTGGATCCGCTGTCCAAGTCCTCCAATCTATCCGGCGTCTGCAAGCAGCACGAGGTGTGTGTGCCAGCCCTGGGCGAGACCTGCCTCTCCCCTCCATGCACTGTGCGCGGCGACTGTCGCGCCCTGGAGCCATCACGACGCGTGGCACCGCCACGTCTGCCAGCCAAGGCCAGCTGCTGGCCCAACCAGGCGCTGGTCAACGAGAATTGCGCACGACTCACGATATTGCTGGACCTGGAGCGTGTGGGCAAAGGCGCCACCATTGAGGGCTTGTGCTCTCTGGTGCGTGTGCTGCTGGCGGCGCGACTGATCAAGCAGCCGCTGATGACTCCATCGGACGTGCCACAGGAGGAGGGCATGCTGATGGTGCTGTGCGATCTGAAGACGGGCACCAATGACACCATCGAGCTGACAGTGGTAAGTGACGAGCATGCAGCAGCACCATGACAGCAGCTCTTTAATCTATCTTATTCTACTTCTACTCACAGTCATCCAGCAAGCTCAATGATCAACAGCTGCCCGTGGCGGTATCTCTGCTAGGTGAGCTGCTCAGCTCACGCCAACTCAATGGCATTCAGCGTCGCAATGAGCTACAGCTGCAGCATGCCAAGCTGGCGGCGCTCACGTCCATACTGGAGGTCAAGCTGGAGACGGCGCGCGTGGCTGATGGCAACAGCCACAGCCTGCTCATTGGCGTGCTCTGCGGCATCTTCATTGTGCTCGTGGGCTTCTCCATATTCATAACCTTGTACTGGAAGCAGCGTCTAGCCTATCGCAGCAGCTCGGGCATGAATCTGACGCCGCCGTTGGACGCACTGCGTCATGAGGAGGAGAAATCCAATAATTTGCAGAACGAGGAGAATCTGCGACGCTATACGAATCCCCTTAAGGGCAGCACCTCCTCCCTGCGCGCCGGCACCGGCATGGAGCTCAGCCTGAATCCGGCGCCCGAGCTGGCGGCAACAGCGGCCAGCAGCTCAGCGCTGCACCGGTCGCAGCCACTGTTTCCGCCCTGCGACTTTGAGCGCGAGCTGGACGTGAGCACGGGCCTGAAGCAGGCGCACAAGCGCAGCTCACAGATCCTGCTGCAAAAGACGCAGAACTTGGATATGAAGAAGAACACGGTCGGCTCGCTGGAGAGTCCGCGCAAGGACTTTGGAAAACGTTCGATCAACTGCAAGTCGCTGCCACCGCCAGCCAGCGATGAAAGCGGCGATGTGCTAGCCACTGTGGTGGTTTAGCTCTTTAATGATCTCAGCCACCAGCCACCAGCTGCCAGCCACATGGTACATGGCACCTCCAGCCCGAGGCCCATTCCGCTTAAAGTTCCTGGCATTTAGCATGGCATTTTCCGCTTAATGTGCAGCCAGCCATTGCCACAGCACGGGCGCGATTTCCAAGTGCATTAGTAGTATAATTAGCCTAAGGTTAATTAGTTAGTTAGTTAGTTAGTTAGCTAAGTTAGCTAGGTTAAGCTAGTTAGTTTGGCTGCGTAGTTAGCATTTTGTGTTGCATTCTCTGTTAGTGTAATTTCAAATTCTTCTCTTCAACGCTAAGCAACATCCTACACAGTGTGATATTTAGTTTAACCCAGAAGCGCATATACTCGTATATAGTATATAGTGTATAAACATTCTCTGTTGGCCAAGCACAGCCTGTACATAGCCTAGCTCTAAGGGACCCAGCGTGGCAGTCGATTCAGCGAGCAATCGAACAGCATATATACTCGTATGCATCTATAGCTCTTAAGTTGTACATAATTGTAAAGTTGTAGTAGTTACCGTTATTGTATTTTGTCTAATGAAAAAATATACATACCTTAAGCTGCAGCAACTTTGACTTAGACTTAACAACAATCAAGAATCAAATTGTTAATATCTTTCGCAATTCATAATCTGTGTGTGTATATGCTTAAGTAAAGTTTTAACAAATTCATTCGCATACTGTATGTATTATATATAGTAATATTTATTTATTATTCTAATATAGCGCCAGTGCACTCTGTAAGCAGTTACTTTTGATCTAGCAGCAATAAAGCAATATCAACAATAACGATAAAAACTTAAAACAAATCAAAGACTCTATGAAGGTGGGCATGAAATTTAACGGGTAAGTGGGCTATAATATAATCTAATTAAGATTATTAGTTACAATTTAAACAAAATGAAAAAAAAACAGAGGGTGAAATATTTGATATATTGATATATTTAAATATTAAAAGTATTAGTTATTTATTTGAGAATGAAAAAAATAGAGGGTGAAATATTTGATATATTGATATATTTAAATATTTAAAAGTAGTATTAAATACTTATTTGAGAATGGACTACAGTTGAAAACCATCAAACAATTAAGATCTTCGGTTATATATATATACGATTGCCTAGAACTGTAACTGAATCCTCACTGAAATTTCAAAATATTTAAAATTTTATTTTCCAGTATTTCTATTGGTGAAGACATTAAAGTAACCATTAAAATTAAAAATATTTTTATAAAATTTAATTTTTTTTAACATTAAACATTTTTAAAAATTTTTTAATATTTCTTTTTGAAAAGACATTAATTAGCTCATTCAGAAAAACTATATATTATTATATATATTTCCTTTTTTTAACATTTTATATAAGATTATTAAAGTTTAAAGTACTCGCATGCTTAATTTATTATTTTTGTCTTTCACTCAATTATTGTTTCTTGTATTTTGTTGCCAGTAGCATCATTATTTTCATCAAGGCGAGGTCCAGACATCTTTTCAATATCAATTTTATAGTTATTCTTTTCGACTCCGATTCGAACTTCTATCGATGCCATTTCCTGTGCGTTTTGCCTGGCATAACAGAAATATTCGCAGCGACCGCATTTGAAATATGCGCTAATTGAATGTGAAAACGAAATGCGAAATTCGAACTGCGAGTTGAGGCTGGCAGCGCGGCCTCGTGTGGATCGAGCGGCCAGAAGACTCGAAAGAAAGCGAAATGGCCAAAGAGCAATGCATTTTGCGTTGTTCGGTTTCTAATTAAAATACCAAAAAACAAAGCCGAAAACCAAACTAAGCTCAATTGCTGAACGGACTCGAAAACGTGGGCCAGCTTCAACCTTCAGAGAGAAGCCAGAGCCACAGACTGTTTGCCTGTAAATAAACAGAGTGAGTGAGTGTGTGTGCGTGTGTGTGTGTGTGTGTGTGTGTGTGTGTGTGTGTGTGTGTGTGTGTGTGTGCGTAAATTTCGAACAAAACGAAATGGCCGCGTTGTGCGTTGTTAATGAAGCAGAAAATGCCTGGAATTTTCGCTTGATTGTGGCTGTCGCGAAGTAAACGCGACGATCGACGCGGCGGCGGCTTTTCGACTCGAGACGGCTGAGTGTTTTATTTAGTTATTGAACAGCTAAGCCCAGTCGGCCGCCCTTTTTTCCCCGATGTTGGCCAGCGCAAAATTTAGCAGCATTTTTGGCGCTTTTGTTGCGAGTTGCGGCTGTGGCTGTTGTTGTTGGCTTTTTAATTAACGCGCGCTACGTTTTGAACGTTTGAAGGGTCCCGAGTGCACATGATGGCCATATAACTCATTGGAATTATGGAAGAAGCGAATGGCAAGAGCAGCAAACATCCACCCCAGCCAGCACCCAGGCCAAAACGAGGCGAGGCCAGGCGAGGCCGGGCCGGATCGCGCCAGGTGAGGCAAGGCGCAAAAGAAACTTGTCTTGTGGACAAGAGAACAGAACGTACATAAACTTTATCCGTCTATAATCTAAATATGTTTCGCTATAGCGCGCTGTGCGCTGAGCTGCGCTGCTTTTCGTTGTTGTCGTGGCTGTTGCAACAATTTGCTGCAAATTGAAAGCCAATTACGTTGTTTGCAGCATGCCACGGCAATGGCAAGGCAACCAGGCAAAAATTGCAGCCACAGACCGAGGCTGAGACTGAGACTGAGGCAGAGACTGAGACTGAGACTGAGACTGAGACTGAGAGGCTGCTGCCTTGGCCGCTTGCTCTTAGCAGACGACATAAATATCAAATACAGGTCCATAAATTTGAAACCAATTAGCCAACTTAAATTGATAATAGTTGCAACAAGCTGCCGCTGCTGCTGCTGCTGCTGCTGCTGCCGCCACAGAGGCTGTTGGCGATCGGCAGCCTGAATTGCTGTCCTAGCATTTGCCTACAAGCAGCAACAGGAAGCCAAAATCTCGTGTAGCCTCGGCCGGATTGGCCGCTAATGGCAGTGCTATTTGTTGACATACGTCGCTCGTGTTGACTTGCCAATTTTCGTCGTCGTCGTCGTCGCAGTTGCAGTTGCTGTTGCTATTGCTGCTGTTGCTGAGGCAATTGTTGTCCATATTGGTATAGAGCAACAGCGTCATATGTCTTGTTGTCTGGTGTGCCAGCAGCGCCGTCCGCTCTGTCTGCTCTGTCGGTGCCCTGCGCTCATGTCGTGCCTGTCGTGTCGTTCTAATCACAATTGTAGCTGCCTCCTTTGGCTGCCGGCCATGCGTTAACCATGCGACTTTTTATGGTGCTTTTATGCAAAACAACTTAATTTCGAGCCTCGAAACGTTAGCAACAATGCAGCGCGTAAAATATGCACTGCCAGCCATCCAGCCAGCCAGTCAGCCAGTCAGCCAGATACCGAGTGGGATCTCGGACGGGCGAAACGAAAGACTCAGGCAACAAACTTGCCAATGTTTAAATGTGCGCCATTTGCCGTGTTGCGAGTAGCTGTTATAGAAAATTATCTTAAACTGATTTGATATATATTCAAATAGGCGCTGTGCGACACATGTTGATGTTGTTGCATGCAACAATTGCAGCATTTGCTGCACTCACTCAGCTAGCCACCTAGCGCCAGACACGCAGCCGGTAGCAATGCCAATGCAATGGCAATAGCAACAGCAGCAGCTCTCTAGCGAAACGGATAACATCGCTTACAGTAAACGTCTACTTGTATTTTAATTAAAATATTTTGCCATTTCCCTCGATCTGTTAGCGGAGCCGGATTGAGATCGAGCCATGTCCGTGTGTTTGTTGGACAGGTGGCATTTAGAAAAAGAGTATTTGAAGCTAATTTGGGTGGGAATTGATTGGCACAGATCCACATAGATCTAGTGCCTGGGAAGAGACAGTCGACCAAATAATAACTAATAACTCAGCCACATCGACATCTCTCCATCTGGAACTAACTGCGAAATTTCCCCAGCAATTAATCGACATGCGCTGAATAGGTCTGAGGCAACGCTTTATAAATGTCAGATGCGGCACATTAATGTAGCGCATTTATCTAATTAGACAAGCGTTTTAAGTCCGAGCGTTCGGCGAGCATCTCACGCCAAATAAATTAATCAGCTAATTGATGGGCATAAATTAAGCATATGCAAATGAGGCAAGGGGCCAAGCAAATGGCGCGATCTGCGGCGCGCACGAGGCGAGCCACGACTGTCTGTGGCTTATTGATGGCCAAACTCAATTAAATTGGGCAAATGGTTAGCGCTCAATATTTGTCAGGCCACGGACCACCCACTGGTCCCACTGGCCTGGTCAAGTCGGCCAACTCTTTCGCCTTCTACTGCAGCTGGACAACTCAATTAATAACAATTTCTCAGAACAATAATGCAAACTGCGCGTCCGTTTGGCACCCAAAAAATTAGATTATCTTTTGGGCAACTGCAGCTCATTCCTGGCTTTCGCTATCGCTCGCTGTCATCGTCGCTGCGGTGTTGCGGAATTAGTTGCTCGGCACAGGTAAAGGCACAGGCAGTGGCCCAGGCAGAGGCACAGGCTCCGGCTCTGGCTCTGGCTCTGGTTGAGGCTGTGGCACAGGCTTTGGCCTGAACTTTGGGCGCGCGAGGTCGTGGCAGTCGCATGTTGCTTCAGTTGCTTTAATTGAAAACCGTACAAAATGGAAAATGGACTTTCATGAAGGCAACCAGGCAGGCAGGAAAGCAGTCAGGCAGTCGGTTTACTGTGAAGCAGCTCACTAAATTAGCCAACCGACTTTTTCTAATTTTGCGGCTGAGAGCGCGTCGAGTGCATTTCAGGGCCCGTGACGCTGGCATTTGGCAATTTATGGCAGGCCAAAGCGGTGTCGAAAATAGCGCCAACAACCAGCGGAGCCATGACGATAAGCACAAGGATGATGATGATGATGATGACGACGACGACGAGCCTGCTGATGCTGATAGCTTTTTGCAAGTTACTTTCTAATAATGCACCAAAGACAACAGCAACAATAGCAACAACAACAACAACAAAAGAGATGGGCTGATGTGAATGGGGATGTGGATGTGGATGTGGATGCATTGCACACGAGAGTCATAAGCGCAACCAAGGCAATTAAGTTCGAGCGACAAGTTGCGCTGCTGGAAGCCAGGATAGCGGCGGGCCAGAGCAGGTGGCGGCGATGGCGGTGGTGCTGGCGGTGCAGCTGCAGCAACATGTTTATGGCTCGAAACGGATTGCACGTAATGGGATTTACGCTGAGCGACAACGATAGCCTGCAACTGATTCAACTATGGCCAGAGTCTCAGTTACAGCGCCTGCGCCTCAATAAAGCCGATCGCATTACCAATTAGGCGTGCACACTTGGCTAAACAGCCGCCATGTTCGCCACTTGGCTGCTTGGCTGCTTGGCAAGTGGAAATTGAATTAGTTGTCGCTGCATATGCGTGACTCGGCCAGCCCTGGTCTGGTCTGGTCTGGACTCGGCTTAGACACAGATTGAGACTGGGTGTCGCTATGTGAGTCTGTCTGTGTGTGAGAGTGAGTGTGAGTGTAAACATTTTTTACACTTTGCCACATTCCTCTGCCGCGCGCATAAATCAAGCCACTGCTCGCCTGTCAATCCGCAACGGCAGCATTGATAGCGTCGTCGTCGTCGTCATGGCCAACGTAGCTCTTGGCAAGTGCTCGAGCCAATACAGCTGGCCACATGTGGCCGTTGCGGACCAGTGTGCCAGTTTCCCAGTGCGAATTATGGCGCAATGGCTCGAAATCCTGTTTTGCCTTGCAGCAGTCCACGCTACGTGAAGATGGTCCAGACGCTTGTGCAAAGGCAAATTTATATATAGCATAGGCAATTGGTCTAGACTCTTGACTCTAGATCATGAAATATTGCTGTGTTGTTTTGGGTCACCAAAAGTTGCAACAAATTTCACTCGAGCTGGACGCAATTAAGTGTAACTTACAATTAATAATACTAATTCGAAATGTTCAATGTCAACTTGGGTTTTGCATGCGCATCTGGACATCATACACATTCTGTTCAGGTATTCCAGTTGCGAAGCATAGATCGATATATTAACTGATTTGTTTTGACAGCTTTGGGCAGCTGCAGGAGGAGACTATAATTAATTTGAGCTTCAGGTAAATCAATTGCTGATGATATCAATAGAAATCAAATAGTTTAAAAGTAAGTACTTTCAGGTTCTCGAATGCTCTATATATTCGATATTACATTTGCAAAATTAGCAACTAACATTTATTCAAAAGTATTAACTTCCACAAATAAATTTTTAAACTTATAAATTTTAAGCCGCCAACAACTGAACTGGCTAAAAGCTGATTGCTATGAAACTTCAAATGCGCTGTGCAGCACTGATAGTTTTATTTACGATATAGCAACGGTCACACTGGCAAAACAGCTGTTTTAATATTTTTCTAAAAAATTAATAACAATAAAATGTTTAAGCGAATCGAATGAATTAAGATCAGTATTTAAAACTTTTTCAAGTAAATTTGTTAGAAGTTAAAAACACTGATTGTTTCACACCTGTGAAGTCTCTACTCAATACTTACAAAGTAGTTACATAGCTAAGATGTGGAATTTAAAAGATTCTGCCGCAAATTTATATCGGCAATATGAGTTTATCACCTGCATCAATATGTTCGAGCCGTGGGAGAAGAAGCTAATTAGTAAGTGATGCCATGATAACGATTTTTCAAAACAATAACATTGCTCATTCATATGCAGATGGAATTGTCTTGTTAATGTTTGTGCTCTTGGTATTCTCGAGCTGCGTCTATTTGCCCAGCTATATGGACACGCTGATTGAGATTATAAGGCCAGCAGGTGCATCCAGTAAGGTGGAGGATCTGACATATGTGCCACAGAGAATCAGCAGCATGTAAGACATGCCACATGATGGCCTGGAAACACCCCATACAGGAGAAATTTAGAAATATATATGTTATGCACATAGTACTTGCCCAATTGCAAGACAGATAGAAACGAATGAAAACAGTTTGTGATTTACTTTAGCTTGATTAAAATCTTTAAATATTTGAGTGTGCCAATGAATATTCGATTTAACCATTTTAAGACTTCTCTGCGGTACTCCAGCCCCATAAATATGGCCTCTACAACGCGCAGCGCCGAGAGATTGAAGAAGAGACTAATTAAACCACCAAAAGAGACTGAAAAGATGAACAGCTAATGGATAAATCGAGAGATATTTAGGTCGGACACTTACTCAACAAGTCCAGAAATGTTTTTGAAACACGTCTCACATAGCGCTGCGTGGGCAGCTCCACCAGTGCCACATGAATATCGGAGAAATCTTTATCAGAATCCTGCTTGCTGCAAGAAGTATATTTACTTATTCCTGTTATTGTTTACAAAGTAATCATTGTTACATACTCATCAGCTGTATTGTAGATAATATTATACTCTGGCTCCTCGCAGGAGCTCATGCAGTCACAGGATTTGCGCTCAGCGACCAGCCTTTCATGGATGTCCGTCAGACAGATCAATCCCTGATAGTCGCACATGGGCAACGAATTCTTGCTGGGCACAGCCATAAAGTGACTGGTGCAGTTGCAGTAGAGCAGCTGCAGGGTCACGGTGCACTCCACAATGCAGCCGGAGAAGCTGTAGAACTCATAGATCCCAATGCGCTCCTCAGAGTGCTCGTGACTGTAGCGACATCGTCGCTGCTCATAGTTCAGCTCCTCGACACTCTCGTGATTGTAGACCTCGATGACGTTCAATATAAGCTCCTTGTTGTTGCCCAGCAGCACTGTTTCGCGTATCATGCCCTCGGAGAAGAGGTATGGTACATCGATGGGTGCATGCACGTTTACCTGAATGTCCGCCGTGGCCAGGAACTTGAGGTTCCCGGCTCCAGTCATGCGATTGTTCTTAAACTGCACCTGAGCTACTTTGCGCGCCTGGACCGAGTTGAAGGTGTAACAGACGCCGTACTCCGTGAGTATGGGCAAGAACTGATCGCAGCAGTCGAAGATCTTGTTAAGGTACTGGCACTCCACAATAAGCTCATGGCACTTGCTACGAAACTGAAAGAGAAGTCTTTAAACAGAGAGAAAGAGAGAGCTCGTGTAGTTCTTTTATCCCACCACATCAAGCAGCTGTGTAAAGTTGTCTGGACATTGCACCTCTTCACACATCTCGCAGCTGGTGCAGATGCCTCTAAAGAATGCAATTTCGCCGACAAAGTCATCGATGTGGAAGTCGTGCTCTATGCCAAAGAGCGTGTCGCTCTGGTCCCAAATCTTTTCCGAGTTGTACAGCTCACAAACGGTTATGGACGGAAACGAAGTATTCCAATTTAGGCTATAAATGGGATTGAGTAAACTCCCTGCATACTTCTTTGACCTTTAAACTTACTAAATGGTATCCAAGTTGAAGGATACGGATGTGGCAAAATAGCTCTCCACCAGAGATTTTGTTACGGGCACTATGAACGTCAGCGATATATAAAGTGTACCCAAATAGAGCGACCTATTTTCAAAATGGGTTATATTCACATTATATAATTGGTTTCGCTGCTAGCTACATATATACATATAGTATAGATACATAGATATATAGTGTATATGAATCGTAATTTACCCTTTTAGTGTCAATGACAAAAAACCAATCCAGTGCATTGTCTGCGAAACGTTCGCTACCAAAGTCGAAACTGTTGTGAGCCACAGACCAAATTTTTGTGTTGTTTTTTTTTTTTTTTTTTTTTTTCTGACTATACGGCGCAACACAAAGGAAACATGTAGCTCAGATTAGATCTACGCATTGTTCCTAATTCAAATCAATTTACCCCTTTGCCTGATTACTACCTTGTGAATACCTTCCTAGAGGGTAGTATACTTTTGTCATGGGATTCGTCAAGAAGTGAACTTCTCGGATAACATAGAGTATATTAATTCTAATATTATAGCGTACAACAAATTATTATATCGAAATCTGAGTTGATGTAGCCACAACTCTCTGTTTGTTTATATGCACAGAGGTCTCTCAACCCTTAAGAAAATGTCCGGAAATAATTTATTTTATAAAATACATCAGGAATTATTTTCCTATGTGGAAAACTGTTAATTTCTTTTAAGTATTTATTAATTTATAACATTTATATGTTTATACATATATATCAGCCAAGTCATTAGGATTTGAGGCGGATGTCTATAAGTATTAGATTATTCAAATTGCTTTAGCTACAACTCATGTCAGAGACAGTGCAGCTTAATCCAATCTAGATAATTTAGACCTTATTGTTGTTTGTTACTTCTTAACAGTCGCATATACAAACGCTTTCAATTTCAATATGTGCTGCAATTGAACACTAGAAAATAAAGAATAATCTCCCACACGATAAACGTTAGCTAACGTAATACTACTAACATTGTGAAGCTATTTGCATTTCATTAAAATGATTGCAGTTATAACTAGATGCTAAGATATACTATTTCGTTGGCAATCAATGCATATCCAAGCAAGCACTTAGATGATTCACTGCCATAAAATTCAAACTGAATCAGTATGAAATTTCACATAGAAATGCCCCACGTTGGAAGTTATCAGAGAGGGCAACAAACTTGTGAGGTAAGTTGAGACCTCAATTTCCCGATACACACGATCGATATGAATCATGCGACTTTATGATAATAGCACAATAAATTGTCTGCAGTGAGATAGAGATTAAATAATAATAAAGTCGGTGATGTACCTTTTCGATATAAAATGCAAATAAATTTGTTAGCACTGCGGTTAGTTGACCACACCAAACTTCACAATTCTAGATAGGTTATTATAAATATTCGTTGATCTTAAATACTCAAAAAATAAAGTAAATATTAAAAAAAAAAAATTTTTTTTTTTATTTGTAATGGATCTGTGTCTTGAAAATCTCAGTAAGGATTGTAAAAGATGGAAATCTATTTTCCAACCAATTAATAACAATAATTATAAGCCAAAGATATTTTCCCTAGAATTCTATAGTGATTCAAAATTTGCATAACTTTAGATATGATCCAATAATAATAATTATGGCCAATTCAGTTGAATAATCGTCAGTCATGACGCTAATATAGTTTTAACAAAAACAAGGTGTTGAGCATGATTGTTTTGTCCACACTAATATAGATAAGCTGTATTTGCATACAGATTAACATATTATATAAATTATTATTATTATAATTATACCTCGTGTACGATATGAAAAGAGATAGTGATTTTTTGCCTTGCTTATGTTTCGTTGTCCTTTCTTTAAATGGGGGAATCGGAATCAAAAGCACAATATTAAACAAAAATCTCATGCCATTGTCTTCATTCAAATTTTTTCTGGTTTCAAATTTCGTTATTTTTTATGAGTATAGCTATAAAATTTCAGCTAAAAGATATGTATTTGAGTCATGAAATGGCAAGCTTTTGTATAAAGGTTAAGATTTTTGGACCAGATTTTTAAAAGAGCTGAAATTTATGAGTCTTGCATTCTGCAAGATTATCTATCTATATATCTATATGCTGCTGAGTATAGAACATATCTGTGCACCTTATCATAAAGGACTCAGGCTTTTTTTACACCAAAGATAATGAAATTACACGAAATATTTCCTTTTCATTCTGCATTGTATTTATTTATGTACATACATATTTAAAAAAACTAACAACTACGACCAATAATCTCAAAGTGTGACTATTGCAATGGCATTGAGAGCTAAGCTAACGAATAAATAATAAAGAGGCGGGAAAAGTTAGACGAGTCCCTAATATACATTCTGCGTGATCCAGGGTAACATGTCCAACACAGAGGCGAAGACGCCTGGCTGATTCTCTCGCTTGCCGCATTGCCCACCACCATAGGAGACGATGCCGTACTGGACATAGCGGAACGTGTTCTTAAAAAAGTTGCGGAAGAAGAGTGGACCGCCTGAGTCGCCACGGCAGGTGTGCAAGATGCCATCGCCGACAGCGCAAATGTGATTCTCGCTAACCGGAGCACCTGGATAGTAATTGCGGCACACACTCAAGTCCTCGCGTTTGATCACCGCCTTGAGCAGCACTGAGGATGGCTGGTTGTTTTCTGTGCGACCCCAGCCCGAGATGAAGAAGCTCTGATCGTATGCTATAGCCTGCGACTGACGATCAATGGGCAGGCAGATTGGCTTGATGTGGGACTTGAAGTGAACGGGCCGATCAAGTTTGATCAGGGCTATATCATTATTGATTTTCTTATCTACGTAGTTGGGATGTACGCGGATGTCCGCGATGCCATACTCCTCGTAGGGTGGCAAGCACTCCTTGCGCCGTCCGCCCAGAAATTGGCAGTCCTCTTCCGTATTCAAATTGTGTTCGCCCATGCGCACTGCGATACTGTGGAAAAGGAATAAACAAACTTAGTCTAGCATTCGATAGTAAAATGCGACCTATGAGACTTACGGCAGTGCGTCTTCCCTCACACAGTGCGCGGCTGTGAGGACAAAGCGATCGGAGATCAAGCTGCCGCCGCAAAGGAAAGGTCGTCCGAAGGTCTCATACTTCAGCAGCACAATCCAAGGAAACTCGCCGATTTTTGTAGTGTCTCCGCCGCTCAGTTTCGTGTTGGCCTTCTTGCCGCAATCCTTGATCGAGTTGAGCAGCGCCATGCCACGCGAATCAATGCGTCGCAGATTGGAATTAGTTTGACGGGTGCTCAACGGAGCTTTGGTCCGTGTCACTGAATCTCGGTTGCCGTTATTAGCACTCTGTGCTGTGATCCCAGACGTGCTGCGGCAGCACAAATGAATTGTCTATATGGGAATTACGATAATTAGTACAAGTCAAGTTATTCAAACTTGTAATCGTTAATTACCGATTGCTTGCCTACATTGCAAGCCAGTTGCCTGATCTGATTCTGTATCGAGCGTGGCACATTGCGTCCATATCTGTTCTGCACATCCTTGATAAATTGGCATTCCTGGAAGGGGACGCAGTTGCCCATCTCGCCATTGGGGGTGTAACATCTGTTGTCCGTCTCTAAAATAAAAACAAACGTTTAATTCAGTGATGTGATAAGCTGGCCAACCGACTCATAACTCGTTTGACTGGTTAGACTTTAACAAAAATAATATTTGTTCAGCTTTGTTCTGGCACATGAGTCAGTTAGCCGAAGACCTATTCAGACTACTTACGACTCAAGACCAGCGCTGGTATGGCCAATAATATTAGGCCCAAGCCCAAGAATATAAATAGTCGCATCCTGTCCAAGTATTCAAGAAGAGTTCCGTAAATAGTATCAATGTGATCGGTTGTTGATCTTTAGCTTAACTCGGGCGCTAAACTGTGAATGAGTCGCGTCTCGACGTGTGCCGAGCTTTTGTACTATCTGGCGTTCGCGTGCTGTGTTAGCAGCTCATTAAAATGCATTCATGATGTTTTACCCACCTTCGAGATCATGTTGCTCTCAACTGGACAACAGGTTTGACTCGCTCTCATCAGTGCAGCACGTGCGTAGAGCGCGAACTGATCATAGACTCGATTATACCCAAAATGTCAATTGGTCTCAAGTGGGATATATATGCATATTCCACTCTGTCGCCTGGCAGTGGCGAGTGGGTCAAGCGATTAAATTCCAGGAAACCCCCCAGTGATTAAACGCTCCCTCTCTCTATCTCTCTCTTTCACTCACTCTCTTGAGTTTTTTTTTCAATAAAGATACATGTTATTTGATTGAGCTAAACTGAAATGTTTGTAATTAATTGCTTTCATAACTTCCCCAGATATTAATCTCCACCCATGCAGCAGAGCGTCTGTCTAATTGCGCTGTTTTGGGCTCGTTCCCCGAACTTCTTTTCATTGCTTTGTGAAAATACCACAAATGGGAAGCCCGATAAAGTGGACAATATTTTATGGACTTTTTTGCTGTCAACTTATGAAGTGGCCAACACACATCGTATAGCACAAATTAGCTGCTTGAAATCCCCCAAAGTTTGATTGACGAGATATGTGAATATGTCTACAAACATATTAAAATACAAATTTCTGATTGACATAATATTCATAAAAAAAAATAAAAAGTTGCGCGTGCTTGAATTTATATAGCTGTATATAATATCTTCAAATCAAACTGATTCAAACAGCATTTATTCTAACCGCAAAAAATGTACCAATCCTTGTAATAAAATATACATAAATGGGGCTTGAGAGTTTCCATGAATATACAAGTGAGTAAAGCACTTACTTGATTATTTAATAACCACACTAATAAATGCATTGTTAAGTTATATATAAAGTCCGATAATAGTATTTTTATTACATAATTATGAATAATAACTGTTGTACATATATTATACTAAAGTTAGGTCGTGCTTGCATATTTATAAGCTGAGCTTAAGACGCCTTGGACAAAACCCTCAAAATTATGCTATCTTAGATTGTAATTAGACTACATCTTTGGCGCACTGCAAGTTAAATCGTTCATGAGTCGGCATTACTCAGTTGTCTCAATTTTCGAAATGCATATCAAATATTTGAAAGAAATCTGTGTCTTGAAAATCTCAGTAAGGATTGTAAAAGATGGAAATCTATTTTTTAACCAATTAATAAATAACAATAATTATAAGCCAACGATATTTTCCCTAGAATTCTATAGTGATTCAAAATTTGCATAACTTTAGATATGATCCAATAATAATAATTATGGCCAATTCAGTTGAATAATCGTCAGTCATGACGCTAATATAGTTTTAACAAAAACAAGGTGTTGAGCATGATTGTTTTGTCCACACTAATATAGATAAGCTGTATTTGCATACAGATTAACATATTATATAAATTATTATTATTATTATTATACTCGTGTACGATATGAAAAGAGATAATGGTTTTCTTTAAATGGGGAAATCGGACTCGAAAGCACAATATTAAACAAAAATCTCATGCCATTGTCTTCATTCAAATTTTTTCTGGTTTCAAATTTCGTTATTTTTTATGAGTATAGTTATAGAATTTCTGCTAACAGATATGTATTTGAGTCATGAAATGGCAAGCTTTTGTATAAAGGCTAAGATTTCTGGACCGCAGAGCATTGGTAGATATTGTGCTTTGATTTTTGTCATTCCACAGACGTCTCTTTTAAGAGAACTGAAATTTATGAGTCTTGCATTCTGCAAGATTATCTATTATTATATGCTGCTGAGTATAGAACATATCTGTGCACCTTATCTTAAAGGACTCAGGCTTTTTTTACACCAAAGATAATGAAATTCCACGAAATATTTCCTTTTCATTCTGCATTGTATTTATTTATGTACATACATTTTTAAAAAAACTAACAACTACGACCAATAATCTCAAAGTGTGACTATTGCAATGGCATTGAGAGCTAAGCTAACGAATAAATAATAAAGATGCGGGAAAAGTTAGACGAGTCCCTAATATACATTCTGCGTGATCCAGGGTAACATGTCCAACACAGAGGCGAAGACGCCTGGCTGATTCTCTCGCTTGCCGCATTGCCCACCACCATAGGAGACGATGCCGTACTGGACATAGCGGAACGTGTTCTTAAAAAAGTTGCGGAAGAAGAGTGGACCGCCTGAGTCGCCACGGCAGGTGTGCAAGATGCCATCGCCGACAGCGCAAATGTGATTCTCGCTAACCGGAGCACCTGGATAGTAATTGCGGCACACACTCAAGTCCTCGCGTTTGATCACCGCCTTGAGCAGCACTGAGGATGGCTGGTTGTTTTCTGTGCGACCCCAGCCCGAGATGAAGAAGCTCTGATCGTATGCTATAGCCTGCGACTGACGATCAATGGGCAGGCAGATTGGCTTGATGTGGGACTTGAAGTGAACGGGCCGATCAAGTTTGATCAGGGCTATATCATTATTGATTTTCTTATCTACGTAGTTGGGATGTACGCGGATGTCCGCGATGCCATACTCCTCGTAGGGTGGCAAGCACTCCTTGCGCCGTCCGCCCAGAAATTGGCAGTCCTCTTCCGTATCCAAATTGTGTTCGCCCATGCGCACTGCGATACTGTGGAAAAGAAATAAACAAACTTAGTCTAACATTCGATAGTAAAACGCGACCTATGAGACTTACGGCAGTGCGTCTTCCCTCACACAGTGCGCGGCTGTGAGGACAAAGCGATCGGAGATCAAGCTACCGCCACAAAGGAAAGGTCGTCCGAAGGTCTTATACTTCAGCAGCACAATCCAAGGGAACTCGCCGATTTTTGTAGTGTCTCCGCCGCTCAGTTTCGGGTTGGCCTTCTTGCCGCAATCCTTGATCGAGTTGAGCAGCGCCATGCCACGCGAATCAATGCGTCGCAGATTGGAATTAGTTTGGCGGGTGCTCAACGGAGCTTTGGTCCTTGTCACTGAATCTCGGTTGCCGTTATTAGCGCTCTGTGCTGTGATCCCAGACGTGCTGCGGCAGCACAAATGAATTGTCTATATGGGAATTACGATAATTAGTACAAGTCAAGTTATTCAAACTTGTAATCGTTAATTACCGATTGCTTGCCTACATTGCAAGCCAGTTGCCTGATCTGATTCTGTATCGAGCGTGGCACATTGCGTCCATATCTGTTCTGCACATCCTTGATAAATTGGCATTCCTGGAAGGGGACGCAGTTGCCCATCTCGCCATTGGGGGTGTAACATCTGTTGTCCGTCTCTAAAATAAAAACAAACGTTTAATTCAGTGATGTGATAAGCTGGCCAACCGACTCATAACTCGTTTGACTGGTTAGACTTAAACAAAATGAATATTTATTCAGCTTTGTTCTGGCACATGAGTCAGTTAGCCGAAGACCTATTCAGACTACCTACGAATCAAGACCAGCGCTGGTATGGCCAATAATATTAGTCCCAAGCCCAAGAATATAAATAGTCGCATCCTGTCCAAGTATCCAAGAAGAGTTCCGTAAATAGTATCAATGTGATCGGTTGTTGATCTTTAGCTTAACTCGGGCGCTAAACTGTGAATGAGTCGCGTCTCGACGTGTGCCGAGCTTTTGTACTATCTGGCGTTCGCGTGCTGTGTTAGCAGCTCATTAAAATGCATTCATGATGTTTTACCCACCTTCGAGATCATGTTGCTCTCAACTGGACAACAGGTTTGACTCGCTCTCATCAGTGCAGCACGTGCGTAGAGCGCGAACTGATCATAGACTCGATTATACCCAAAATGTCAATTGGTCTCAAGTGGGATATATATGCATATTCCACTCTGTCGCCTGGCAGTGGCGAGTGGGTCAAGCGATTAAATTCCAGGAAACCCCCCAGTGATTAAACGCTCCCTCTATCTCTCTCTTTCACTCACTCTCTTGAGTTTTTTTTTCAATAAAGATACATGTTATTTGATTGAGCTAAACTGAAATGTTTGTAATTAATTGCTTTCATAACTTCCCCAGATATTAATCTCCACCCATGCAGCAGAGCGTCTGTCTAATTGCGCTGTTTTGGGCTCGTTCCCCGAACTTCTTTTCATTGCTTTGTGGAAATACCACAAATGGGAAGCCCGATAAAGTGGACAATATTTTATGGACTTTTTTGCTGTCAACTTATGAAGTGGCCAACACACATCGTATAGCACAAATTAGCTGCTTGAAATCCCCCAAAGTTTGATTGACGAGATATGTGAATATGTCTACAAACATATTAAAATACAAATTTCTGATTGACATAATATTCATAAAAAAAAAAATAAAAAGTTGCGCGTGCTTGAATTTATATAGCTGTATATAATATCTTCAAATCAAACTGATTCAAACAGCATTTATTCTAACCGCAAAAAATGTACCAATCCTTGTAATAAAATATACATAAATGGGGCTTGAGAGTTTCCAGCTATGAATATACAAGTGAGTAAAGCACTTACTTGATTATTTAATAACCACACTAATAAATGCATTGTTAAGTTATATATAAAGTCCGATAATAGTATTTTTATTACATAATTATGAATAATAACTGTTGTACATATATTATACTAAAGTTAGGTCGTGCTTGCATATTTATATGCTGAGCTTAAGACGCCTTGGACAAAACCCTCAAAATTATGCTATCTTAGATTGTAATTAGACTACATCTTTGGCGCACTGCACGTTAAATCGTTCATGAGTCGGCATTACTCAGTTGTCTCAATTTTCGAAATGCATATCAAATATTTGAAAGAAACTTTAACTTTAACATTAACTTTAAGCATTATTTGGCACAAAAAAATACGTTAAAATATAAAAATATTATTGATGATCTTTTATTACGAATACAAACGTTAAATTCAATTTCAAATGTGTGCCTGCTAACAGTGTTGGAAATGAACAAAAGTCCAGCGATCTATCAAAGACACAAACACTGAGCTGTGAATGATGATTTTAGCAAAGACGCGAACCGTTCAGCGTGGTTAGCTAATGGCTAGAGGCAAGGCTACCCTATAATGTTAAACGATCCTGCATAGAAGGATTTGTTATTGCAGTAGGAAATATATAAATTAAAATATAATTAAGTTGCCTTTAGTTGATCAATTTCATCGGTATTGGACTTTGTTCCGAAATGCATCGAATACGTTTACATTTTAAATTTGTTAAGCAACTTTAAAAATTACATAGTTTGATATTGATATTAATATAATTGATGAAATAGTTACTTTTAAAACTAATCTCCTTGGGCTTGAGATAATAATAATAATATTAGATATTCTTAGTTTATATCAATAAAAAAAAACAAGGAAAATTCATCTACTGTCTAAGTCAATAAATATTCTATATAGTCTAAATAATATAAAGTATTTGAAGCCAAAGTCTAAGCTGAAATACCAAGCATTGCTTTAAGTTCTCAATTCAGCATATTAACCGATGCCCATTAATTTATATACGTTTCTAATCTGCAAAGAACCCAGCCGGCTGATCGAGTCCGCTTGGCGAGACAAACAAAAAAATGGACTCATGTATTATTGGCTGGCTGCAAAGCTGTAAAACCGGTAATCTCTCGTAGCTCTATAAAGAAATCGTTCTCGGCAAATACTTGCTCAGTGATTCAGCTGAGAGAGTTAGTAAAAGAGAGAGAGTGTGAGTGAGAGAGCGAGTGAAACATACCTTAAGTTCGCAATGCAATCCACAGTGCTCGTATCGTGCCCTGCCTACCTGCACACTGCACCTTCCAGCTGGTGGGCAGCAACAGGTACTCTCTACCTGAGACGAGCTCGAGACGAGGAAAGAGCGAGTCGTAGATAGGCAGACAGAAAAGACCACGTAGACCGCCGCTCGCGTTGTTGGAATTCATTCCACTGTGAGACGCCGTCGCGATCGCAAGTCTCGAGCGGACCACATATCTTTGAGTACTGACCACAAGCGAGCACAGAGGCAGAGCTGTAAGAGGCAGCTGCCAGCAGAAAGTAAACGACTTTAAATTAAAACTCAATTGCATTATCGACTGCCTATATAGCAGATGTCTATGTAGGCGCAAGGGAGTGTGCGAAACGGAACCGCAAAACCCAGAATCCCATGACGCCATATTTGTTTTTTCAACCTGATTGAACGTGTGAGAAGTGTCCGTGAGTGAGTGCCAAAGAGAATCATCTCGGGGCGGAAACGAAACGATTCTATTCTGTGTGAAACGAGATTCGAAATTCATTTAAATAAGTGAAACAAAACCCAGCAAAAATTCGAAAACAAAAAACAAAAAAAAAGCAAACAACAACAAAAAAACCCCGTCAAGTTTTGTGAAGTGTGCGCGTGTTTTTTCGCTGATATTATGGTCGGGAGAGTGTGTGTGTGTGATGTTGCAAGTGTATGCGTGCTTTGTTAGTGAATGCGACTGGCTGTGTAAGAAATATCCGCTTACCTAAGCGCACAAATTCTCTCGCGACGGCTTAAGAACCACACTTGTGAATACACCACAAAGCACAAACAAACACTCACACACACGCACACACTGGTAGACATACCTGTGTGTGTAGGTACGTGGCTAACATACATATAAAGCAAAACCAGAAAATCCACATTGCTCGGTCTCGGTGCGCGCCTACGTTGTCTACGCTACGTAAAGAACGCGCATAACGTAAGACATATTGTTTTGTTGTCGTTGCTGCTTCTGTGACAATGGGCGACTCCACGCCCATTTGCCGCTGCCGCGTGCTCTATCTGGGCAGCGCTGTGCCCCGCCAGAGCAAGGATGGCCTGCAGGGCATACAGGAGCCACTGCGCAGCCTCTATCCCTCAGAGGGCGCTGTGGGCGCCAAGGGCATCGATAGCTGGCTGAGCGTCTGGTCGAATGGCATCCTGCTGGAGAATGTGGATGAGAATCTGAAGCAAATCACCCGCTTCTTTCCCATCGAGTCGCTGCACTATTGCGCCGCAGTGCGCCAAGTGCTGATACCGGAGCGCGGCAATGCTAATCCGGAGCCAAAGTTTCTGCCGCTGGACTCGCCATTCGCACGCATGCCGCGCGCCCAGCACCCGCCCATCTTTGCAGCCATATTGCGTCGCACCACCGGCATCAAGGTGCTCGAGTGCCACGTCTTCATTTGCAAACGCGAGGCGGCAGCCAATGCTCTAGTCAGATGCTGTTTCCATGCCTACGCTGACAACTCGTACGCTCGCCAGCTGGAGACGGGCAGCACTGTTGGCGGCGGCAGCAGCGTCTATGGCACGCTGAAGAGCGGCGCCGGCAGCAAATCCAATGGCGACCTCACCAGCGTTGGCCTGGCCAACGGTCATGGCAATGGTCACCATCATCTGGCCGGCCAGGGCGGCTGGAGATCGCGTGCCGGCAGCACCACCACGCTCAACAGCCTGGGACGCACATCCAACGGACATGCGCTCAACGGCTCCGGCCTGGGCATGAATGGCGGCAGCACAGGCAGCGCCGCCGAGGGCTACACATCAGTCAAAAATTGTAAGTATGTTATGGCATGCCAATGCAGCACTCAAGTTTGTTGCCTAAGTCTTTCGTTCAGCCACGCCCCTCCTCGAGCTGTCGCCAGAGCCATTGCGCCTTGAGAATATGTTTGCCCCATCTTTAGCAGCCATCAGATACAGCTACTCGCCGTAGTACAGTTGCCTAAGTATAGCTGGCATGTCATCTAATTAGCTGCATGTGACCGGCACGAAACGTTAGAAAAGTCTGAGATAAAAACAAAATAAAAAACGCAAACTGCTTTGTCTCCCATCTTGGCTATGATCTCAGCAATCAGGTAGCTAATATGAGACAGCTTTGTATGCCCTTTCAGAGGGTCTAAGAAATAGCTGATGAAACTTGTTATGCATTCAATGAGATGTGTTCATCTCTAAATATATATATATATATATGTATATATATTATATGTAGGATATTCTAGGAAGGCAAAGAAATATTACATGAATTTACTATAACTCTTCAAGACATTCATTATAACAACAGGCTTCATTGACTAGACTTATAAATTAATTTTGACAAGATCATAAATCAGATATTTTCAAGTATATTTGTTCCTGTTGATTTGTTTATATAATTACTTGATGTGCAATATCAATAAACAGAACTTAATTTTATATAAACAGCAATCGAATTGAAGGTAAATCGTTTATCATAAAAGTAGCCACAAAAGATGAGCCTCACCTTGAAATACACACACACACTTACACATATATACACTTGCTGCCTAACAATATAGAGAAAGACAGAAAGAAAGAAAAAAAAAACATTTAAACACGCCTCAGACATTGTTGAAAAATAGAAAATGTTGTCACAGCGTCGAAAGTATTTGGGTGCAGTACAGGTATTTTAATGTTTTTATTGTTTTTGTTTTCTTCTCTATCTTCTGTTATTGACAATTTGTTCGTATGCACGTTTCTCAGAGACTGTCGGACTGTCGAACCGACTGATGACTGATGGAGGGCCCGGCAAGTGGCAGACATGAGCATATTTAGTCGATGTTGCTGACGGTGTCTGGTAACAGAGAAACACTTACTTGTCTTGCAGAGTTTTAAACACTTTCCACTTATTTAAATTTCGTCGAGGCACAGAAATCGCCGCTTTATGGCATTGCCTTCAGTTGTTGGCCTGGTCAACGACTGCCTTTGAAGTTGAAGTTGTCTCGGCTATAGCAAAGTTATGATAATTAGCATGTAAATTGCTAGAGCTGAGGAAAGCAGCAACAGCAACAGCAGCAGCAGCAGCAGCAGCTGCTGCCACGTTAAATGTATTTCAAACCGATCTCTACTCGAGCCATGCAAATTAGCCGCATTTCGCTTTCGACCTGCAAACTCCTCCCTGGTCAAATCTGAGCTGTCTGCATGTTTAATAGGTAGAAATGCGACCAATAAACCGAATCCGAATCCGAATCGAAGCACTTTCTAGCCGTAAATTGGCTGTAAATGCCACGAATGGCTGCGAGAAAGGAAATTACACGATCTTTTGCCATCTCATTCAAACTAAATATGCAAATGGAATGACTCGCCTAATGCTCTACGCTAATTAATAGAGTTTATGCCATGGGGCAGGCGCATAATTTATATTTTTGCGGCATTCTCACAGCCTCCACTCGGTCACAGTTGTTGTCATTTCCAATTGCAGTTGCTAAACACATACACTTACATTCACTCACACTCACTCACACTCACTCACACTCACTCACATTCACTCACACTCACTAAGTGGCTGGGCAGGAACTGTGGTCGCGTGCAGATTAGCGGACGTCGGCACCGCCAACACAAGACTTCAGATTCAAGTTGAGGTCGTGAGGGGGTTGCACACATAAGCCTTACACACATGATCGTAAATATATATATTTATACATTTATATGTACTCACTGAGCACATAAATTGAGATGAACGCGTGAGAAAATTTTGGGTTAGGGTTTATTTGTGTTATGACTGTTTTCCATTCGCTTGGCTTTGGACTTGGTCGTGGTCTTGGCTTTGAGTCGACTTGGTTATTGCCCTGCTAGCCACTTTCTTGTTTCAACTGGTGGTGGGAAGAGCTATACACACACACAAGCATAGCTGTGTATATATGTTTGAGGGCTTGCTGGGAAGTGTGAAATCGAGTGGCAGTAGAGCCAGACCCGTGACTAACTGAGCAAGAGTTGGGGGGATTCTTAAATATTGAGCGTGTGAGCAAGTGAAACTTTATTTAGATATGATAAAATCTTATATGATACACACACACGTGTATCTATGTGTGTGTGTGTGTGTGTGTTTGTATTTCTGTGTCTCTTTCAGAGCTATCTCTCTAAGCTGTAGATTTTCTATTAATTAACATTGTTAATTTGCTTGTAGACGGCTGCAAGATTAAGGTCTTGCTGCTGCTGCTGCTCATTGTTGCTCTCGATGCGAATTGAGGTTGTGTGGCATCTGGTGAAGGAATCTCTGGCAGCTAGTTAATTGCTTTTCTCTCACTCTCGCATTTATTTTTTAATTAAATAAACTAATTTCAATTGCATTTTAATGGCTTGAAAGTGTGCTAAAGCGAGAGCTATATCTATTTGTCGCTGCTGTTGCTGTTGTTGCTCAGTTGAAGTCAAGTTTATGCAGCGACCTCAGCTGCCAATTGTTGGCCAAGTCAGTTTAGCTCAGCTCCATTGATAAACAATTTGGCATCGCCTCCGTCTCCGGCCTCCAGCATTCAGTCTCCAGTTGCTGGCCGCGCCTCTAGCATGTTGATTCAACCAATTTGCAGGTGGCTTTGTCCACACATTTTGTGGTACCATTTAAATGGCAAACAGCAACGAAAGACAACAGAAAAACCAAAACCAAAACCAAAACCAAACCAAACCGAAACAAGTTGCACATTGTTGGAGACCAAATTCCAGTTTCGGCAACAGCAACGGCAACGGCACAGTTAACCAAAATTTGACCTACATAGCGCTGGAGGGGGAAATATCTTGTTTTGACTGGCCGTGATGCAATCAGCTAATGAAAATTCTATTAGCAAATCAAGTGGAAATCAGTTCCCAACAGCAAAAGTAATATAGTTTTTAAATAATCAAATTTTACATATATATCAATGGAGGAAACTAGTTGTTGATTGGCGTGCAACAGCAACAGCAACAGCCACAGCCACAGCAACAATAACAGGATGCCCACTTGACCATGACTGAAATATCGAACAGTGGTGGGCGCAGCGGCAAAAGAAGCGGCAACAGGTTCCAACTTCCGCTTGCAACGAGCGGCATCTCTAGGAGCGGCAGTGCAACATTTTTAGCTGCTATTACGAGCAACGATCACAAGTGGCAGTTGCCATTGCCGATGTTGTTGTTGTTGTTGCTGTTGTTGCTGCATCGCTGTTGCTGTTGCATTATTATTATGCAAAGAAGCTGGCCTGAGATTGAGCGTGAAATATACCCATAGATAGTTTGTCAGATAGAGTGGAAGAGAAGAGAGAGGGAGGGAGATGAAGCGAGTGGCAGGCACATTAACCGAAATCCAGTTGCAGTTGAATGACTTGGCCATGTTGCATGTTGCAGTCATTCGGCAAACATTTCGCGTTGACTTGCAACATTTTTTCGGATTTTTTTTTGTGGTCAATCTTTGTTGTTGCCATGTTGAATTGCATTTAAGCATGGCTCGATTACACAAATTTGATTTTTATTATTTGCAGTGATTGGACTGCCACGGAAAGGAGAGAAAAAGGAAGCGAATTCCAGCGTTTGACCCACTTTGCATGCCACCTATCTCTCTCTACCTATTGCTACTTCTGCTGCCTCTCTCTCTAACTTTGCCTTTTGTCTTTAATCTGCGTATTTGAATTGAGCGAAATTTGTTTGTAATTAAGTTATTATATTCATAAGAGGTTTTTATATTATTATGAAATAAATTATTACAGGCTTATCAATTAATAATGGATTTATAAGTTGAATAATATATTTTAATTTAATGCTGCTCAGAAATCTACTATCAGGTTATCTGCATGTCTTATTTGACTTTCTGTTTAATGTTGATTGTTTTTAGTCTTAAAAATGATTTGTTAATTAGTTTACTTATCTCAATCTAGATTTTATAAGCTACCCATTTATGCCAGTGTACTCACCCATGTCTAGATCGTATCAGTTGTTCCTCAAGTTCCAGTGGAGTTTCCTGTGAAACAAATAATTGCACTCACGCCAACTGACAGATTTCACCATGGAAAATAATGTCAAAAAAATCTCTTCAATCTTTATTGTCTTGTCTGGTGGGATGTGCCTGGCGACACACACTTAGCTCCAGACCCCAATCCATTTCAATTTGTGCCCAAGCATATATGAATAATTCACAATCTATGGGCTTGTATGTGCTGCTCCACTCTACCATTAGTCACTCAGCTCTGGCAGCGACCTAGTGGAGCTCTGGCCGTGCAGCTGCAGCACGAGCTCAGCTCAATGTTTGCTTTTG
Source organism: Drosophila hamatofila (assembly GCA_035045345.1). Taxonomy (NCBI): domain Eukaryota; kingdom Metazoa; phylum Arthropoda; class Insecta; order Diptera; family Drosophilidae; genus Drosophila; species Drosophila hamatofila. Next base: position 5,605,052 of record JAWNPA010000020.1, on the reverse strand, counting down.
GGGCAATGGGGCAAGAGGCCGTGGGCAGAGGGCGGCAGGCGGCAGGCAGCAGGCAGCAGACAGCGGAAAACGAAATGGCAAGCAAAGGCAACAAGCAAATTCCAAGCAACATTGCGACTCCATTTTTGCATCGACAAAAACAGAAACCGAGACAAAAACAAAACAGAAATCCAAAAGGCGCCATTTGGGCTTCTGGCACTCCCCTTTCCGCTCGGAATGTTTCAGCTGAATGGCAAATGCGCTTAAATGCCAACAGTTTGTTTTTGGCCAACTTAAGATACATTGTGTTTAAGCGGAGTTCTCATTTCGTGGCAGCTTGGCATGGATTGCCTTCGATTGGAGTTTGCTGCAATGACTCACTGAAGCCAGCAACAGCAACGGCAACAACAACAACAACATCAACAGCCCAGCCCCAACCAAAACGTGGAAATACAATTTTCACGCACGCATGCGCTGAGGCCACTCGCCACATTAAGTGAGAGTATTAATTTTACTTTTCGTGAATGGAGTGCGCTGCGGATAGCACTGCACATTGCTTATGACATAAGTGCGGAGAGAGAAAGAAAGAGAAGAGGAGAGAGAAGAGAGAGAGAGAGGAGAGTGAAGAGCGGCATATCAAGAGGGGGCCTTCGGTTAAAGCTGTTTAAAACAATTTCACGTAATTATTGCAGCTAGCGAAATGCGAAACAATTAAAAATTATAAATCAACTTCCACGCTCCAAGCTCGAAATTAGCGTAAATTGCAACTGGAAGTGTAATTATTTTGTATATATTTTTGCATTTTTGCCAAGCATTTCGAATCGAAGCCAACTAACTGCCCGGTCGATACATTGTTCAGCAATTTGATTGACTTCCGCAAACCGTTTACGCAGATTATGCTTCGCAGCTGAGGTAAAAGCTGCAAATCGATTGCTCAAACACCAAATCAAAGCAAAATCATAGCAGGAGTTTCACCAGATCGCATACAGCTATGCCATCGATATGCAGCATGTAATATTAATGTAATTGTTAAATGGGTTCAGTCAAATTAAATATATTTAGAGTCTGTAAATAAGCTATTTATCAATAAAAACTTGATCAGAAATTGTTGAAATAATTATGTATTCTTATGCCTTCAAACGTATCGGAAACTTCAACTTTGAATGCGGCCAAAAACAATTAAGAAGAACATTTTCAACACTTTCAATTCGTATGGAGAATGATAAATGAAGTCTTAGATGTAGTGTGAGCGACCCGCAGAAACTGAAATATAATTTCAGTAAAAACCACTTAAGTTCACTTTCGAATATCGAGCTCAAAAATGAAAGTTGCTAAGATATGGATCCATATACAAAACGAGGCAGAGCCAAAAGCCAGAATTTATGTGAGAATTGGCGAGAGCTAGCAGCTCTCTTGGACATTTATATATGCGATATAATGCATTTGACATTTGGGCATGTGAAAAGCTTGCTAATTAAGAAACAACTTAAACAACTGAAACGGAGCGTTTCCCACAATGTCTGCAGCCTGTGCCGCTCAAACAATACAATTTTTATGTAGAGTTTTTCATGTTGTTTGCTACTTGCGTGGGCTATCAAGGGAGGCGGGGCAGGGCACACACAGTGTCCAAAAAGTTCGCTCTCATTTTCAACGTCAGTCAGTCGAGCACGTTGGCCGCGTCTCGACGGGGGTCAATAGACCCCAACGCGACCGGAGATTTCTCATGCCAGCAGCGACGGCAGCAGCAGCGACAAAGCAGCAAAAGAGCTGCAAAGCCACAGCAGAATAGCAAAAAGTATAAAAGCGGAGGAACCAAACCAAATTATGGCATGGCTAAGAAGCAAAGCTACAAAAGCAGACACTAACAAAGAAGAAAGAAATATAAATAAAAACTAGAAAGAACTGTTATGATTGACAATACGAATTGCTAATACTCTTGTCAACAAAGCTAAGCCGATAGAGAGAGAGAGAGAGAGAGAGAGAGAGAGAGAGAGGCAAATATGTAAAGTAGAGCAAATATTTTCTTTAATAAATATAGACGTTTTTATTACTGATACAGATTTATACTAAATACATATATACTAGCCTTTTATTAACAGTAAAGTTCAAGCAATTTAAATTTACATACTATAGACTTAAACTAATTTGATTAAATATATTTAGATATATACACATTGCCCTCGTTTATAGCAATTCAAAATTCTATAAAATACTCCTATATTAGCATATTGCATGGTAAATTCATAATACTCTCTGGCAGAGTATGGTGAAAAACTGACTCTTCGCTTTATTGTCGTCTGCCGGACTGGGCGGCGACTCTGGCAGCGACTGCGACTGGGGCTGGGCTGGTTTTTTGTTTTTTTTTCTGTTTTTTTGAGGCAGGAACGTAGGGCGAAGGGGGCGCAACGCTGGCTGGTGGCAGGTGTGTAGCCGCCGCGCTCAAGTTATTAAATTACCGTTATTTATTACAAAACCGTTTGCCGTTGCCATTGCTGCGATTGCTGCCATGGCCCAAATGCGCTGCAGAACCGCGCCAACCTTCATCGGCTGCGACAAAAGGCGACGCTCAACTCGATAGTAACGGCTTCGCGAATGCTTGTATATTTATAGCCATAAGTGGACCTGTATCTGTATCTGTATCTGTTGGACATATTCGCATTGCCTAACCGACCAACTCACACACACACATACATGTGTACGTAGTACGTGCGAAGGGAACACTTAAGAGTCGTCAAAGTCGAATCGAAGCGCATTCAATTGCCTCACAATCGATTCATTTGAATGCGACCACCGTTGCCGTTGCTATTGCTATTGCCATCGACTCTTGACGGTCTTGGCCTATATTCATTTGAATTTGTTTTTTGGATTAGACGCGCCTGGCTAATTTCCAGCATTTTGGCTAATGTAAATGCCATTGCCCGGGCCCGGGCCCAGCGCTCGCCACTTGGCCGGCGCGTGAATCAGCGCTTTAGCTCCACCTGCCCAGCTCGGTCCGTAGTAATGTGAGACAAGTGCGGCCATGCTCCCCACAGACCCCCGCCTCTGGCCCCCCCTCTGGGACATTAATAGTTAGCTGCACAGCATCCATTGGCCGCGAAGGTCAACTGGCTATCGAGTGAAACCCAAGAGCTGCATTCAGATCACTCGATTGCATGATATCAAATGCGCCTAAACTTGTTCTTAGCTTTGAGTTGTTTTTACTTTTTTCTTATTTTTAATTTATTTATAAATGGTATTTTATATAAAATAGCTAAGTGTAGTTTTTATGCGTCTTGCCAAAGTGCTTGTCATTAAATTTGAAATCAATTCACCTTGCATACGTTCGATTTTTGTTGACTGCAAAGTGAGTTTACAATCTTTTGTGAATGTTTATGTAATCGATTGTTAATAAAATCTTTAAAATTAACTTTGAAATGTTGTACAAAATGTTCATTCATTTGTTTTATAATATTGAAGTACCTATATCAGAAATCGTTATAAAACTATGAAAATTGTTTTCTGACTACCTTTTGTGGCTTATTTTGAGAGTAGCTCATCAATCAATGAAACATTGAGTCAATCAACCACAAAAGTCTGTTCTGAACTCCTCTCGATAAACTCTTAAGAATCAAAATTTGTTTTATATTTTAAGCTTCACATAGACACTTAATGCTTTGCTTGTTTATTTAAGTTTATGGAGTAGTTTATTATTAAATATATACTAAGACCACTTCAACTTCTTTACTCATTTGCAGTTTATGGTAGCAGCGCCGATCTGAACGTCACCGTGGATGATGGCGAGGCATCTGTGTACAATGGGGATGAGAATCACAAGGTGTGGAGCGGCTCACAGGATCAGCTGGACAGCATTGGCGCCGTGGAGAGTCCCTATGAGCTGTATGCCGGCAACGCGTCCACACTGGGCAGGCCGCTGCGTGCTCGTCAGATTAGCACGCCCATCGATGTGCCACCGCCGCCAGTCAAGGAGGAGCGGAAGACGAAGCGCGACAAGAAGTCGTCGAAGTCGAGCGGCAGCCAGAGCTTGTCGGGCACACTGATCAGACCAAAGCCCATGCATCCGGCGGCGGCGATGCATCGCACACAAGTGCATGCCGGACCAGGACCTGGCCCCGGCTCCGCCAGCGTCATCTATGGCCCCGTCTCTGGGCCGCACGCTGCGCGCCAATATCACACAATTAGTCATCGCGGCTTTCCGCCCGGTCCGCCGCCGCTTCACTCGCATGCACATGCGCATGCACAGGCACAGGCACATGCGCATGCGCATGCGCATGCGCATCAGCAGCACATGATGCAGATGCATCATGCACAGCATATGGCCGGCCTGCCGCCGCTGCAGATACCCATGATGTTGCCGCAGCAGTACGCGACGCTGCAGCCGTCGCGCTCCACCAGCAAAAAGAAGAAGAAGGACAAGAAGAACGGCGGCGTCGGCATGCCCGTGGGCATGCCCATAGTGCCGCCCATCTACGCCTATCAGCAGGCAATGGGCGGGGTGCCGCCACCGCCGATGGCACAGTCAATGATCGGCGAGCCGCGTCCCTTGAGCATGTCCAGCCGCAAGATGGCCGCGTCCATGGGCAACGGCCTGGATGACTCGGGCAACTCGGGCGCCGAGTCGCCATCGCCAGGTGGCACGGGCATCTACCGCCGCAAGGGTCACCTGAACGAGCGTGCCTTCAGCTACTCAATACGCCAAGAGCATCGCAGTCGCAGCCACGGCTCCCTAGCTAGCCTACAGTTCAATCCACCGGACATGAAGAAGGAGCGCGAGATCGCCCAAATGGTGGCCGGCCTGGACCTCAGCGATGGCGAGCGCCGCCAAGTGGCACCCGGTCCGGCCACGCTGCAGCGCAAACAGGCAGCCATGGCGAACGGAGCAGCGGGTCCAGCGCATCCACATGCTCACCCACATCAACCACATGCGATATACGGCCCACTGGGCCCCGCAAGTAGTTTCGGCAAGCCGCGCAGATAAACTGTCCCAGCCAAGCCAGGCCAAGAGTACACCCGACGAGGACTAGAAGTACTACATATATATATATACGATCATATATATATATACAGAGTTACACAACATTTTAGCGATGCTGGTCAACTTAGAAATGGAATCGAATCAACAGTAGAACACAAATGCGACCAAGCTGTACTGCAGCAACAGACTTCAGATAAGATTGGGTAACCAAATTTAGAAGCGAATATCGTTTACGATATTGCAATCAAAATCAATTATCAACAATGAATATGTGTGCCTTACTAGGTTTATACTTTAAGTATATATAATAAAAACTAAAAAAAAAAAAACAAGAAAAAAATCATATATCGAAAATCCTTTTGCCTTTAACCAGATGAAAGCAAAGACAACAAATAACCAATTATAATACATAATGTAGAATAATATAATAATAATAAATAAACCACACACTTGACAACTGGAGAACTAGTTCTGTTTTTTCCGACTTGCGAGCACAAATGTAAAATATCTTTTCGAATGAACTAGTTGAAAGCGTTTACACTTAGTTATACACACACACACACACACACACACACACACACACACACACACACACACACACACACACACACATACACACATACACATATATTTACCTGCATATAATACTGTTCTTTCAATCTGTCCATATTAGTATGTTAAAGCGCAGATGTAATAGATATACATAATCATAAATACGACAAATATATATACATACATATATACATATATATGTGTACAATAAATATAATAAAATGTTAACAAAATGCTTTTTTTATTTCGTACATCGACGGAAAGATGGCCTAAAGTTGATTTCGACTATAAGTCAAGTTCTATTTTTATCAAATTCGACAATGGCTGCGACTCTGGGCTCAAGCACACCTTTAACTCAATTAGCATGCGTGAGCACAACATGAATAAATAGCAGCTATTTGCATACATAGATACAAATGGGTGTATATGTATATGTATGTGTATGTATACATGCATATGTATATGTATATGTCAGTCAGTTTAACTGATTGGCACAGCGGGTGTTCTTGTAGAGGGGGGAACAACAAAATGCTGCGAGTGAAGCCTAGTGACAGCGGATATGCACTGAGAAAAATATGAGTACATAATTGTGAGAATATTTAATTATACTCAGAAACTATAATATATATACTTATATGAGTTATGTATAAATATATATAGTACATCTATATATAGAAATCGAATACAAAATTGTTATTTTATGAATGTTTCGAGCTAACCCTGAATCTTAAATACATTCTTATGAACTCAAGGCTAGGTCAGTCTATCTATTGCATGCAGTATACATATGTATGTATGTATCTATGTGCATATGTATATTCCTGATCGAAACAATACATATTATATTAAAGCTATAGCGATATTTTTCCTATAGGTTGAACTAGAGCAACTAAAATTAGTTTTAGTCTCATGAATATTATATATATAGAGCCTGCTTTTTGAGCAGTGTGTGTAGGTGAAGTCAGACACCCACCAGCAGAGTTACAGAATATTACTAGAGTTTATGTTCAGATCTACAATATGTATATATTTATATAGATATACGTAGCTAGAGTCTCGGCAATGCATATGGGCTGTCGCATAATGGAATTTGCATGCAAATTCTTGGCATGTCGCTGACTGCAGATTTTGAGATTTGCATATGGCATGCCAGAGGCTTGGGCCTGGGCTTGAGGTTGGTTCGTGGCAAACACAAATGTTCAAACACAAATTGTTCGAATATTTTGTTAACAATCGACTAAAGTAAAACAAGCGAAAGTTGCAGCGAACATACTTTATGTGCATATTCGAATTTTGAGTGATGAAATCGTTCGAGACTGTCGAGAATTTCGTCAGAGGGACAGAGACAGAGGCAGAGGCAGAGAGAGAGGCAGAGAGAGAGAGAGAGAGAGAGAGGGAGAGAGAGAGAGGGAGATGAAGCCGCGAGCGATTCCAATTCCGATTTCACTTCCAGTTTTTGAGTCGACGCTACTTACTTATAATGCCGAAAGCAAAGATCATCGCAATTTAAGCTCAACTTTAACTTCCACTTGGCAAGGGGGGCAGCATGTGTGAGCTGTATATTAAAAGATACAAGATACGAATACACAGATGCCGATACGGATACACACACACACACATACACACACACACAGGGACAGGCAGATGCGGTGCTGCTGCAGGTGAACAGGTTAATTTCCAAGCACTTTATAACCACACAAAAGCCAAAAAGCCAACAGCGAGTTGCATCAGTGTCCTCGTTTATATATATAATATATTTTTTATTTTGGCCACAATAATTACGGGCTGGGCCTTATGGCCTGTATTACCTGCACCAATAGCCATTTACCTTTATGCGCGTATTACCTAATTGCCGCCAGGCGCAAAGCATATATTTTTCCAACCGCTTAACGTATAAATCAAAATTGGCAGTTCCAGTTTGCTGTTTACTGTTTGCAGTTTTCAGTTTTCAGTTTGCAGTTTGTTGTTTTCAGTTTTCAGGAGTTATATGTCTGCCCCTCGCATTGCGTAAGAGGTTTTCAATTAAAAGCGCTCGGCTCGGATGATGAGAGGACAGGGCATCCCTCTTGGCGGCGCCACCGACGGGCTGGCTGGCGGCTGTGTGTGTGTGTCAGCGGCACAGCCATCGTTGGCTTTATGGAAATTCCACATTTATGCAACGAGAAAATGCGGCAAGAAAATGTGTTTTCCATTTCCAGTTTAACTGGAATACCAACGCCGACTTGGGCAGCTGGTCAAGCAGGCAAATCGCTGAGCACACCATAAGCTGTCTCCAATACATCTCGATTATGGCTGGCCCATCCGAGGGCCGCCATAAATTGGGGGAAATTGATGGGGCAGCCTTCTACAGGAAACTAATTTTCCCATTTATCTAATTGTAAATGCAACCGATGCAAACTAAATTCATTGTACGGCTAACTAAGTCTTATCAGGCGGATAAATAAGCTTTATGTATCTCACGTACGGAACACAGAATGCTAAGGCAAAAACTGAGAGAGCACACAAAGCAGATGCGATAGGGCTATTGGGCAAGAAGTGAAGAAGTGAATTGAAAGAGCCAATCAACTTAGTATTCCAGTAAACAGATAAAGATAAAGCTCATTTGGTTGCATATATACGATTTCATATTACATAAACAGAAGTTGTCTAAGAGGCACACACTTTCTTAATGATATGCATATATGTACGTATATAGATAGATAGATATATGTTCGGGTGACAAGAGCGTATAAACCCGATCCGCAGAACCGCTTCGCTGAATTGCGTGAACAGCAATCGAGACCTCGAAACACCTGCAAGCAGCAAGAAGTTGTCGTGCGCTGTGGCCGTCACAACAGCGACAACAGCACCACAGAGCACCACCGATGGACAGTGGTGTCCAAAGCGTGGCCAGAGATATGCCGGCTGTGTGGCTCACAAAATTTTGTCTTGTGGATTTTGTCTTGTTTCTAATGCGCGTCTCTTGCCATAGGCTTTTGTTATGCTCACATTTTATTTGTGTCTTGTTTGTATTTTTTTTTTTTTTGCACTCTCTGAGACTGGTTGTGGATTGTATGTATATGTATGTGTGTGTAGTGTGTGTGTGTGTGTGTGTGTGTGTGTGTGTGTGTGTGTGTGTGTGTGTGTCCAAGTCTACAAACCGTTGCATTGGGCTGCGACTGCGGCTATGGATTGCGGTTTGTTTATTGATAAACTCGTAGATACTTTTCTCTATAGCTGTTAATTTGGTCTTTTATGTACCACTATATACTAGTGTGTGTGTGTGTGTGTGTGTGTGTGAGTGTGCGTGTGTATTGGTGTGTGTCTACTATTCGATTGAATCTTTGGAATGCGGACAATCCGGTCAGCAAATGGCATTCTTTTTACACAAACACAAACACATAGACACGACCAAGAGCCAAACGGCTCAATGCGGTCAATCGGAGGGAGTCGCGGCACTTGACACGCCATCGTCTCTCTGCAGAGCTCAACCGCTGGCTCAGCAGACGGCACACATTTAATTAAACCTGTCATCAATGAACCCACCGAAAAAGGGGCGAGAAGTCGTGTCGGACGCCTTCAACAACTTTGTAATTGATCTGTTCGAAAATCGTCTGCATCTCTGGCCCTTGAAAATATCATTTTATATTTATCTTTGTATTTATTAATGTCTGAATATGTTAAGAGTTCTTGAATGAAAAGGGATTGATGTTTACCTTGGCTCACTAAATTCTTTACAAAACACAATTCAAATTTTGGCTTAATAACAATATTAAATGTTGATGTAATCTATTAATTCTCTATTTATGTTGTCTTTAAGGTCAGATATTAAGTTAAAGTTTTTATTTTGTGTTATTCTTTAAGGAATCTATTTAAAAAACTATTTTTATTGAATATATAAATACTCTGTTCTGAGCGTCATCTGTGCATCATCTACTCAACATCTCACCATCTACTCAAAATAATATTTTTCTTGAATTCACTTTCGCCTTGAGCCATCTAACTTTATTAAAATTTAATAAATTTTCAGGTAGCGTAGGATTTACTCTCTTTATTCAATCACGTCAATCAGCTGTCAAATAATTTGCTACTGCTTCACTTAGAGCGTTGCGAGTAGCCGCGGAATATTAAATAGTAGAAATATTGTCTTGGCTAAAAGTGGGTCGATGGACTCCAGGGAGAGTTGGCTATAAAAGCCAAGGAGCCTGGCTGAGAATTGGCATTCAATCAGCGGCAGGACAATAGAAAGGATGTTGCCGTATAAGAGTCCCAGGCGCTGTTCAGGGGCGCTCATCCTGATTGTGCTCACAGTTTACTTGCTAGTGATCCTGCCGTCTCCCTCACACGCTGAGAGCCTGGACTCCCTTAAGGAGGAGCAACAAAGACGCAATATGGAACCCAAGTTAGACTCGGACAGTGACACGCTCAGCGGCGTCAATGGAGCTGGCGCTGCCCATTCTCACTTTGGCAACAGCAACAGACGCAATCAACGATCCATTGGCTATGGGCCAAGGTTTTTTCCCATCTCTCGTTCCAAAATCCCCATTGAACTGGAGCTGCTGGTGAACAACGAGGAGGCTGAACGCCCAAAGAGATTCGACGACTACGGCCACATGAGGTTTGGGAAGCGGGGCAACGATGAACAGTTTGATGACTACGGCCACATGCGTTTCGGACGATAAAAACTACTATGCAAGGATGTGGGGATAGGGGAGTGATATGCTTTTGTAAATAGTACAAACTCATGCTTACTAATGCTAACATAACCATGGCTTAAACAAAATTGTAGTGAATAAAAAGATTCTGCATTCCATAAAGGAGTAAATTTATCAATCTTTATTATATATTTTAAGATGATACCAAAGCGTAATTTAAATTTGTCTAGCGCATAAAAGTATGCAATAGTTTGAATTCAGACTCAAAAACATGTTCACCCTGTGCCACTTACAGACGTCATACTCTTTATTTTTACGTGCTTCCGTGAAAAAATACTATCGGCTTCTCTGCGCCACTGTGGAAATATGGTTTTCAAATCTGGGGCTTGCTCAGGATGCCCAGAACAAAATCCTGAGATTGAAACACTTCACACTGCACCGAGACCTGAAAATGGCCACGGTTTTCGACGAAATTAACCAGCGCACTTGAACTAACAATAAGCTGTGCGAACCGTGTGAGCTCTGCATATTTGTCGGCTATAAAAATGCTAAAATCAACTTCTGGACAAATTCGGCTCAGCTGGGGCTAAAGATTCTGTCGGAATTCCCAAATATAATTTAAATATTCAGACTCCTTTTCATTTTCACATGTAAATCATGATATTTTTTAATGGAACAAGAAATTTAAGAAGTATTTTCTTTGTTTAATGCATACAGCATAAAGTATTTAGCATACATAATACAGCATACAGCATACAGCATACAGCATACAGCATACAGCATACAGCATACAGCATACAGCATACAGCATACAGCATACAGCATACAGCATACAGCATACAGCATACAGCATACAGCATACAGCATACAGCATACAGCATATAGCATACAGCATACAGCATACAGCATACAGCATACAGCATACAGCATACAGCATACAGCATACAGCATACAGCATACAGCATACAGCATACAGCATACAGCATACAGCATACAGCATACAGCATACAGCATACAGCATACAGCATACAGCATACAGCATACAGCATACAGCATACAGCATACAGCATACAGCATACAGCGTACAGCATACAGCATACAGCATACAGCATACAGCATACAGCATACAGCATACAGCATACAGCATACAGCATACAGCATACAGCATACAGCATACAGCATACAGCATACAGCATACAGCATACAGCATAATGGAACAAGAAATTTAAAAAGTATTTTATTTGTTTAATGCATACAGCATAAAGTATATAGCATACATAATACATCATACTACATACAGCATACAGCATACAGCATACAGCATACAGCATACAGCATACAGCATACAGCATACAGCATACAGCATACAGCATACAGCATAGAGCATACAGCATACTGCATACAGCATACAGCATACAGCATACAGCATACAGCATACAGCATACAGCATACAGCATAGAGCATAGAGCATACAGCATACAGCATACAGAGCATGCAGCATACTGCATACAGCATACAGCATACAGCATACAGCATACAGCATACAGCATACAGCATACAGCATACAGCATACAGCATACAGCATACAGCATACAGCATACTGCATACAGCATACAGCATACAGCATACAGCATACAGCATACAGCATACAGCATACAGCATACAGCATACAGCATACAGCATACAGCATAGAGCATAGAGCATACAGCATACAGAGCATGCAGCATACTGCATACAGCATACAGCATACAGCATACAGCATACAGCATACAGCATACAGCATACAGCATACAGCATACAGCATACAGCATACAGCATACAGCATACAGCATACAGCATACAGCATACAGCATACAGCATACAGCATACAGAATACAGAATACAGCATACAGCATACAGCATACAGCATACAGCATACAGCATACAGCATACAGAGCATGCAGCATACTGCATACAGCATACAGCATACAGCATACAGCATACAGCATACAGCATACAGCATACAGCATACAGCATACAGCGACATGAAAAGTATCTCGCAGAAGCAAAAAAATTTTTAAGTATAAACCGCTTGCATAATAAAACTGATTCAAAGCGTAGCATATGTTTAGGCTGCAAGTGAAAATTCAATTTAAAATTTAATACATCTTGTTGGCAAAGCAGTTCATGCACTGCTTTCGACACTGTTAGCACTCAGAAGCTTTGTGCTACGTGAAGATAGACAGAAAACGTAGTTGATTATTAAAAAATCTTTCATTTGTATATTTATTTGACAATGATCGAGCTTATCAGTTCATGATTTTTGATGATTTTGTGTCTGCTTCTAGCAAAAGATGTGACATAGTACAAACTAGTTTTGTCATTGCTAGCTATAAAGCGCCCATCCTAGTAGTTTGATTTTCGAGTTTGTTGGCGCGCACTTAAGTAACTAAATAAGCGCAAAAGTATGCAACACTTTCTTACCCAAACATGTTTATGTTTATTCGTAACAGTCAGCTTTTAACAGGCAGTCTACTTGTACTAGATATGGACTGATACTTATACCCTGTGTGCCAGACAAACCTAATAAATAATAAATAATTCTCCTGATATAAAAATAAGATATTCGCTCTGTCGCATGCTTCCAGTCGGTTTCAATGCTTGCAAAACTAACGACTGCAAATGAGAAATATATGCAGAGTCACGTTTATGTGATTATAACCGATTCAATAAACAATCGCTATACTCCGCTTCCGGTCTATATCCATATTTTCAAGAGCACAGTTTGAATGTCACTGCTTTAGGCCAGTAGTTTAATGTTATCAAAAAAATTATCAGCTTAGAAGATATTTGTATAGCTGTCATTAAAACTGTCAACAGTATGTTTCATTGTTTATAGCCTATTAGACTGCAAGGTTCTCTATTGTTTTATTTATAAATTAAATAGTCACGCATTTTGATAGATTTTCTACAAACAACAAAATTAGTATTTGAATAGAGTATTTTCAGATTTAATGCCTAGCAGAGTCGCAGTTCTCAATTTTCAATCATCAGAAATTAGACTAAATTAATCAGGTTATTCAAATGAATAAGGTGCTGACCCAATTAAAAACCAGGCACACCTGTATACGAAAACTTCTTTTTGGTAGCTCATCCTCCCAATAACGTACTCGATGCTGCCGCCTTGGTCGACTGACACAATTCCCTGGAACGCCAAAACGAAAGAACGAAACGAAGAGCTAACCAGGACCAGCTGGAGCTGCACAATCAAAGACCGTCACTCGCTTGGAGCTGCAGCCGCCAAAGATTCTGACAGCAGCATTCTTAAAGATTGACCCATTTCGAGGCGAATGCGCGTGCAGAACCTGTTTCCATTCAGGTGGCCATTGGTATTGATGAAGTTAGCTGCTAGTCCGGGCCAGGCATAAATTAATATGACCACGCCGCCTTGAGCTCCAAGCGCCTCTGTCTAACGGTTCACTCAAATATTGGTCAAATACTCGTACACTGGGACACTGTAGCCCAAATGAGCACACACAGAAATTTGGGGCAATGCCCACGCAGGTTTAACCACTTTTTCGGCGGCGACTTGAGATCGTTGGTCAAGGCAGACAGGTATGGACAGGTACAGATTTAGCATGGGCTCGAATAAAAGTAGGCAAACAAAAGGGAAGAGCAATAGGCAAAGGAGTAGCTGCAGGAAGTCAAACTGAAGCTCAAATATCTTCGAGTGTTGACATTAAATATGTAAATGCGAGGTATTTGTGTCTTAATTATGGGCTTAAAGCTGTCGACGCGGACACAAGATTTGGCTAATCCGCATCAGCTGGCGCTAACAGCCGCCAAGCGTCAGTTGAACGCCTCCAGCGACTAGGCAAATGCGTGACGAGATTACGAGCAGTCTGCACATAACCCGAAGCCACGGCCGAGTCTGAAAACTTGACATGGAGCTGGCGCTTTGGCCGTCTCTGGACGTTGCTCTGGACTCAACTGAATTGCACTCGAGCTGTTAGTCTCGTTATTGGCTTCACGCGCTTCGGTTGCTGTTTCGGTTGCAGTTTCCATGGCAGACAATTTCGTTTGGCCAAATAGCTAACCGATTTGAAAGTGTGCTCTGCTCAGCTAGATTAGTGTGTATTTAACAAGAACCTTAACTAGAGTATAGAATTGTGATTGGAGACATTTAATTAATACGTAATTGAACTTGAACTTGGAGATATCTGAATGGCACTATTTGAAGATGGATATTGATAATTTAAGTGGAGATTACAATGCAAATTAGGTAAGTCAACATGATATTTTATAAACAGAAATTTCGAGAAATATTAGATAGAAATTTCTATTTAAAAATTGCAAATAATGACCCGTTGGCTGATTGGCTACATATAAATATAATTGAATTATAAAATATATATATATAATATAAATTAAAAAATGTTTAATCAAACATATTTTATTAAAAATTTCAACTCTAGCGATATAAAAAAAAAAATGTTTTTTTTTTTTTGTAGTTGAAATTTATAAAGAGAATATATATAATATAATATTATATATATGATGATTCAATAATGCCAAAAATATACTTTCAAGAATCTAAAGCATATCTAAATATACGGAAATGTATATACAAATTATATATGTATAAATGTTATGTTATAGTATTTAACTCAACAAATTATTGGAAAATTGATTATTATTGAAAATATATTGCATAACAATCATTATTTAAATTCATGTTAAATACATTTAATTTATTATATATCAAAACTGTTTCATTATATTCCAATCACACTTGATGTCAATCGAACGTTCTGCGCAGAACGAATTACTTGTCTCTGCAATTATTCTTACTTCAGTTCATTTAATTAGCCATTAGTCATTAGCCATTATCATTAACAAGACTCTTACCAATCCTAGCGCTTGTTAACTGTACTTGTGGCTATATTTGGTACCAGAAGTAAATGCCATATTGAAGTGCAGACTTAAATACAATCATTCGATTAGCGGAATCTCTTATGTTGCCTACATTCAATTGTATCAAGATCGACGAAGCCATTTTTCCTGCTGAACTCGTTCAGCATCAGCTTCAGCTTTACTCCCAGCCCCCGCTGCTGCTGTCCCCTTTCGTGTGTTGATTGGCCGCATTTGCTGTTCGCGCTTCTTTCGAGCAGGGATCTCGAGTTTTCATGCAATTATTTTCAGATTTTCTCCTCTCGGCGGCCGCGGCTGCTGCGTGACAGGTCTGTGGTTGAGAAACTGGAGCATCGATGCGCCGTTTGCGCCGTTTGTGGCAGCTGCGCAACTGCAACTGCAACTGGTTGCTTCGCATCTAGCTAGCGTTCGCATCCAGTTCTAAAGGTGGGTCACAGCCATAACTCCTTGCCGGCGGGGCCGCCAGAACGCATCAATACAGACGCACGCTGGCTCGCTCGTACGTGGAGAAGCTATAGCTATAGATATACAATTACGAGTTTTGCTGGCACGTCGAGACATTTCCAATCACCACTTTACTGCTACTTAACTGTATTTGAATCAAGCTGCTTATATGAGTGTGCTAATCTAACATGTGCCTACACGATGGCCCCCTATTAATTGGCTAACTGTTATATGCTACTCTATTACAAATGCCTGCATTAACTATTATCGCATTCACTAAGGATTCCTTTTTGATAATCATAGGCAGCTGTCCTCGATCGACAAGTCAAAGTCATTCATATATATACCCTGCCTATTATTCAAGAATCTTTCCACATCTCATAAATCTAATTCATCTCTTTCGACAACAGTTTTCACATTATTCATGTGAGTTATTAATTATTATTGTATGCGGGTGCAGAACTTTCCCTGAATTGTGTTAAACGATCCACAGTCCGCACTTGAGCTATGATTATATCTAACAGCAAAGCTGGCCGTAGACAACGGCAACTGAGCGAGCCGAACAATAAGAGAACAGTTAGCATTTAAATTCAACAATCTGATGGTGTCAATGAACACTCCAACTTCTATATAATTTTTCAGCAAGAGCCGAGTACCACCTCCTCTCGTTCTTTGAGTGTGCTTGTGTGTGGAACACCACTGACCCACAAAGCACGCGCCATTTGAACTCAGCTGACCGAAATAAATGAAAGTCGCTTTAGCACCCAGAAGAAAGAAGAGGAAAATCGCCTGAAAATTTACCAGGCAAAAGAAATAATAAAGTAGAATTAACGAAAAATCTCTTTCAACAGGCAATTATAAGCAATAAAACATGTTGAATTTCCATAAGAATTTTTGGTTAATACCGCTAAGGTTGTAATACGAATATAAATATACATATATGTATATGTACATGTATGTAGATATGGCTGTGTGGTATGCAAGTGTGTTGGGCTCTTGGCAATTTATGGCGCAGAGTTCATCAGCAACGGCACGCGTCACGCTTTTTTGAGCAATTTCTATGTTGGATTTCATTATCTACGCCGTAATGCTCACCTTATGGGCGCATTGTTCGCCAAACCTAACAAAGTCTTTAAAGTATGAGTATGAGCTACCAGCCCAGATACAGCTATGTTTCACAGAGGCTACTCCAAATTGTTCAAATTGGCAAATATATCAACTGCGGACTTTTAGTGCTTTTTAGCGTTAGACTTTAAAAAATAGTTAGTACATATATATATATATATATATATATATATATATATCTATATATACATAGGTCGGTCGACAAAGGTGGCTAATCTATATCTATAATTCCTTTGAGGCTTCTCTTTGGACAATTATGTAAAGCTAGTCAAAGCTGACATATAAACCGCCAATAAGTATACCTTGAGCTGGGCTTCCTTTATGTGGTTTCTTCTTATACTCCATACAAGTTTTTATATAGACTCACATGTATCTTCACTTCACAAAACAGTTAACACTTCATTACTTAACTCTAACTATCAATTTGTAAATGTTCATTTAAAGTCCTAATAGCTGTGTCCAACATCGTCCATAGACACGTTTAGCTAAGTAAAACCTATTTACTCAACAATGGCATTATATGTCACTTTTCGGTAACCTTTGAATCTTTCTTTTTCACTATCTATAAAAAGAAATGTGTTTTTTTTTTTTTTTTTTTTTTTTGACAACATTGTAAAATCATTTTTGCAAATTGTATTCAAAAAAAAATATGTTCAACTCCGTTGCGATGGCGCTTGACTTGCACGAAATTGTTTTGTATTGTTATTGTTAAACAGTGGAAACGTGTTAAAATTGAAGAAGACACAGAGACGAAGAGGGGGCATGGAGCAGAAAAAGAAGAAGTAATAGAGCCATGCCGTAACGCACAGCACAATGTGACAATTGTTGTGGAGCACTTTTCGTGATGCAATGCGCGAAGCTTGAAGCTTGAAGCTCGAAATCAACCCAAATTTTAAGTACCGCAGCTACTTAGGCTATATGTCAAAAGAAAGTCTGATCTTGATAAGAAGAATAATTGTTGGAACTCTCAACACTTACCAAATCTTGTCGCTCATTCAAAACCCCAATTGTGCTATAATTTTAGTTGCAAGTCTGAAGAACTGGCTTTAGATAGATTA
Source organism: Drosophila hamatofila (assembly GCA_035045345.1). Taxonomy (NCBI): domain Eukaryota; kingdom Metazoa; phylum Arthropoda; class Insecta; order Diptera; family Drosophilidae; genus Drosophila; species Drosophila hamatofila. The sequence goes on along the minus strand of JAWNPA010000020.1, from coordinate 5,587,377 downwards.
TTTATAATTTTATACTCCAGATAATTTGAAAAGTTTATTATCTAATAATTATTTAAAGCAAGTTATGCATTTATTATATAATATGTGATTTATTGTACTAAAGTTCTAGAAATAATGAAAAATTGAACATAATTCAAAGTAAATTGGCTAAGCTAGTTACATGCAAGACATATTTAATTTATATTAAATAATTAATCAGAAAATGTTAATTTGTTAATTACAAAAAAAAAAAAATTATAAATGCATATACAAAAACAAAAATATAAAAATCTCAAATTGTACTCAAAAATACATTTGAAGCTCAATTGTGCAGAGTTTTGCCTCAGTGTGCGCCTGGAGCGCATGTCAGATACGCAATGTTAGACACAAGAGAGTAGCCAAGGAATCAACCGTAACCGAGGGAGTCCAACGGAAGGGGCTAGCTGGCACAATGGAGCCCGGAGTGTGTGTGAGCAGATATGCGTTTGGAACTGCAGCAATATATAAATACTAGCTATAGCTTTAGCTATACCTACAGTTGTAGTTGTACCTGTATCTGTATCTGTATCTTCAAGCATGCTTGCATCTGGCGTAGGTACTGAGCATGGGAGCTAGAGTAAAGTGTATGACTAATTTTTAAATTGTTGTGCTTGCCACTGCGATTAAATAAAACAAACCTAAAACAATTAAAGACAGACAAGCCCGCCGAATTGGACAGAGAAAGTGATGTGCATGATCGTGCTATTTGTTAGATAGATAAATTACATTTGTGGCTCCCAACTATAGCGGCTGTATAGCATATGCAGACAGAGATGGATGCGTTTTAGAAAAATCAGATTCGTTTTTATGGCCCGACAAACGAAAGTTCTAGCTGCATAGCAGTAATCGAAAATCTAACTGTTTTTAATGCCCTTTTTGGTATCGCTGCCGAGGAGAGACAGGTTTTTCCTATTGTCTTGTTAACAGTTTCACTGGACTAATCAATAAAACTGAATAAGAAAAGCGAAAAGCGACAAAGATGCGAAAGAAACACGTCTCCGAATACCTTCAGGCAGCATCGCATCTGCGCTGTTCGACATAAAAGTAAGAGTTTATTAAGGCAGTCCGCACAATAGACGGCCATTAACCGATTGTTTTATGTATACACGATTTAATTAGTCGTAACTCTGAACTGTTATCTCATGAATAAAAGTCCATTTCGAGCTGCATCACTGGCCGATCAATTGCACAATTAATTATGTAAATATCTACATATTTATATACTAGATAAAAAGAAATGCGCTAGACTCAAAACATGTACATGCGAATAGTATTTGTGAATAACAATCTTGATCTGGGGTTAAACTGAAACTAAGCGACTTTCTGTTTTCAAAATGTCAACTGATAAATGACCACAATAATATGGATACGCTGATATCAGTTAATGTATGTTATAGTAATATGGGAGATTCAGAGCAAGATTTCAGAGCCAAAGCTGAACGATTTCACATATTTTAAATACTTACTGTGACTATGTATGAATGTATGAATGTATGATTGTATGAATGTATGAATGTATGAATGTATGAATGTATGAATGTATGAATGTATGAATGTATGAATGTATGAATGTATGAATGTATGAATATATGAATGTATGATTGTATGAATGTATGAATGTATGAATGTATGAATGTATGAATGTATGAATGTATGAATGTATGAATATATGAATGTATGAATCTATGAATGTATGAATGTATGAATGTATGAATGTATGAATCTATGAATCTATGAATGTATGAATGTATGAATGTATGAATGTATGAATGTATGAATGTATGAATGTATGAATGTATGAATGTATGAATGTATGAATGTATGAATGTATGAATGTATGAATGTATGAATATATGAATGTATGAATGTATGAATGTATGAATGTATGAATGTATGAATGTATGAATGTATGAATGTATGAATATATGAATGAAAGTATGAATGAATCATTAAATATTTTCTTAGCATTGTTTTTGAACAGTGTACTACGCTCATACTCATATTCCTCTAAGGTTCATTTCTATGCTAGACTGCTCGCAACGAAAGAAAACATGAATGGGCAGAGAAACAAAAATTAAAAGCAATTTTTTGAGATTGCATAGTCAAGCACAGAAACGGGTCCACTGGGAGCCATATGAGCAGTTGGCAGTAATTATTATTGTATAAACTTGACCACGGTCATTGATTTCGAAAATGCCGTCGCAGTCGCTATCGCTGCGCCCGTCGCCATCGCCATCGCCATCGCCATAGCCGACGCCTTCTTCGTCTCCTCCAGCGCTGTCATAGATCTGGGCTTGCGCAAATGGCAATGGCCATGGCAAAACCGGGACCGGGCATCGATTAACCAAATCCAATCGGTTCAACCCAGCTGCAACAGCCAAGCTCCATTCCGAAACTAAAGTTGGTATTGACATTGAGTGACTGCAGCCGGCTCTCGGCAGGGCATTGCACAAAGATCTTTGCGTAAATGTCGTACCATTCATCTATGCAAATCCCAGCTGCTACACATATTCATATGTTGTCGTTGTTGTCCCTATTATTGTTGTTGCTGGGCCAGCCAAAACACGCGCAAGTGTTAATAATACTTGCATTGTTAAGGTACATAATGGAGCTGTGGCCACATAAAGCACCATTGAGCATTGGCCAAGTGATTGTTGGCGATGTTGAAAATCCGAGCGGAGTCACTCGTACGTCTTCAACAGCAGCTCAAGCCACAGAGAGAGAGAGGGGGGCAGCCATGGCCAGAGAGGGGCTGCCATGTGCATGTACACACATAGCAGAGCACAGCAAAGCATAGCATCGTCTGTATGTAGGTATATGTATCTATGCGGGGCATATGAAGAGGTGAGCTACCCACTTACGCCAGAGTTTATATTGTTATTGTGCTTACAGAAACACACACTTACACACACTCACTCACACATAGACTCGCACACAGATTGGAGTTACGTTGCTGGCCGCCTAGCTTGGCCATTTCTTTTGGCCACCTCACTTCGTGCGGAGTCGTCAGCGGGCTCGTTTCTTGGCCATATTCGAATGGCTTGATGTTTGGTTTTTTAGACGCGCTTCGACATTTCAGCCAACGCGTTTGCGCAGTCGCCGTGTGGCAACCGACGCGTACAGATCTATGCAGCTTATAGATCTCATCTAGACCGAACTCTAATCGTAGTACCAGCGTATCAGAATTCCGGATAAAGCGGGTTCGAGCCTACAGAAACTGGACTGTTTCGCACTGCAGTTAATTTTGTGGCCAAAGTGAAGTTCGAATAAGGCAAAAGTAAATGTCAGTGCCAATTTCTGAGTGAGTGTGCGTTAGCTGCAGACGGCATTTGCTAATTATAGCAAATATCTCTCTATAGTGAAAGTATCTAATAGATGCAGCCACAGCCGCGTCACACACAACTTCGAATTAACGCGTTTGCTTTGTTGTATTTCATGTGCGAGTGTGTGTGCTAGTGTGTGTGTGTACGTGTGTGTGTGTGTGTGTGTGTGCGAGTGCAACTGTTGTGCGGTGCAAATTGTTAACATTTTTCCAGTACAACAATCGCATTTTATGGGGCAATTTATCAGCCAAACGGGCAGCAACCAAAATAAAAATTAAATAAAAAACATTAAAATGTGCAATAGTTTTTCCTGAAGGAAAAGCCCACGATCGCCCAACCACGTTTTCCATGCGCTTCGTTCAGTTTTTAATCTGTTTTTTTGTTTATTTTCATTGTCGGTTTTCAGGCTGGCAAGCAGCTAATTAATGAGCCAACACGATTGGCTACCCACAACACGCCAGGCAAACACCTCACAGACATCGGACCCCAGCCTCGTATCACATGTGTGCCCTATGCAAAGTGTTAAAAAACATAACTCTCGTGCAGTGTATCTCCGTTTAGCTGCGTGTGTGTGTGTGTGTGTCTGTAATAATTATTTAGCTAAAAATGCTGAAAATTAACATTCAATGTGCATAATTGAAATTCGTTTACCGCTAATTGCGCACAAATTACAAAAGAAAAAACCAGAAGAAGAAACAGAAGCAAATAAACAAACGAAACAAACAAACGGCCAAGAGGTGCGTTTAACTGGCATGCGCCGCAGTCACTGCCACAGTCACTGCCGCCATCACTGTTCCAGTCACTGTCCCAGTCACTGTTACTGCTACACCATCACACCTGATGATGGTCACTTCCTGCAAGATCGACACCCAATCTGCTCTGGCTGTGCCCAACATGAATTCGGTTCGCTCCCGCAAACCAGCCAGCAGCAGCAGTAAAAGCAACTCATCCGGCTTTCGACTTCTGGACGGCGATCAGCTCGAGAACAATTCGAGTGTCAGTCGAAATTCGATATACAAACTCAAGATCGATCTTATGTTTGACGATTCTAGGTGAGTGCCAAAAGCAGAGCATTAAAATATTCCAATGAATAAATCAAATACCCAAATTCTAGTATAACGATTAGAAAGTATATATTATAATAGAATATTTTATTATATCTTTTAGTAATGAAGCTTAATCTTATATTTTTTAAAAGGGTTGGCCTCTAAAAACAAATTACCAATCCATGTGTTGTAAAGATACATATTATGATGTATAGATTATCCACTTAACTCTATTGCTCAGATTTAAATATTTTCTCTTTTTGTAAATTATCAATAATATATTCATCAATTATTTTCAAAAAACAAAACTCTTTTATTTTCACAGTTTTTGAAAGTTATTCGATTGATTTTGCAAAAACCCACAACTTATATAATATAATACAATTCAAATGCTCCAAAAACCGTGGTGTCCCCGCTTTTTCAGTCTTCGGTTATTATTAAGTTTCAAAAAACTCAAATTGGTGTTAGCTTTGCCTATTTCTAAGTCAACTTTCAACTGCAACAAATTAGACACTTTCGTTCTCGAAACTGAAAAATAAACGACAAAATCTGAGACAAATATACACACACTCACACACGTACACACATAAGCGCGCACCTGATGTATACGTCGCAGCATCCAACGTTTATTTTACCGTTTCCAATTTCCATAAGCAACAAATATACAGTTACAAAATGCTTTATACATATATACAACCGAAGATAGATAGATAGATAGAGAGCGAGAGGGAGAGAGGGAGAGAGGGGGAGAGTCTGTTGTGACTGAACGAGAAGCGACAACAGCTATAGACAGCATATTTCAACCGACACTTGCTCCAATGTATAAATATTCATCGATCGCTGCGACACACATTCGCCTAGTGAACTACTTAATTGATTATAATAAAAAAATGAACAGGAAAGCATGGCTGAGTTCAAAGCTAGCCGAAGATTAGATACCCTGCTAGCTATGCGACTTAGAATTTTAATTTCAGACAAGCTATACCTATAGAATATATCTCATAGTTCTGTAGCTACTCATGATTCGTTTAAAGTTGTTGGACAAATTCTATCTCAAAGGAAATTTATATTACATATAGATATATTAAAATAATTATATAAATAACTAATATAAATAATATAGTAGTTTCATTTGAGAATGATTATACTTTAAGAATCTTAGTTCAACTCTCCATATTATATTTTTTTGTGTGCTACATGACCGAAGACATAGTCAAAATACTCTTTACTATAGTATACATAATAAAAACTTTATCCATTCGCATCAAATGCTGATCGAACGCAGCTCCGGCGGCCGCCGCATCTTCATTCATATGCAAAATAGTTGGCGTCGTCAACGTTCTCCCAAAATGAAACATTTCCGATTTGATGTCAACTAGCGGTAAACGGAATGGTTTCTTCTATTGGGAACACTGCCCGTCAGATCCATTCTTTGTGCCAGACTAGCTGAAGTCAAAGTGGGTATACAATGTGCCATTATTCGTTAGATTACTATCTGTTTCCAAAAACTCTCTGGTTCCCTTCTCTTCCAACAGGATGATTGTTGTAGCCAATTGGCAATTCATAATAAGCCAATATACATATGTATGTGTACGTGCGTATATCTGTGAACTGTGCATATGTAAACGGATACGTACTAGCATACACATACATACACATGTATCTGCTAAATTTTGTGGCTCATTTGAGTTAATCAGCAAAACTTTCACAAATCTTTTCAACGTTTGTCGCACAAGTGAGAGAACCACTTTAAAACAAACTCTTACAATATTAGCAGAGACTGTTTTGCATTGGAAAAGTAAAAGAGATTAGATGTGCAATTTTTGTATATTACAATATAAGTATATGCTTGAATATATTTTATATTCATATAAAATTAATAAACGAATATACTTAAAAACAAAGTTAATTCTGTTATTAGCAGTAAATAAATTTATGAAAAATTATTATTTCTATAATATTTGTATTATTTTTTTTTTTAGAAATTATGTTAAATTTTTAATTATTACACAGTTAATTATAAAGAAATTCAATCTAAAAATAATTTCAACTTTTTTTGCATTTATATTTTTTGAATGGTATACAGAGAGCATAACAACTTTTTAATAGTTTCACAGTTATATAGAATATTTTATTTTACAAGCTGTAATTTATCCATAGTAAATTTGAAATGTACATTTCTAGTAGCGAAAAAAAAAACTGAATAATATTGGAATATGCAAAAATTACTAGAACAAAAGGGGGCAGCCTAAGCTGAATATTAATTGTTTATTTCTGCTATATATAGAAAATATTTATATAAATATCAAAAGTATATTGAAATCAGTTTAATATCATAAAAAAATTACTAGCAAGTCTATCGTATAACTGTATTTGTTGCCAATTTGTTTTACAAAAAGAAAATTTCAAATTCCAGAAGTTTCTTTTCGAAGCTGATATACATATAAATATATACATATGTAAATACAGGAATGTCCAAATGTTTTTTTTTTTTTTTTAATCAAAGAAAAACACAAAATTTTATATATTGAGAGATCACTTTCAAATCTATTTGAACCAAATAAAATGATTATTTTGAATCTTAAATTTAAAAAAAAAAGAAAAAAAACATGGGTCTGTTGAATATGGACAACCTCAGATGGGTTCGTTGAATATGGACAACCTTGAACATAATAGATATATATATACTATTTTATATACATATACATACATAGTATATAGTTTAATTTTGTTTTGAATACATACGTTTAATATTTTTCAATCTTAAGTCCATTTCCTTCATATGAATGTTACACGAGTTGCTTATATTGATAAAATATCTGTCTTAAAAATAATATTTTTATTATTTTTTTTAATAATAATATTTTTTAATACGTTTCCGTTTTCTCGAATACAGATCAATGCGTAGCAGCCGCCTCGACGATCCGAGAGGATCGCATCGCACACGATCCATCATCATGTATGGACGTAGTGAGCTGGCCAGCACCTCGGGCGATAAGCCACGATCATTGAGCAGCTTCCTGCAGGAGTCAAGCGATTCGGCCAAGGTGCTCGCCGAGGCGGCCAAGAATGATGTGCAGCGTATCAGCAATAGCGTGCAGGCACAGATCGAGCAGCTCTTCACCGACGTGGCCAAGGATGCCACGAACAGCTTTGATGTCACGTGTCTCGGCTGCCTGCCGCTCAAGGATAAGGTGACCAGTTTACAAGGGCTGCAGGAGCCACTGCGTCAGCTGTATCTAGCTGAGGTTACGAATAAGGTGAGAGACTCAACATGCAATAACATAGTTTCAGCTAATATTATAATGATCTCTACAGAAGTTGAAATCCGGATCTTTGGATATTTGTGCCACAGGATTGCGCATCAAAATCAGCGCCGGCACGAGCAAAGAGGACAGCGATTCGAATATAACACCATTCCATAATATTGCCGTGTGGTCAGCAGTGAAATTCGTCATCTCCGACTCGGATGGAGGCGCGGCATTTTTACCGCTGATCACCGATCCCGACAACATAGACAAGACTGCACTATTCCAGCCGCTAAGGTAAGCATAGATAGATATATATATATATATAAATTACTTCCATTTAAATAAGTTTCTCCAGTGAAACTTGTCCACTTTCATTCTGGAAAATTCTCATCTCTTTTTGTATCTCTTGTGTGATAAAGCTATCAATTATCTGTTCGCAGCGCCATGGAGCAATTGGCTGTGGAGCAAAGCGAACACATGCATGCGCCCATATTTGCGGTGGTCATGCGCTCGGCGAGCGCTCCGAAGATTCTGGAATGCCACGGATTCATTTGCAAGAGCACTGAGGATGCCATTGTGATTGCGGCCACGCTCTACCAGAGCCTGATGGCGCACGTGAGCACCAGTTCGCATCGGAGCACCAAGCGACGCACACCTCGGCAGCAGAACGGAGTCAGCTGTGTCAGCATTGCCAGCAGCTCGGCCATGACCAGCTCCAACTATTTGTCCAGGTCACAGATAGCGCCCAGCGTGAGTGGCCGGCGCAGCTCTTTTCGCAGCAGCGGCGGCAGCTTGTCGGGCGTGAGTCCCAAGCCAATGGGATTGGGTGGGTCGACGCCTTCGCGGTCAACGCGCAAAAAGCGGGTGTCGAGCAGCTCGCTCAGCTCCAATAGCAACGTGATCAATGAGGCGGCCGAGAATGAGACCTCGACGGAGGAGCGCAAACGCAAGTCGCACAAGACGAAGCGAGCGCCGCCAGTGCCGGCGCCCAATGCGGGTGGCTTCAAGAGCGGCTCGGGGCGTAGCAACAACATTGTCTGCACCAATGGGCATGTGAATCGCTTGAATCATGGCCATGCGCACTTGAAGAAGCCCTCCACGCCGACACCGAACGGCAATGCGAATGGTCGCAAGCTAAGCGACCTGGTCGGCGCTGGCGCTGTGTCAGCGGCCGGCGATGGCGATATACTCACCCGTGTGGCCATACCCAGATCGGGCAGCTTTCTCAACACAGGCGGACTGACCAGGTACAAGTCGAGAGCGGCACGTCGAACGAACTCTGGCAAATTAGGCGGCGGCGGTGGTGGAGGGTGAGTATTATTACTAACCAACGGGGCCAGCGACAGCTGAGGTATCTGATCCATTGTAATCCAAGCTGACGCTGGCCTGCGGTTTGGCCTAACATTGTTTGCATCCTCGGTGAAAAGGTTTGGTTTGGTTGATTGGCATCGTTTGAATTGTGCTTCTAGTTCCCCACTTGGTTTCAGTGAACTGTTCAATGAATTTCGACTGCACGAGAACTTGCACTCGTTGGACGAGATACTCTATGCCATTATCGATGCAGATGGCATGTCCTTTAACGACCTGAAGCCCATCTACAAGGAGTTTCTGCTCAAATTGGCCGTGACGCTCACGCAGGACGAGCTCTTTCAGCGCTCCAAGAACATAATGCGACGCCAGAAGAAGAAGAAGCAGAAGCGCAAAGCTAGCGTAAGTGGCTCACAGGTAAGACACGGTGAATGACTCTAATATAAGAAACTAAACCCAAACTGATTGCAGAAGAAATCCAAGAGCATCTTCTTTGGCACCAAGAGCCTGAAGAAAGTGTTTCAACTGGGACAATTTAGCGCCTGTCGTGGCAAGCTGGCCAAGCCAGCACGCACCAAGGAGTCGCAGTCAGGCAACGTGGACTCGAACAAACGCCGATTGACGCCACCCATCATCATTGGCCCACCCACCAGCCAAAGCCATGCGCAGCAGCATCAACGCAATCGGGCAACCACCAGCGGCTCTGATGTGTCCGTCGTGCGCAACGAGAACGCGCTGCAGGGACTCAATCGAAACAGCAGCAGTGGGTGAGCACATGTCAATAGCTGTCTGCAATTCGAATGCCTGCTAATAGGTCTCCCTAAATCTATATATTTCTCTCTAGTTACGTCTCCTGCTCGGAGTGCAGCTACGATTCGGAATCGTGCACCTGCGCCTCGGCTGATCGCTGCTATTGCAGTCTGCGCACGGAGCATCTGAACCACAAGTTGCGCCAGAAGAACGAGCGCAACATGGCCATGGCCAATGGCCGGAAGTCCGCGGCTGGCAGTGCCCCGGCTGGCAATCGCCATTCGCTGATATCGTGCAAGTCGGATGACAAGTGCTACTGCTCCATGGTGGAGGAGGAGGAGCCCAACAGCACGGTCGAGCACGACTCCGGCAACACGCACTCGGACACGACCACCTGGTGCGACACGGACAGCTGCATCAGTGCCAGCAAATGCTACTGCAAGCGCAGCCATCGCCGGCAGCGCGCCAATGCAGCAGCTGCCAATGTCAGCGAGGATTCACTCAATCCGCAGCAAAAGTCACGCGCCTCTCCGCGGAAGACCAAGTCGTCGGAGAAATTGGGCCTGGACTATGAGCTCTTTACGATCGGCGGCAACAGCAAGCCAGTGCAGCCGCACGAGGCGCTCAGCGTGAAGAAGAGCGTCGAGGCAGCGGCCGTGTTTGCGGACATGAAACTCAGCCAGACGACAGACATCAAGAGTCTCTGCCCGCCAATGATGAACAACCACAACCAGCAGAAGGTAAATGGGCGTGCCAGCAATGGCAGCTGCCATTCGAGCGTCTCCGCACGCCGTTCCCTGTATCGATCGCGCGATTCCTTCAGCACGGATCGTCTGAGCAATGGCGGTGCCATGATCATGCCCCTGTCGCCCACGATGCACATGAACTCCTCCACACAGAAGGCGTGCAGCGCCGACGACCTCCTGATCAACATCAAGGCGCTGGAGAAGGCTGCCTCGATACGCAGCAGTGTGAGCAGAAGCCGCATGGCCAGCTACCAATCCATGCGGGCAGTGAGCGCCTCCCTGGAGGACTCACTGGGGTATTTGCCATAGAATTTGAAAAGCATACTCAAATCCCATAGTTAGCTACTAAGCACACAGACATAAATACATATATGCATAACTAATAAGCATCTTTTTTAACTTTAATGACAGCTTATGTTTCCCAAGATAATTAAAGCCAAGCTAAAGCCGAGCCACATATAATTAATTATCTTGCGAAACGTAATCATTTACTAATATTATTATTATGATTATTCAAATTGTATACTATTTATAAATATATCAACAAACTCGTGACATTATTCCCTAAGACTTGCAATTTCAACTGAACAACATGGTGCAATACGAATACCACTATAAATTATACTTATACTATACATAATCCTAGTTTTCAACGCAGTGCAATATTTATTAAGCTATTTGAAATAAAAACGAACTTATGCATATTTTCAAAGACTTGATTTATTAACTCGACGTGATAGCTGCTATACATACAGTAGACAGTCATTAAATCAGACAGTGATATGATTGAAACGACTTGTGGGGTGAGTAATATTCTGAAACTAATGCCATTTAAAATTGAAGGATTAATTTCGGATTTTAATCAGATTTTTAAAGTTATTTGAAATTTTTAACAAGAAAATTATAATATATAATTTAATAATAATAGATAGATAAAGACAGATCTAGAGAGATTTATATATATATCGAGGTTTCAAATTAATACGAAACCTCTAACAAGGTATTATGTTCGAAAATCCATGTAAGATCAGGTAAAGCCTTACAATACTCAAAAGTCAGAGAAAGTCAACTATAGTTCACACCATACATTTTTCAGTAGCAAAACTGTCAAATGGATTCGTTTTCCAATTTGCCCTATACCTAAGGCCATAGTATTAGAATCTTGTGCCGCAAGGAATAATAATAGAAATCGCTTATAGTCATTCTTGTATTGGCTTAAGTAGTTAAGTCTCCCAAATAAGCCTTTTAAATATTTGTCCACAAATATTTCTTTAATCATCAATAATTATAATTATAATTATTATTATAATTGACTATTATAATTATTATCTTTTAACATACAACTAAACATATTTAAGCCTTTATCCCCCAATTTACAGTTGTCTGTCTAATCAAGATTGGACTGTAATCACATGATAGACCGTCTATGACTTGGTTGTTGTATGTAAGTGGCATGACGTATTTTTTTTGCCGAATCATAATAATAATATATTCTATTATTTTTAGGCACTGTAATCTATCACTAATCACAACAAGGTCAGTGTCAGGTCGCCAAAAAACGAAAAGCGAAAAAGCAGAACGTGTACGCTTAGAGCAGATGTTGATGTTGGCGGAATCGTTGCTAGCACGGGTCAATCTAGAAGTGCCTTGATAAGATTATGGGTGTATATGCATATGTGCGTGTGTCGGTGTGCGGCCTGCCAGCTGTTTGTGGTTGAAAACACCCACCGGAGATGTCATGGCGAGTGGATTCGCTACTAGAACTTAATTCAGTTTGATCTGCTGCCCAGTGCTAAACACTTGAAATGACTACCTCTGCTGACAGTGTGTTCGTTACCCGATCGGAGGGTATCTCGGCCGAAGGAGTGCGGGATCAGTATGCCGATGGCAAGGCAGCCAAGGTCTGGGAGATCTTCATTGGCGATAAGAACTCACGCACCGACAACTACAAGAACTTCCTGGTTGATCTACTGCGCCAGAAGGGCTGCAAACGCATTCTCGATGTCGCCTGTGGTACTGGGTAAGCCAGAAGCACATCAAGGTGAATTTATATGTGAATATATATATTTTAATTGATTACAGAGTGGACTCCATAATGCTGTTGGAAGAGGGCTTCCAGGTGACGTCCGTTGATGCTTCGGACAAGATGCTCAAATATGCGCTCAAGGAGCGCTGGAATCGCCGCAACGAGGCTGCCTTTGATAAATGGAGTGAGTTTTAAAAATATATATATAAATAGATATATAGAAACAGTAGAGTCCGGTTATAACGACGTTTAAGGAACCGTATTATGCCCAAAAGACACTATAAGCATATAAGCCTGGGGAATAGAGTTTTCGTCGAAATAACCATATGAACGCTATAAGCGGAGTCGTTATAACCGCATTCTACTGTACATACATATGGGTATAGATAGATAGATATATAATATTATGCCAGATCTGACCTAATCTAATCAATCTGACAGCTATTGAGGAGGCCAATTGGCTGACTCTGTACGACGATATCCAGGAGCATATAAATGGCGGCTTCGATGCGGTCATTTGTCTGGGCAACTCGTTCGCCCATTTGATGGACAGTTTCGGTGATCAGCGCGAGCACAAGCAGGCGATCAAGAACTTTGAGAAGTGCCTGAAGCCAGGTGGCATTCTGCTGATCGATCATCGCAACTATGACAACATCCTGGAGACAGGCGCCACGCCCGCCAAGAGCATTTACTACAACGTACGTAAACACTTTGCATGCGAGTATTCGATGCCAATTAAAAACAATTAAACGACACATCTCATTCACTTGGGGTTCACAATCTGCCCAGTCATTCACAGTTTCACTGATAACTTGAAATAGACGAAAAACTATTTTGTAAAAACATCATCATCATCATCGTTCGCGTTTTAATCGCCCTTTCGAATGACTTGCACATGCGAATAACTTTTGTTTTTGTTTTTGTTTTTGCTGATTTTCATAGACAAGTCACACGGCGGACATTAAAACATCCGTTCTGTTCTATTGCGGGAAACCCGCTCTTGTCTCCATGGACTACCAGATCGAGGGCAACAAGCTGTCCAGCGAATTCCGGCTCTCGTACTATCCACATGAGCTGAAGCGTTTCACGGAGATCCTTACCGAAATCTTTGGCAGCCAGGCCAAGCACAAGCTGTATGGCGACTTCAAGGAGATGAATGTTGTGCAGAATCCAGCATTCTATATACATCTGATTGAGAAGCCTAGAGTTTAAGTTGAACCTTCAATTACGATGCCACGTGCACACACACAAACAAATACAATATTAGTTCTTTTTAGAGAAAACTTCGGATACGATCTATTTATTATTACATGCGTCGATTCAATTGATATATACATATATGTACATATGTATTATAGATGTTGTCCATCTAGGTAAGTATTATATATCTGCTTATTATGGCACCAAAGCAGATCATTACCATTAGCGCCTCAATCACAAAGGGTGAATTTGTTTTGATATAGTTGGACATCTTTGTACAGATTGTTGCTAATCTGAGCAGAAATCTAGATGCCATAGCTGGGGATAGCACCTGAACTCGATGTCGACTTCAAAATGTTCGCTTGCAACTGAAACTAAGACTGAAACGCAAATACAAATGTTAATTCTCCTACATATGTAGCTATATAAATATATTCAAGTCATTAGACATGCAAATTTTGCTTTCCGTTTTGGATCGAGGTTCAGTATATACAGTTACACTAAAACTTTATATATATATTTACATTATGTAGAAGAAAATGTCTGAAACTAAATAAAAACAAACAAACAAACATAAAGGGATACAAGAAAAATAGGGAAAAGTACTAAAACATATAAATCACTTAGGATGATCGAGTCCAAGAACAACTTATGCTTATGTCTGACGCTGAAAGGCCCTCAACAGAAATCATATACCAAAGAAATATTTGTTTACACATATGTATACTATAAGGTTGCTTTAATTGTTAACGAGAGCAAAAATACAAAATTAACTTATGCGATGATAAGGCAGCTCATAGACCAATAATCTTATTTATTCGCTTCACATCTGATATCTGGCGATCAATCTCACTCGAGAGCTGAGTCAGAATCTCGGTGATGGTGCGCTGCTGTCTCTCGGGCAGCTGGTAGGCATTGTTCATTTTTGCATCCTGGGACTTTGCGATGTGATAGCGTTGCTTGTTGTACGTCTTCTTGGCCGTGTCCAGTGCAGCGGCCATGGCTTTGGTGGCCTTGTCGATGCGTGCCACCTCCTGGGTAAACTCTCGCTCGGCCACAATGCTGTTGGGCAGCACTGAATTGGCTAGCTGCATTAGCTTCTGGCAACGGCGCACGAGCAGCTCCTGACTATCGCTAATCTCTTCGAAGCGTTCCGCCAGCTTGTGCGCTCGTTCGCTTATGATCTCTCGTTCTTTTTCCAGACTCTTGATCTCCTGCAATTGCTGTTGCTTCTGCAGCTTAATGCAGTTTATGCGCTTGGCAAACTCAGCGCGCACCAGCTCATGTCGCTTGAGGTATTGGGTACGCAGCACCTCAATGGCCTGGTTGAGCAGCTCGTAGCGTTCGTGTGCGGAGGACGAGGTTAACTTGTCAGCCAGAATCGGTTGATTTACGCTACGCTGTAGCATTGTCTTGATTTTTTCCACAAATGAAGGACCCGCACTCTGCTGATCCAGCACAGCATCGGTGGCACTCAGCTGCAATTGTTGTTTGGACGTCATTAACAGTTGGGCATCAATGATCAGCTTAAGGCTGATGACTTGTCCGCTGCCCAGCAACAGCACGAGCCCGGATGGCATTTGCATCAAGGCGATGCCAATAACAGGGTTGATGCGATCACTAGAATTGAACTTAGTGCACAATATATATTCAGCACAGGATGGTGTCGATAATACCAGCTGATTGTCTTCGGCCTCGCTGTCCAAGAAGCGCTGCAACTCGGATATAAAGTTAACAGTAACAGTATGCAATCCAGCGTTGTGATAGGCAAAGTAGCGCATCTCGTTGACCAGATCTCGCTTCAGGTGTATGGGACAGCTGTAGCCGTCGCCTCTACCATTGGGAGCTGACGCCGAGAGGCCCAATTCAAGCTCAACGGTTTCCGTTACGTGGAGGGTCCACTGTGATGGCTCAATCACCAGACCTTCATCCGCATCGCTAAACGAATGCTCCGTAGTTTCAGCCTCCAGCAGAATAGCATGATGCAGTTTACCCGTTGACTCCGCAATAATCACAGTGGGCGGCAAAGACGGTATGATTAGCAGAGCACACGACTCAACGCCATAGTTAGAGCTCGTCTGCGGTGTTATGGTAATGGGACCCTGCAGACGCGTTATGTCCGAATCGATACCGGTGAGCATCATATAAACATTCCCATTCTCACGCAATATAACAATCGGCCACTCCACCTTTTCTTTGGTGGTTTTGGTACTATTCAGAGTAGAGTTTTTGGTTGTTTCGTCGCTGGCTGGGGCGCATGTCTTAACTGCTGGCGCAATGTCAAAGTCAATGGAAGTCTCACCGAAATCGGAAAGTGATGTATTGGCGCCTTTTTTCACTGTATACGGGCCCACCTTCCACACATGACGCAGCTTGGCGTGATTGTAGACGCGCATTGTGTTGTTGGAGAGCAACACTAAAAGCGTGGAGTCGGAAACAGAATCGGGATGCCAACGCACCTGACACACTTCCAGTTGTGGATTGTTTTGGAAGAGTAGCGTATCCAAATTGTATGAACGACACGTGATTTGTGGCTTGCCATCCATCAAATAGCCATCGGGCCCACTGCGTCGTGGTACTTCCAATATTGTCACATTTTGTGGGCCACTCAGCGCGACAAGCGAACCCTCGTTAGAAACCACAACACGGTCGACCTGCAAGCTAACCGAATGTGATGGAATTAGCG
Source organism: Drosophila hamatofila (assembly GCA_035045345.1). Taxonomy (NCBI): domain Eukaryota; kingdom Metazoa; phylum Arthropoda; class Insecta; order Diptera; family Drosophilidae; genus Drosophila; species Drosophila hamatofila. The sequence goes on along the minus strand of JAWNPA010000020.1, from coordinate 5,571,023 downwards.
TTTGATAGCCAGTTTTTACACGTTTCGGTTCTGCCTGAAGCAATGCGACGCGCCAATTTGTGACCAGCAGGCAGGAATCGACTGAGTTCCATGCGTATAATAGATCATCCTTGCAGTCCAACAAATTCTGTGTTTGGGGCACTATGGGCAGGACAGTGCGTATTTTCGTAAACAATTCTGTTTTATTGAGCTCAAAGACATCTGTGAGCGGCATTGCGGCACAATTAAAAAATCTTGACTACTATTATGCTACAGCCGGCAATTTGACAACAAATACCGATATATAAATACGATAGCTGTCCAAAAGTACTCATTCTGGTTAACAGCGTTACTTAACACTGAAAGCTATCGATATATTGCGGCCATATTCAAAAACAGTACACGCATTACTTTTTTTGCGATTAAACTAATGGGCATGTACATAATTTAAATTGAATAAAACACCATATATTTATTATACAAAATAACAAATAAAAATAAAACTTGAAATTAACAGAATCTTTTCCAATTTATAGTGACTTAAAATAGCTTTAATTATATTTCGCTCATGCACCACACAAATCAATAAGATCAGCTATCAAGTCCTCCGTTCTAATTTCAGTTTTGGCACTGTCTTCAGTTTTATAGTTATATCTTCAACGAAATATAGATCTTCGAAATTAAAGCTAGTTGAGAACTTGAAGTTTCTTAATAATTTAGCCAATGTAATTTTTGCTGAGATTAAAGCATATCTCCAACCTAAAAATATACATTTTATTATTTAATAATTTGATGGGATATTGCTTAAATACATTTTTACCTATGCAATTTCGTATGCCTTTGGTGAAAGGTATGTACGCGTAGGGATGTTTATTTTGCAAATTATGTGGTAAAAAGTGGTCCGGATTGAATGTTTCCGCTTCCTCACCCCAAATTTGTTTACTGCGATGCAAGTAAAAAATATTAATTGCAATTTGAACGCCCTTTGGAACAACAACTCCGCTCGAAAGCAACACATCCTCCGACGTTTGTCGAGATACGATCGGCACTGGCGGCATCACTCTCATTGACTCATTTATAATAAGATCCAGATAGACCATTTGCTGTGTGTCTTCATAAGTTACTTCAAAGTCCCCAGAGTCGGGAAACAAAGTGAGAATCTCTTCAAATGCCTTCTCCTGGTACATGGGAAACATTGCGAGCAGCATTAATGTGTAGGCAACAGTGTTAGCTGTTGTTTCGAAGGCTCCAAACACAATTACACTCGATTCATCCTCCACATTTTTCCAAGTGAAAACACCGCGTTTCAAGAGATCCGTAGCAAGATTCAAAAATATATTTTTATCTGAAGGCAACTGATTACCCGTATCGCCGGCATCTGCATCTCTGGCCAGTTTTCTTTCAATCAGCTGAAAGATGAACTCAAATGAATATGTTTTTAATTGTAATAAGTCTGCTGGCGTTACCTTTCGAATGAAACCTCTTATTCTTGACTTGGAGCTCGCGTAACGCTTTTCCTTGCCAAATAGTTGGCGTATTGTTGGAGAACTAAGCCATGGCGAAAAGCACATATCTGTCATGGTTTCCAAAACACTATTAATGGATAGGAAAACACATCCAGTCCGATGGCAGATATAACTTACCATTGATAATCCTCCAGCAGCTGATTGTTATTAATATCCGAAATGGCTTTGACGTCACTGCCCATTGTTGTTTCTATATGTTTGGAGAAGAAGCTAGTCACCTTTAGAGCTCTCGAAAGAAATACGCAACTTACGCGTTGCTATGCCGATCGTAAAGGCTTGTAGCAGAGGTATCAGATCCTTTTCGCCATCACCAATCAATGTGTCCAACTGCTTTAGGAGAGTTCCAGTCTCGTTGTTGAAAATGGGCAGAAAGCTGAGCAGCACTTTGTGTCCAAATGTGGGATTCAACAGCTTACGATGCACACTCCAGCGAGGATCTGTGGGATGGTGTAGGTATATTTTCTTATATATCCACACATCACTTTGCTAACCTGTTAGGCTAAAAAGTCCCAAGCCAGCTCCATCGTCGACAGCCTTATAGATGATGCCTTTGTTGATGCAATGCGGTGATGTAAATATATCCTGTATGGTTTGTGGATCGGCCACAATCAGAAATGGTATAGGACCCAGCCAGGAAAAAATTGTCGGCCCATGCTTATCCAAATAGAAGCCAATTGCATTCAGCACATCTACGAAATTCACAAATATTATTCGAAAATTTCAACACACGTAAATTAAACACGCACTTTCTCTGCGATGTAGTCTGTGTGCCATGCCAATGATTGGATAGCCGAGTGGGCCCGGTATCTTTAATGTGAGCAGATAGAATCTGCGACGCGTCCACAAGAAGTAGAACCACAACACGAGCAACAATGCACCCCACAATTGCCACGTCAACATATTCAGGTATTCCGATCCACTTAGAGAGCGTTGTTTAGCCGCCGATCAACCGATCAATTGCACGTCTATATAAATAATCAAAAAATTTGTTGTGTTCAGCCAGTTTTTATATGCCGGATGCTCAAACTTTTTAAGGCCGTGTGATCTATGCGTATATATTGTCAGGTGTATAGCCGAATCGTGACTTGACCGACTCCCAGTCAAAAATATATCGCGAGGAAACGTCGCAATCATATTGATATTGATGAAGTGCGGGTACGCATCAATGAACCCAACAAAGATATCCAGTAATTTTTTGTTCATTGGAATCTATTTGATGAGCGTAAGCATACAAATCGGTTTAATTAGCACTAATAGGTAACAGTCAACGAGCTCTATGGGCCACTACTCGACGTCACCAATTGTCTAATTCCAGTCAGGTACGCGTGCTAAACGAAATTTGAATTGTATAACCCGTTGGCAGATTTGATGGCAATCATGTTGTGGCTGTCTGTCGCGAAATACAGTTCGTTGATTGTTCCTGATCATATCACATTGTTAAATATTTATAATTAGAGAATACAACAAAAAAACTCATTTTGTTTTCTATAATTTTCGTTTGTTTATTTTGCAAATTTTCAAATTTGTCTTAGCCTAAATTAGTATACATTTATGCAAAAATAAGTATTACAAGTACAGGAGTCTCTCCAACAGAAGGTCTCGTCATAATATTTGTACATCGTCCCATTATGTACAGTAGTCAAAAAATGTAATGAACACCTCTCTCTCCTCTCTTTCTGTTTATGCGCTAGATATGCTGGTTAGCGATATGATCATAGATTTAAAATGGCAGAAAATTTTCAATGGTAAAGTTTTGTGTGGAATTTTGAGTTTTGAGTAGACGACAGCGACTTTGTCTAGGATCCCGGCTTGTCGGTGAGTATCTCTGAAAGATTTACATGATTATCAAGGTTAGTTAATGATATCCAATAGCTGAACAAGTACAAGCTCTCCATGCAGTAGCAGACGCTGTCCATAAAACTATATAAATCAAACTATTTAACTTAAATGCACTGCAATCAATTGCATATTATATACATGCCAAAATCTTATAAATTTAGTTGCATTTATTTATTTACATAAGATAGTTCGGTGCAGCTTACGATCTAGAAAGCGCTTATCTCTATCATGGAATACAAAATAGTAAGGGTGAATGGATGCGAATGCGTGTGTGTGATGTTTGCAACAAGGATGTATGGATTACTCTGGAAATATAAATGTTTCTCTTGAATTAGACCAATTGAAGTTCTTAGCTGAGATTACAAAGGCCAGTCTTATAAATATAAAAACAAAAACAAAAAGTACCAATATCACAACTACAAAGGAAATTCAAGAACTTTCACAACTGCTAATTAGATATTAAAAATCCAAAAATTTCTCAAAACCAGTTCTAAATATCAAATACAAGCTCAATAAATTGAATATTTATAATGGCGCTTGCTGAAATCATCAAATGAGCTTTGAGATCTTGAGTTGCGATTAAGCAAAGCAGTATGAGATGAGATGGGTTTCGAATAATAAGTGTTAGTCGAGCTACTGGGATGAATGCATATGTCTGCAGAGCAACAGGCAGTAATACTAGATAGGCGTTGACCGAAGTCGTCGCTGGGTGGGCTTAGAGATTCAGTGTACAAACCAGTTGTGGGATCTGTCACATCCACATGCCCATTGGCGTGTCCATTAAGACCATTTGGATGTTCAGTCGAGCCTATGGACTTGGCAGCTGAATATTAAATACATTATTATAGAATGCTTATGTAGTAATTTGTTGATCAAATACACACCACTTGCTGAGCCGTTGGTCAATGCATAACCATTAGAGACACCATTTTCGTTAGAGCCCATGAGCGGAGCATTAGACTTCACCGCTGTAAAAATAAATCAGAAAGTCATTGAAAGCTTTATAAAAGTATATATCTAAATACACACCACTCAAGCGATAGTCGCCATTGGAAGAGGTCTCAATGTCACCATTTTGTGGGGCTCCAACTCCATTTGTAGTTTTGCCCACGCCCTCATCCTTAACGCAACGCATGAGGAACAACATCGAGGAGCCAAGCAGAGGCGGCAGTCCGGCTAGTATAAACGGCAGAGTATACGAACCAGTTCGCTCAAATATCATGCCGGCAACGGGTGGCCCAATGGTCAGTGGCAGCGAGCATAAGCCGAGCAGAAACCCAATGGCTTGAGTGGCACCCGATGGTCCACAAATCTCGTAGGCAATCGGACCCAACAAGGAGATGAAGCAGCCATCGAACATGCCCATAACCAATGCAAAGATGACAAGCACCACATAGGAGCTGGTCAGTGGCAGCAGCAGAGTTACTAATCCAATGCAGACCAGCGACAGCTGCTGCAAATACATTCGATTCACGCCGGGCATATCCGCAATGACACCAAAGATGAGACGACCAATGCCAGAGGTGATGCCAATGCACATGACGGGCAAGTTGACATCGCGGCCGGGAAACGAGGACTCCACAAACTTCATCATGTGCACATAGGGCACAAAGTACCCAAACAGAGCCAATGGCACACACAGCGCCCAGATGACATAACGCTTGCGTTTCCAGATCTCCACATTGATAACCGAACGCATAAGCACAGCCAAACGTGAGCGTCCGATCTTCTTGGGCACATGCAGGGGCAAGTGCAAAGGCTTGTACACAAAGGAGCAGACTATAATAAATGCAGCCATAAGACTCATTACCTGCAAGTCAAAATTAACTTGAATGAAATTCAGATCAAGTGGAGAATTAAAGCAGCTACTCACCCTCAACGTCGTCTCCAGTCCATAGCTGCCCAGCAGCCAGTCCAGACCCGGAGGCAGTATAACAGTAAACACACTTGAACCTGCCGTCACAAAGCCGCTCACCTTGCCCAGGTAACGCTTGAAATAGTGCCCCAATATGGCCAACGTGGGCGTATAGGCCAATGCCCCGCCCAGCCCGAACATGATGCCATACGTAAAGTACAAGGCATTTATATTATCTGCACTAAAAGACGATAGCAACAGTCCGCCAGATGCAAGCATGCCACCAATAAAGGTGGTCAGACGCAGGCCAATCTTGTCCGTCAGGCAGCCAGCGACAGGCGATAAGAAGAATGTGGTGCCAATAGCCAACGAGCCAACCAGAGCTACAAAAGATGCATATCAATAAGAGATCATGTATTTGAATAGCTACATATGTATACAAATAATATATATATATATATATATATATATATATATATATATATATTAAGATATCTTAAACAAGTTGTCATTTTGAATTCCTCATATTAAGCGATTTGAAAACTCAAAGAAATTATCATTATAAATATATAGTTTCAAAAGGTTTGGAAAACCAATTATCTGCTTAGAGCTAATCTTAAATTTATCGTAAATAGTTAAAATTTGACTTAATTATGTTTATTTTGAATATCCAAATTAAGGCATAAGATTTATAGAACTTCTCACTGTTTTCTCATAATTTTTGAATCATTGTAATTGAATTTTAGTAACCATTCAATATATACCTATTCATATGTTTTAGCTTAAAACTTTCAAAATATTTTCAAAAGTCTCTTAAAAACCAAAAATAACTTTTAGATCAATTGATTTGGTTCAAGGCTCAGAATAAAAAACAAAAACATTTTATTTCAGTTTTTCATTATAATTCTTGATAAGTTGTCAAGCACCAATGAAATTTGAGAGAATGAGAATCGATACATCTGAAAATATCTAATATCTCTGTTGGATATTACCATTCATATTATGCAACTACGCACCGCAAGCGGTATTTGTTCTTCGACACCTCTTTTGTACATTTTTTTTTTAATTTTTTTTACAATTTTTTTTTCGAATGGTTTAATTGTGAGTAAACTTAACGTGCCGACAAATTGCATTTAATAAATTGAATCTCAAGCAATTGCGGTTAATTGTGAAATGAACTGTTTTTTCCAGTCGATCGCCGATCGTCAAAGAGTTTTCTCAAAGCCTAATTCGATTGAGCGTTTGCCGCAATGTCTGAGTCAGCGATCGAGCCATAAGATTGTGTCGAACTTAACTATAATTCATATAGCTCATATATATATATTTGTACATATGTAACATATAGCTCAAAGTTCCGCATTGGGTAATTGGCACAAATATTTTATAGATCCAATTGCAGTTGCAGTCGATTGTTAATCTCGTTGCTGGTAAGCGATGCGTTTAAACATAATACCTAACAACACCTAACTGACAGTTTGGGGTTAATTCTTTGTTCAATGAACGACCCAGTTTTGATAAGAGTTCGCAAATAACCGAAAGCCATGATAATATACATACATATGTATATTAAGTTAAAGCACACATTGAATCGTTAAGCATGGCCACATGTAAATAATGCAGCTGTCAACAGCTGAAATTAGCTCAGCTCAGCTCAAATCAGCAATTCTGCTCAGACTTCTCTATGATTATTTTACATATATATATGCTAGATTATATATGTGATGTCAATATTGGTTGAACCAGGAAAGTCACTGACAAAAATGAAAAATGGCCTCGAAAGATTCAGATTAAAGGCAGACAAAAAGGTCAAGATATTCAATATACAATGATGTAATTCTGTTTACTAGTTTACTATTTCTCTAGTGAATGATCAGAAAAATATTTTCCAGATCAAGTAATTTACTTAATATTCTCAATATAGATATCTAAGCACATAGAATGGTATATTTCTTTTATTAGATTTCTTGCATGGGCTCATTACACTAAAATTAGACTTGACCTACATTTGGCAAGAAAATGGGATTCCGCCAAGCAAGCTATGAAATCAATACGCCAGCAAACACTCACGGACACACACAAACACATACACATACACAGACGCACACACCTGCAGCTGCATTTAGCCGAATACACTTGCAATTTGGGGTGCTATAGCAACAGAAGAAGCAACAGAATACGGCAAAACATTCAATGTCAATGGCACAGAGCCGGAGCCGGCCAGATGAGAGAGGTGAGAGCGCAAGAGAGGCGCTAGGGAGAAAGAGAGAGAGAGTAAAAGACAACAGTTCTCATATGCAACATATTAGATAATAGCCGCGCATTCTGAAACATTGCCAAAGGTCTATAAAAATAAAATTAAACAAAGCTGACGACAGTAAAGGCAGCATTGCATCAAGTTTACTTTTTTGGCGGGCATGACAAACAGTTTTATATTTAAGGAACGGCGTATAAAAAGCGAAATGACAATAATTCAAATACTCTATAGCTAAAGGCGGCTACTTAATGCAAGATATGTTAAATTATAAATATATATATAAATATATTATTCAAATATATATTATTTAAAGTTTCTTATATATCATGTCAATATATCGTTTAATTATCTATAAAACTATAAATCTTTATATATTCGAATTCTAATTAAATCTATACTAACATAGTGAAACATCAAAGTTCATTATGATCTTATCAATCTTGTTTCGAGCACACGATTACTTTGCTTTTTTTCTACATTTCACTCATAAGTTTAGTAACTAAACTTTGATTTATTGAAAAAATAATTAATTTGGATTTTCTACTCTCACAACTTAAAACGAAGCAAGTGAAATTATTCTAATATACAACTATGCAAATATTTTAAATATAAATATTATTTTTTCATTCATGAATATTAAAAACAATGACGTCAATATCAATTTGAAGTCCCGCAATCTTAAGGTGGTCGACCTGGTATTAGTTGCGATGAATTAAATGAAATTGCGTTCAATTTCAATAAGTTTAAAGGGTTATCAGTTCCGCGCTTACTTTCTATAAAGCGTACTCAACAAATGATTAGCTTAGATTAGATATGTACTATATATATATATATACATATATGTCTATATAGTCGGCTTATTCGGCTGCTCCGCCAAGTTCTTAATGTGACGGCTTGGACTCGGATTACGTGAAGCTTTAATCATATGGCGGAACTAATGCCACTCAACCAAGTCAATGGCTAGCGCAGCTCTAGCCCGTTAGAGGATCGCTGTCAAGCGCCGCCAGTTGTGGGGCTTCCCAGCGCCAGTCTAGCAAGTAACTGGGTCAGTGGCAGGCGGCAAGCGGCATGCGGCATGTGGCATGTGGCATGTGGCATACGCAATTGTGCCCATTATGTTCAGCCGGGCCGTCTTTGGTGGCGGCTTTTGTCTTTGGCCAACGCAACTGGTCTTCTTTTCAAGCAGGCGCTAAACGCGGCGTATGCCAAACCAAACGCCAAACCTTGACAAACAAATCTAAAACCAATTGAACTCTCAGAGAAACGTCACTAATAGAGAAATGCACAAATTCTAAACTGAGACTAATTCTCTGTGTGTGTAGCAGGCAAAATTATTCGCAGCAAACGACCCTTTGCTCTCTTCTGCTCAATTTTGAACTCTCATCGACTCCCCAGCGACTTGACATCGTCATTGCCGTCGCGGTGTTGAATAACGTTTTGTGATCCAATAAACTTTCAGCAATTTAATTCACTTGACGTCGTACATCTACACACACACTTACTCATGTACATTGTCGGCACTAGCATGCGCTAAGTTTTGTTGAACTCAAACATGGAATGAAATACGTCTTAGGCTCGTATGACCGCAGCTCTTACAACACTTGAATCACACATTCCTCCATCAAGCATTTGGTTAATAGCTTGGCAAAAACAAATTTGCAATCAATTGGTAATTAATATGTTTGCACCTTCACATGATACAATTGAACACATACCGAGCATGTGTACATTGTAAAGAGAATATTCAATAGTCGCTGTTGGGTGTACATTGATCGAATTTCCGACACATGAGACATTATTTAGATTAAATTTTGAATGCAGAATTTTAAAAGTCAAATTCTGAATATCAATTTTAAGACAATATTCTAATAACCTAACCTAATCAGTTTCAACACTCAAGTATATCTAATTCGTGATCATGTGAAGAAGATATCTGCTTATGTGCCTTATTATCCATACTTTATTGCATTTCTGCTCAGATTCTTATCTACCATAGCCTCAAATTATATTTTGGGGCTTTTAATGAGATCTTTTAAAGATTCAGATATTTAGATTAGCCATATAGGTAGGTATTCAAGTTTTATTTTTTTATATTATTTTCAAATTTGTTCGTTATCATTTAGAATTGTAATAATAAAAGATCTTTGCATATTATTTATATTGTAGAGCTTTTTGCCTATTTATATTATAGAATTATAGATGTTAAGCAACTTTACGATCGCTTTCTGTCTGATAACGTCATAATACTATATATGAATAATATGCAAAAATAAAAACAAATATTTTGTTTGGGAATGCGCATTCCATTTCCATAAATAAATACATATATAAATATATATATGTATATATATATTTAAATATTGTACTCTGGCTATCTTTCTAGGCATAAATCAGAGCATATACCGAAATCTGCGCATGCACAGAGATTTCTTATCACACGAATATTCAGGGTCATAAATCTGTAAACATTTTCGTATAAATGTAGCGCAAGTAATTAATAGACAATGCGGAATGCTGTCAACTCGATGTCATTTGACAAACAAATAGATATTTTACACTCGGGTGAAAGTGAGTTAGAAATGCTCGTTCATAATTTGATAGGTACTAAGATGAAGAAGCATTTATTGATAATGAAACTCTCTAGTAATGAAACTATAAATGATATACATATATTTTACAAAAGCTCTTGTAGAAGATATAGATAATGCCGATTTACTATAAAACGAGACAATATCAAAATACAATATTGTTAACTTACACAACTCTATAAATCTATTTATATAACAGAGTCAAGGTTTTGGGTACAAAATTTTATCTAAACCAATATACCCCTTTTCAGTTGGACAAACGCCTATGACAAGTGTTAATTTCTCATCTAATCTCTGCTGGACTTTCTGCATAATTGCTTTCAATCGTGGATTGTCACGATTTCCGAATCAATTTGCCTTTGGCACAGCTCTATAGGGATTAGGCCCAAGCGCAAATTGATTGCTGTCAACCTTTTTGTGTTTATGCCCTAAACACATTGGAAATGGGTAAACAAGGTATGTTGTTTTTGGCAAAATATATGTAGAAGACTCCCATCTGCCCAAATATATTTATATCTGATTACATTTAACAAAGGATTTAGAGACACATGCCCGTCTCTGTAAATGCCTTTTTTAGTGTTAATTGCCCAACTACTGGGTATCTTCTAGTCGAGCACTTCCGACTGCATCGCTCTTAGTTATTTGTGCTGTTTGACATTTGGACTTACCCGCTTTGCTGTTGGCCTCCGCATCGCCCTGGGCGGTCATCCGTTCCGTAAGCAGCTTGTGAAGTACGCCATATGTGTTGATTAGCCCAAAGATGACGCCGTTGCATAGGAATGCGCTAACCATTACCAGCCAGGCACGTGCGCCACCATCCGGCGGCTCCTTGCCGTGTATATCTCGACAGCAGGGCGCCTCGATATGCTGTTGCATGCCATTCGCTTGGATCTTGCCATTTGATGCGGCTCGCTGGACTTGACGGTTGCTGGCCCTCAATGCGTGTCCATTGACTCTCTCCTCGGCACTGATAATGCGGCCATTTGGCTGGCTAACGGACCCATCAAGCGGTTCGTTCTCGGCCATTGCTGCCATAGATGTAAAAAAACGTGTGGTTTCTGAAATTTCAACTGATTACAACTCGCGTCGCTTGTCGCTCGTCGTTGTCGATGTCGTTGTCGTCGACGTCGACGTCTCCGGCACTATCTGATATGATCCGACTATGCGGTTTATGGCCAAGCAGTGCCAGTTCTACGGATTCTCAAACAGCTGCTGAACCATAAACCGACACTATTTAAGATTTAATTATAATTATCATTATTTGCACGACGCGTTCTCAACTACAATTGAGACTCTGCGACTACTATGCGGATGCAATGGACTCAATTGCACTTGAACTTTAAGTATTCTAGTCATTGGAAAGATTGCGTGGTTAGCACATTCTTGGCCTTAAACTGAAAGCGTGGCTAAGCAATATTTTTGACAGCTTTGTTTGTGTTAACTACGTTTTACAACTTATTTAATCTCTTCTTCATGTTCAAATTTACCCGGCTCGAAGTGAAAATGGGCACATATATTATAAGAATATGAGTTGGAAGACAACATTTAAAATACTTTGAACTAAAAATCAGTCTAGTAATAATATATTTTATCATTCCTTTTCTTGTTTATTTCCCATTATAGAGAAAAGGAAAGAGCAGCCATTAGACGTGGAATAAGAAGAACTAGCTTGACTAGCTGAAATCTGAATTTAATTTTTTACTTTTCACATCGTTTCACATTTTCAATAGCTAAGCTCTATGATAAATCATAAGGGATATCTTAGCTTATCTTCAAAGAGTTTCTTTATTATTATGCCTTTGGCTGCTATTGATTACACTGGCTAACAAAAATTGCATACAATGTTGTAAGGACAATGTAGTTTTTGAAGCGTTGAATGTCAAAAAAATATAGTTTTTTAAATATATAAAATAAAAATAAAAATATCACGAAAAATCATAATTATGTTCACCTTAGACAATATCAAATTTCGCTTTTCACTTTACAGAACCTTGACGGTTCAGATTCGGATTGAGTTTCGCAAAAAACAAGCAAACAAATATTTCTATTTACAATATCTCGTTGATCAGTGTTATTATGTTTTGTACTAAGAGTTTAAACTATTATCTTTCACTTGAGCCTAATAGGAAATTCTTGACACGTCACATTAATTTATCTTTTATTTTTTTTAGTACTCTTCAAAACAAATTTTTGTTAAACAGTGTAAGCATTAGTTTATAACAAAATATGCTAAAGAAAATATAAATTATATTAAAAGAAATTCATATTAACTCGAACCTAGGGCTGTAAACCCTTGCACTCAATATCAATTAGCTATAGTTATATACATATCACAATTCTTTATAGATGGCTTTATGGCCATGGATGGAACTAATGGAATTTTCTACACTTTATATACATATTAATATATATGCATCAGCATATTAATTTATATGTATATTGAAATTAAATTTCACTCGAGTCAGCAAGAATTTGTACACTGACAAATTACATGCAAATGTAGGCAAAACAAAACAAAGCACAAGAAAAACAAAAGAGAGCAAAACAAAAGAGAAGTTTTGCCGAAAACAAAGTCAAAGTCGTCCACAATGCGACTTATGTATGTACATTCTACAGTATAAAGTTGTAAATCTATTTGATGTTTCTGTTTTTGTGTTTGCATTATCAATGTTCACGTGTCGGACGCAGGCGTCGCCTAGCGGGGGGCGGTCGCAATGTGAATCAAAAATCGAAACGTGCTCATGATTACGCAATGAATCAACCTAATATAATTGTAACAAGTAAACGTGTTCTTAGTGCAATTAGTCTTACAACGGATTTAAATGCAGTCGATGGCTGATGATGGTGAACGAAGTCTCGTAGATCCCCTTGGGAGCGTGGATGGCGCGTACCGCCGTCTCTGGCTGTGGCTTTTGTGGCTAGACGCAGTCGATTTGATAACCGAGAGTAGAGCAGAGGAACACGACCGAGCGCTTGCGTTGCCGGCAACGGAATGAAAAATAATTCAATTATTTTCCACCAGCAGCTTTTTTCTTCTGTATTTTTTTGTTGTTGCAAAAATTTGTCACTTACTCACGAGGCGCCTAATCGGAGACAGCGGGCCAAGCACACACAACACACAGCGTGTGATTGTGAGTGTTCTCAGTAGTAAACAAAACGAGGCGTTGAAGACGGCTCCGTCTGCTTTTGCGGTTGCGTTGGCAACCGCCACGCCAAGAAGATGGCCACAAAAAAATAAAAATAAAACAATAAAAAGAAAGAAAACAGAAGCCATCAAGCACACATGTCCAAACGCATTCCCATATTCAAATGCTATGCACATATACGAGTCTATAGGCACTGAGGTGCATCCGTTTAAATTAGTTTAAATCATTTGATCAATTGATGTGCAGCCAACGTATCAATGAATGTGATATTTTGTCTCGATTTTTTTCATTCCGAAATATTTTAAATTGATTTCAATTCGCAGAATTGAAAACTGAAGTCCATTGTCCAAGCACAACCCTGAGACACTTTCGTTTTTTGTACCATAAATTGGTCATGTCCGTCGTGACAGCCACACATCAAAGCAACAGCAGCAGCAGCAGCAGATCCAGATCCAGATGCTCATCAAGATGAGTCTGATTGTGGGGAAATTATGCTGGCGCCTTTCTTTGATGAAATGCTTTTTGAGTTTTATTTCGCATTAATGTGTGTACTATATAATATATATATATTCGAAATAAGAGTAAAATTTAAGACTTACGTGTTAGTGGAAGATTCAGTTTAGTTATATATATATAATACTAAGAATTATGCTTGACAGTCGCTCTTCAATTCACAGGCGCCGCCTCAATGGACATGGACGTGGGGGCCAGTGAAGAGGGCGGCTGATCTACAATTAGCTTAAAGTGTTTATCGGGCCAATCGAATTCCAGACGCTGTGTCGGCTCCGTTTTGCCATCGAGTTGTGCATTGCGAAATGCCTCCATCATGCGAGGCACCAGATCATTTGGTATCAGCACCTGTATCCAATAGCCAAGCACACCAAAGGGTTCGCTTACGCTGACAGCAGCGCCTGTAACTGTTTCGGCGACAAGAGTCAGGGCTAGATGTTGCGCCTTGAACGTAAAATGCCGACCATGTCGTATGCGATCCTGCAGAGAAGAACATACATACATTTCATCATTTTAGATACCGAATCAAATTCCATTTCGTATTTACCTTTATGGCCAGCAACAAGTACTTGGCCGCATAGGGCGCTAGCGTTATCTCAATGCCATCCAGCGATATGCAGTCGGGCGCCTGTGGCTGATTATCTAGTGGACATGATTTGTGCAACGAGTTGCTGCTCATGGACATGGACTGTGGAAAGCTCGGCTCCTCGCGCTTCATTTGTGACTCTGTCAACGGTCGATTGTTCTCTTCGCTGGCGCAGCGTTCGTTCAGGCATTGGAAATCCACTTCTTCCTTAATTGTTTTGGTTGGCTTCAGCTCGCGGAATGTGAACTCAGCATTCACGCCAGCCAAATCGGAGCCTTGTTTCTCCAGGTCGTCCTGCAGATTCAGCAAGGTCTCGGGAAACAATTCGAACACGCTCATGGTGCGCTGCATGTTGGTGACCAGCCACTCGCCGCCCGTCTGCACATCCTTGGCCAAGAAATTCAAGACACCACGACCGTTCCAGCGTGAGGCCTGTTCCAGTTCCTCCTCGGTGACGCCAACTATTTGGCAAAAGTCAACTGTGCCAAATGGCGTGTCAATCGAACCCAATTGCGGATCCTGTGCCACCAGCAAGCTTTGCATTCGCGAATCGGTGCTGCCATCCAATCCCTTGCGCCAGGGAATATTGTCGCCAAAACAAAGACCATTCCCAGTTTGAAAGCAATAGCGTGCAATTGATTGCAGAAGATTTGCAGGCCAGGTGGGCGGTCTGATTGGTTTATCCGGACATTCCCGTTGCTGGCGCAGCTCAGCCTCTGTTTTAGCCAGCCGAAAGGTAAGCTCGAAGCCCATTCCTGAGCGAGTGGTGTGCTCTTCTTTCAGATGGACGCGCTGATCGCCATGCAAATCACTGAGTCCGAAACTAACATAATGCCAATGCGGTGGTATCCTCTCTGTATCGCCTTCGCCCTGCCCATTGTTGCTGTACATGCTTATGTAGTCCAGAGGATCGGAGCCACCTAGCCAATACTTAAGCAGTGTCGTCACTTGCAGAGGGTTCGGTTGATCTGGATAGACAGATTTCAAGTGGTCAATCAAGGACTTTAGCCCAGGCGGCGGCTTGAGCTCTGAATTCTTTTCAGGATTTGTTGAGGCAGCCATAGTAGCAATAGTAAAACTCTTGGAAGAAAACAGAAAAACAAACTAAAATCATCGATTGCACGATCGATAGTATCGAAAGTAATGTTTAGTACGCAGCTCAAAGATATTGAACGCGCTAAATGAGAGCAAGCAATCATATTGCATGCAATAATATAATATATATTATTTTTCATGCATATTATATTGCGAATATTGAATTCAATGTGCAATAAAAAAGAAAACATCAAACATCAGTCTGCACAGGCACACCTTGCACTCTGGTATCTTTCAAATTAACCAGCTTTCTATTTGGTATTATAAGCCATACGAAACGCGGTCACACTGCACACGACACCGCGATTTTATAGGAAAAATTTGCAATACTTTGTTTTATAAACGCACAAAATGGAGCCCTATGATGTCGTAGTCAATCAGCCTGTGGTCATAGATAACGTAAGTTAAATTTGCAATAAAATATCATTTGGAGCCCAACTAGAATCAATTCCCACATAAGCCCCATCAAGCTCTTTGCCACTGACAAGTGACATCACCAACTAACACGAACGAATAAGCCAAGCTGCCACTGCCCGTCCCTTTGTCCGACGACTTTTCAGCAGCAGTCGCAACTGTTTATGTATGCAATGACTAATTGCCAAAACCTAGACTTTTATGCACAATTTACTGAAAGTTACCAAAAAGAGTGTACAAGAAAATAAAAATGTCGCATTCAGCGCTTGAACACTGTAACCGAGTTGGGTGAGAAGTGGGCATCGATGTTAATCTTTCCACTCAGGTTCATGCGTTGATTATATTTCTCCGGATACACAACCGGAGGGCGTTCCGTTACCCAAGATCCGGGCCCACTTAATTTTTCAACAGTACGATCTGGTCGAACGCCACACTTGCCCTGGTTTTGGCAAAACTTCGCAGGACGACGCATCGTCTCAAAAGGATCACGATAATAATCCCTGTAATTCTGGCAATCCAAGTAGAAGTAATCAATCTCGGCCAGACCTCCGTAGTTGACAAAAGACAGACCAATTTGTGGTACAAATTTCAAGATTGGTTTCCGCTGAACACGCAAGCTTTTCGACGCGGCTAGCATATCCACGAAAGGAATAGTCCGGGTATCCATGCTTTGCTCTCTTTATGAAAATGCTTAACAAAACAATTCAAAAATAAACAAATTTGACGCGTGTGAAACTAAATTTGAATGAATGCCACACTGTTAAAAAAAAACGTATATGATTTCCTTTGCAGGGCTCCGGTGTGATCAAAGCCGGCTTTGCTGGCGAGCACATTCCAAAGTGCAGGTTTCCTAACTAGTGAGTATTTGGAGCAGCACTTTGCAAGGCAGAATGTACTTAATCATGCCTTCATCTTAGCATTGGCAGACCAAAGCATGTTCGGGTAATGGCCGGCGCCTTGGAGGGCGACATTTTTGTTGGTCCCAAGGCGGAGGAGCATCGCGGCTTGCTAAGCATACGATATCCGATGGAACATGGCATTGTGACGGATTGGAACGATATGGAGCGCATATGGAGCTATATATATAGTAAAGTAAGTGAACTGAACTTATTATGACAAAAAATTGTCGCATTAACGTACATTATCTACAGGAACAATTGGCAACGTTTACGGAGGACCATCCTGTTCTACTCACTGAAGCGCCATTGAACCCGCGTCGCAATCGGGAAAAGGCCGCTGAGTTCTTCTTTGAAGGCATCAATGCGCCAGCGCTCTTTGTCTCTATGCAGGCAGTGCTCAGTCTGTAAGAGCATAAAGTTAATCTAAACTCTAAATTTGTATCTAAACAATTTGAATATTATTAGCTATGCTACGGGTCGTGTGACGGGCGTGGTGTTGGACTCGGGTGACGGTGTGACGCATGCAGTTCCCATCTATGAAGGATTCGCCATGCCTCACAGTATTATGCGTGTGGACATCGCTGGACGGGACGTGACACGCTACCTGAAAACACTCATACGCCGAGAGGGCTTCAATTTCCGTTCGACAGCCGAGTTTGAGATTGTGCGGTCGATCAAGGAGAAGGTCTGCTACTTGGCGACCAATCCACAAAAAGAGGAGGCTGTGGAGACTGAAAAGTTTGCCTATAAATTGCCGGATGGCAAGACATTCGAAATTGGACAGGCTCGTTTCCGTGCGCCCGAGGTGCTCTTCCGGCCCGATCTGCTGGGCGAGGAGTGCGAGGGTATACACGATGTGCTAATGTATTCCATTGAAAAGTCGGATATGGATCTCAGAAAAATGCTCTATCAGAACATTGTGCTGTCGGGTGGTTCAACGCTTTTCAAAGGTTTCGGCGATCGTCTACTCTCCGAGCTGAGAAAACACTCAGCAAAGGATCTGAAAATCAGAGTAAATATAAATAGATATTAGAATAATGGAGATTTCTTTATTAATATATAAATATTTGTCTAGATTGCTGCACCCCAGGAACGTTTGTACTCGACGTGGATGGGCGGCTCAATTCTAGCATCGCTGGATACCTTTAAAAAGATGTGGGTATCGAAGCGAGAGTTCGAGGAGGAGGGCCAACGTGCCGTGCACAGAAAGACTTTCTAGTTGGTTTAAAATCATTTAAACGCTATGTGTAAAAGGCTTATTAAACTCTGTATCAAAAATCATGTGTCAGCTAACATCAACTATCCCTTAAAAAACAAAATTTGATTTAATTTTGCATGTGTGTGTTATGCATAAATAGGCGCAAAGTATTTAAATATGCTATTTATTGAAATTTGCTTACGCAGCATATAAGTAAAAAAGAAAAAACAAATAAAAATAAAAACTAAAAAAATATATATAAATATATATATTGAAAATTTCTATTAAATGCAGGCTAAGTCAAATGTACTAATGTTAATTATAGTATATAGATACGTTTACTCATTAGTCATACACTTAGCCATATCTGAGCCGCTCTCTCGCTCTCTTGGCCAGCTGCGCGCTTGGATGACGCTGTTTGGTTGGAAATGAATTCAGTTGGCTTTCAGTTGTTTATTCGTTTGGTTGTGTCTCAGGCAACCATCTCTATGGCAACGGTTATAAAAGTTGTTTCTGCTGCAACTTTTTGTTAAATTTTTGTTCGCGGATTGGTCAAAAGCAAAATAAAATAAACAAAGCTTCAATTGAATTTGAGGCTCTTCGCTTTGTGTCATTTGTTAAGTTCGCAAGCGCAACGACGTGGAACCGCATTGAAAACTTTGCAATGGCTCAGGTGGACGGACGAGCCATCGAGACGGAGGCAAGTCTGACAAAAATATCTATATAGACAAATCAGTTAGCCAGATAGAATCATACAAAACGAATTACTTTAAGCTTCAAAATAAATCCTGTGAATTCGCACATTGCACTTCCCGCTATTATCGTTTCTATTGTAATTAGCACTTGTGCACTTTAATGATATCTGGTTCGCCTTGCACATTCATGTGTATATACACATTACTGTACATATTTGTAGGTATACTACATATGTCTATATCTACAATTCAGATGTGCCATGCCCATCAAATATTCATTCCTGTTGTCGTGTCTCTTTATTGATTTTATAATTTAAAAAAAAAAAAAAACAATTACAAATTCTCAATGTTAAGAACTTTATGGAAGCCTATATGTATCTCACTCTCTCTCTCTCTCTCTCTCTTTATAAATATATATATGGATAGTTATTTACATACATATATGTACATATATCCTGATACATTCTCTGATAGGCAGTCAATCCGTTTTAAGACTATATACCAAATATGTTTATATAATAAAATTAAATAAGGATAGTTTGAAATGTGTCTGACCTAATTGTAAAGACAAAAGATTTAAGAAAGATAATCAAAATAAAAAGTGAAATTGCTCTTGTCGGGAGTAGTCGGCTAGTAGGTACCCTGAATCTATGGCTAAGGCAAAGCTGCTGCTTCATTCATTATCGCCTGTATACGGTCATAAAAACTGATATTTTTATTGGTGTGTAATGTGTGTAAGTCCCATTGATATTGTCAGTGAGGGGTGCCCAAAAGAGCAAATGTATTAAATGAGCTTTATTGTAGAAGAACATACATACTAAATATTACATATCTAGCTCTAATAATCCGTAAGTCCAAGTTAACTCAAAAGATACATTTTTATAGATATTAAAGAAAACGTATGAGATATAAAAGCAAACTTTAGCTTGTAGTGCGTATGGTCTTATAAAGCTTGTAGCTTTTGTATTGACCGAGATCAGATGGAAAGACAAGTTCGTATATGCTCGGGTTCCTTACTTTGAGACTCTAGCAACGAAAAATATGGGACGGCAAAATCATTGTGCTTTGATTGCTCAACCGAAATGGTTGATTCGTATATGAAGTTTAACTATGTGCAATTTTTTTTTCTTCATTTCTCTCTCTCTTTCTCTTTCCCCCCTCTCTCAAATATAAATATATATAGATTGATATATGTATGGTTAGTGCTTTGACTATTTAGTTTGATTTGAGATATACATATGTATATACTTTATGAGTTCACGCTTACTTCCGCATCTTACCTATAATAGTTTTTGGGTAAGATATATGCATATGTATATATTTGTTAGATAAAAACTTTTCATCATCATTTTATTTGTGAACATAACTAGAATACAGTAGCTTAGTTCATATTTCACTTATCTCTTGCAGAGTGCTGTTAAAAACGCCTGGCAGGTATGATATTATTGTAACATTTCAATATGAATGCAATTATTGTTTAGATGCTGTTGCTTCAGTTCTATATTTGCACTGTAACTAATTGGTTTCACTAGATAGCTTTACTTTATCAGCAAGGTGCAACTTGTATCAGAGCAATTGGAAAAAGATAAGAATCATTGAAAAGCTCTAAATAGACCAAAATCATATCACACTAAGTTCGACTTTCGAGTGAGACAGACACAAATTTTGAAATGGCTTCGTCTGTGTGTACAGAGAATATTGCAAATATTTTACTAGAATTTATTCCAATTGAACTCTTTTCAGATGAAGGCAATGGACGCCAATCGCTATGCGACCAAGAAAACTATTGCCCAGGGCATGCTGGATATAGCGCTGCTCACAGCGAATGCATCTCAGCTGAAATACATACTCCAGGTCGGAGAGCAGCATCAGTTCTATAAGCTAATGCTAATACTGATTAGCTTGTCCATAGTTATGCAGGTAAATATTTTATTCACTGTCTGTCTTTGTCTTGGCCTTGGGGTTGTAACGGCTCGTTCTCCAATGTCGTAGATACTGTCTGGCATACTAAGCTTGTCCCTCAGTTTATTGCGGGACTGCCGAATGCATCAGCCAGAGTTCCATCAATCGGCCAATGTGATCAATCATGTGCGCACTGGGTTTGCGTTTTTTACCACAATGTTAAATCTTTTTATATCTGCTTTTGATTCTCGCCTGCCACCGATACAAGGCGATACTTTGAATGATGTCAATTAAAATTAATACCCTGGAAAAATTCGTTACTCTCTAAAAAGAAAACAATTTCAATTTTAATTTTAACAGCTATTGGTTGGAATTTTGTTTGTGGCTATCGGCAGTCTGAATATAAACAAGCAACAAGACCAGACGGCAGCAATTATATTGAACGATATCATATTGGTGGTCATCTTTGTAATATCAGTGGTAAATGTCATAATATCTGGTTTCGGGATCGAGTACTCCTCTCAGCCACTAAGACTCATCGATCAGCATGCTAAAGTACCATAGATATGGAAATAAGATTATAGAATTTAATGTAAATTGTAAAACCTGATGAACGATATTATATAAGATTTCTAATAAATAATAAACGGTTTATAAATATCATACTCTTTTTTTTATATGTAGGTGACAGCAGGCGTTTTACTAGTTATTCAATCTCTTGTGAGCATTGCCAAATCAAAGAATCGCTTAATACTTGATAGAGTCAATCATTTTGTGGATGCTTTCATATTTCTATCTGTGTTCTGCGATATTATGAAAATGAATTTTGGCTTGGATCCAGCAATACCATATAAAGATGATCAAGTTGAAATTTTTAAAAACTAATTTATATATTTTTAAGAATTTTATAAGAAAGAAAATAAAACATTTGAATCTCATTGAGCAATTTTTATATAAATTCAAATTTCCTAAATATCGCCATTTTAACATTGATTTATACTTTAATAAAGTGTACACACTGATTCGATGTCAGCTGTAAAGTTATCGATAGTCATTGATAAAAATTCAAATTGTTGCACTTAATCTGCACTTTTTTTCTGTCCTGTTTGGCGGATCAAATTTTTTACATCAGACCACACACACACAAAATCTCTCTCTCTCTCTCTCTCTCTCTGTGTCTCTTTCTCTCTCTCCGTCTCTCTTTCTTTCTCTCTCTCTATCAAATGCAGCACGAGGATTTTAAACTCCTTTAATGGTTGAAAGTGTTTCAGTTCGATTTCAGCTGTTTGGTAGTTTAGCTCTACTTTGAGCAAGTAGTAAAAGTCGCGGGAATACACTTTGGAGCCATTTTATATTATCTAAAATATAAATTTATACACATATAATATAAACACAATTATGGATTAATTTGATTAGTTTTTCAAATAATGAATGAAGAAAATGTTATAATATCTTTGGTAGGAAAACGCAAACCCATAAGGGAGATAAGATATGTGTTATAATATCTCAATATTTTTCAGACAATAATTATAAATAAAAAAAATAAAAACTTATTTTTACAAAATTATTTGTAGCTGTTTTCTATACTTTTTTTTACAGATATTCAGCTTTGAAATTAAATTTAAATTTAAATTTAAATTTAATTTAATTAGTAAAAGTCTTTAAGAAAATATTAATAATAAATAAGTTTTTTTTAATGCCATCAATATCCCAGTTCAAATTGCGCTTGAGTTTAATTTTTCAATAATTTTTCCAATGGAATAAAGTAACGACAAATCTCAGTTAGCACTTATTTTGTATTCAAATTTATAAAAACTGTTTTTGATAGCTTTACTGTATAATTTAGGTGTGTGCACACTGGTAAATTGTCAGCTGTAAAAGTATCGATAGTCGATATTTATTTAATTGTAATTTCTTGCTTCAATGCAGCGTCCGTGTTTTCCTTTTTGGCGGCATTAACTAAATGTTAAGAGATTTTTAATAAACTGAAGCTAACAGAAGATAATAAATTTATTTAAATAAAAGATTTATATCCACAATGTCAGACGATGACTGTGATATATTCAATATGCCAGTTAAACGGCTAGACCGTAAGTGAACATATTTAGCTGCAGATCTGATATATAAAATTTAAACAATCCGACTTCTCAGCTGTACCGCAAAAGCAGTTCGCAGAGGATTGCGAATCAATCAAACAAATTGATTATGATTTTATAAAGAAACCCACTACAAAACCTGCCAAGCAAACGGATCAAGTAAAACCGAACGCCAAGGCGAAATCTGGGAAACGAAAAAAGCAAGCCAAAGATGAGGAGGAACTTAATAATAAATCGGATGAGATGACAAGCAAAGCTCTAGAAGAGACGCAGGCGCCCATTACACGTGCTGATCTGTCACCAGTTTCACAGTTAATTTATGAGATGGAGCAAAAAAAAGAAAGGGAAAAAGTCCAAGAAATGGAAACTCTGCCCGTGGCAAGGCGCACGCGTTCGTCACTGGGTAAACGGCAGCCCACACCAGAAAAGAATAAGGACGAGTTGGAAACTCCAGTTCCACCTGTCGAAGCTGTTGCTCCAGCCAATAAACGTCGGGGACGTGGACGTGGACGAAAAGCCCTAGCGCAGAATGCAGAAACGAGTATTTCAACGGCACCGAGGAACATAGTTGAGCCACCTAGAAGAAATCGAAGACAGGCAGCTGAAGTTGCGGCTTATTCCCGTGTCGTGGACTCCATTGATCTGGTTTCAGCTGTTGCTCCACGCGTGGAAGGATTTGTGAGTAAGCAATGATCTGCGTTTTAAGTCTTTCTATAGATATATATTATTTAAAACAATAGATAAATCTAGACTCAGATGAGGAAAAGGAAATGAGTCCTTCAGAGCCCGCCGACGCAGCGCCCAACTTCGATGATGATAATCCCATTATTGAAATCAACTTGAACTGGTATGCAACTCTTTCCAAACTTTCTCTTAAAAATATTAAATTTTATTTTCCTTTTAGGCTCGGTGATATTCAATTATACAAGCTGAGGCAACACCAAAAGTTCGCGCACATGTTCAAGGAAGTTTCGAGCCGCAATGGGGTGCCTGTGGACGATGTTGTTATAAACATGGATGATGTATTCCTAAGCGCAATGGACTCACCAGAAAGCGTAGGACTAAAAGGCTTTCACATATTGAGTAAGTTAACTAGTTCATACAAATATACATTCTGTATAATATAACTTGATTTTTCCCAGGTGGTCGCGCTCTGAAGTCGCATAAAAATCAACAAAAGGAAGAAGTTGATCTGATGTCAAAGCCAAAGAAATTTCAATTGAAAATACAAAGTGATAAATGGAAACAGCCATTGATAATACCTATGAAAAAAACACAAACATTTAAGATGCTTTACATCAAATGTGCAGAAGAAATGGAATGTGATGTTCAAGACTTCAAGTTGTTGTAAGAGAATGATTTTATATACCTTAATCTCTTATATTATTTATTCTTTGCTTTCTAGCTTTGAAGGAGAAATACTGGAGCTTGATGATACGCCCAAAAATCAAGAAATGGAAGGCAATGAAATAATTGATTATCGTTCAAAGTGAGCCAAACTCATTTTGTACATTTGAATTTACTATTATTAAAGTTAAATTACCTATAAACTAAGGTTTAATTGTATCTTTATAGTGTGTTAAAATAATAGCAAATCTATGTGTTTAAGACTAATGTGATAACCTCGAACGACTTCTTATTTGGCTGCTGGCAAATGCTCAACTTAAACTTTTGGTTACATTCGAAAGTAAGTCAAGCTGCTGCTGTTAGGATAAGAGCTCTTAAAGCAGTGTACAGCATTCAACACCCTATGATTTCTTTGCACACCCTTAATATTTTGTTTATCTAGCATAGAGCGTTATATCTAAACACCAACACACACACACACACTCGCATGAACATAACATAGTAGACTCCGGCCGGAACAAAACAAAATTATTGTTGATATGCTGCTTAGCAGATGATGTTTATTGCGGGGGGTGGTCTGTGGTGGTTGTTGGCCCACACTGCCGGCTATTGCTCTCAGTGTTTTATGCATCTTTCTCTCGCTCTCGCTCGCTCTCTCACTCTCTCGCTCGCCCCCACCCTGTGCAGTTTCCCATGGAATTTCAGAGCAGAAATTGTCTTACAGGATAATAGGAAAGTTTCGCTAGCGCAGCTTTTGCGAGCGCAAAAAATCAAAAGCTCTCTTCGACTTTGGTCAGCTGCCCGTTGTTAAGCGACTCGACTCGACGCGAACAGAACGAGTTTATCCTTCGTGCTAAATAGTCGCATTTGGTTCGCGTTTCTGCATTAAATAATCAAATACAATATAAAACAGTTGTCGAAAACTTTATTTATTTACCATAAAAACGCAAGCAAAATAAAGTGTGTTTCCTGTGTTCTTTGCCGGTGTTTTTTTGTGTTGCCCCGTGCTCGGTTTATTAACAACAAATATCACCCAAAACAAATACGCATATACTACTACAGCTTCCTTAGCATATACCCATTTATACTATATACAATTTCCACGACTTGGCGCCCAAAATAAGATTCAATGCAAACAAAGGATTTTGTTGCGTCTGCGAATTGAATAAGGTAAGAAACACATGTTATACTTGTTCATGTATATTTACAGAGATATATACATATATATATACGTATCTATATATGTTCAGAAGTGGATTGTTTGTCAGCCGCCCGAAGGCAGTGACAAATGTGTTTATCATGTTGGCTTTGCAATGCGAGCACGTTAATTGACATGCCCCAGACACAGAAAGCCAACTTGTAGCCACAGGACCTGCATACAAACATGTATACAAGCGCGAGTGTGTGTGTGAGTGTCCTTTAATAATTGATGGCAATTGCTGGCATTAATATTTAAACATGTTAGGTTTCTGCATGCTCATAAACATGCATATCACACAGAATTTTAACCAACAATTGAGTACCTTTAGCTGGGGCTAAAAATAAAACGTGACACCTGCGAAAAAATGTTGCCCAGTGCGTGGCTAAAGCCAACGCAGAATTCAGTTCGAGGTCAGCTAGCTGACCAACCACCCAGCCACCCAACCACCACACCATCAAATCACCCAACACTCAGTTCCCTCTCCATATACGGAGCTAATGGCACTGAGAGCACACGCAAAACGAGTTAAGGGATTCAATCCCGAATAGCACTCAGAGGACTACACTGATTGCCACCCATCGAATAGTCTCGAATAGCAAAAAAAAAAGAAGTGCATTTCCTCTCCAAATGGCCTTCAAATATATGCATGTCTGCTTGTGTGTGTGTGTGTGTGTGTGAGTGTGTGTATTTGTGCCCTTAAAGCTTTCGCAGCACAAAGCTTTAATATAATATCACACCTGATGAGGCTACTTTGTTGGCAGTCCAGTAATATTTAATACGTTAATTATATATTCGTATAAATATGTTGGCTAATGGATATATATATTATATTATTATATATATTTTCACATAGACTTTGCTCTCTTTAAGCCCTTTTCACATCAAGGCACGAAAGAGCAATTTAATGTTTATTCCCATGGGTCACATTCGTAAACGTTTTACGGGCAGCAGAGCTTTGCATTTAAACACAAAATTAATGTAGTCACATTTTGTAGGCTATATATTGTTTTACTTGACCATGTTGCAGGGTATTTTAATGTCCACAACGCCTAATTTTTCTCTTTCCTCTTCGATTTACTGTGTCCCGCATTACCTTGCTACAGTAGACTTCAGTTTATCATATAGTTAGTAGACCACACGTAACGTATTACCTATACCAACTAAACAACCTTGATGCAGGGTATCTTCAATGCCATCAGAACGAGTTTTTGTGTTTCATTTTTCAGTTTTTCATCCTGTCGCGGCGGACCGGAAGTAAAATAACAAATGACACTTTGGGGCACAATTTGCGCACGTGTCGCATAGACCAAACACACACATATACACACATACGCACACACACAAACATACACTCACACACACACATATTCAAACTCACACACTGGCTATTTGCAGTTGCATTGTCTTTTGAGCCTAGGCCAACCTTCAAAGCCACAAACTTTTTTGTATGCAACGAACGCAACAAGCAAAAAATAATAAAAACAACAACAACAAAAACAAAACGAACACAACAAAAAAGTGAAAAAGGAAAAAGCAAAACAAAACAAGCTGACGCCATTTTGCCATTAATTCTGGCCACTTTATGACCAGTCCAAAAACAAACTGAACACTAACCGTCTACACCTAGCAATTGGCAGTTAAAAAGGGTATTCCGATTTTATAAAACATACTGTACTACAGTGAAACATGGCATTAAAGTATAGGCGAGCAATTAAAATTAGATGCGAGCATGTCAAGTACAAAAAATGTTAAACTGTTAACATTTTATGTTAAATTTTAGACTGTTAACATTAGCCCCAAATCAAAGCTTCAATCGAAAATGCCAATGAGAAAAATGTAAAGCTCAAAAACACAAATAATTTGTAAGAAAAGGAGTCGACCTTTTTTGAAAAAAAATTAAGACTTGAGATCCCATTACAAATTTGATAAGGTAGGGTCACATCAGAAACAGCAATATTTATGAGCAAAAACATAGGCTAAAATATATATTGAATCCAACTTAAATTATTTACATATATGAATTCCTGCTCAGAAGCGAACTGTCAATAAATCTATATATTTTCATAGATATGAATTCTTCCAGACAATTCTCTTCTATTTGATTCCCTTTGAACCGAACTTTATAATATACTATACGAACTGCCAATAAATCTATATATTTTCATAGATATTAGTTCTTCCAGACAATTCTCTTCTACTGCATTCCCTTTGTTTCCTCATTTCATACGAAACTCCTATGAGACAGAGAGAGATAGAGAGAGAGGCAAGTGTATTTGAGCTTCGTGTTATGTTTCTCTGTTAGCTTCCGTTGTGTTGTTTTCAGAATTCATTTGGACTGTGTATGTCCTTTTGTGTTTTTGGCTTTTTGTGTGTACTTTGGTTTGCCGGCAGATTGCTGGCATGCCTGCCACGTTAGCGTTGCCTTCTGCCAAGTGACTTTGCCACGTTGTATTTCAACAAACAGCCGAAAACAATTGGCTCGCATCGACGACGACTTTTGTGGCAAGTGCTGCCTGCTTGCCTGCCATCGAAGTGGAGTGCTTAACGCTCGACTGCATTTCCAACTCTTGGACTCTTCGAGCCGTGCTCCATTTAGCATCGTCGTGCATTGAACTGTGCGGCTGGCTCTTCGATATTTTTTATGCCATTTGCATTACGTATGCGCCCCGTTGTGCGCTTTGTGAGTTCAGCTTGCAATTATTGCGCCTGGCTCCCCATTTGTTGGCCCAAGGCTATCGAATGCACCGCCCCCATCGCCACATTCATTGTTGCAAACACTGCTCCTTTTTTTCTGCTCACTTGGTTTTGTTGTTGCTTGCACCTTTTTATGTTGCCACACAAAGGAGTGTGGAGTGTGCCACAACTAAGACAAGCAATAAGTGCCGGACTGCAGCCCGAAGGCAGGAGCAACGCCTAAGAGCAGAGCAGAGCAGGGCAGAGCAGGGCAGAGGGGAGCAGAGCAGGGCAGTGAGTGCTCTTATTAAAGTTCGTTTTGTTTGGGACCCCAAACAATGTCGTCACCGGACGAAAAGTGCCGCCAGACTCTTTGTGGCAATCTAAAAAGTTGCAGCAGTCGGCACCATTTTATGAATGCATAAAATATTACACAAGCTGATGCAACAGCAGCTCGAAATCTGAATGTGGACAGACAGAGCTTCTTCTATGGCAGTGCAAAAACCAAACGTGACATAACTTTTTAGGAAATTTATTCAAAACTTTCTCCTTCTTGAGCTCAAGCAGCAATGTAGATTGAAATATATATGCATTTATTGACAATGACGAAGCACGGACGAGCAGACCTCAGACTTTTTCATTGTATGCACTCAGCAGCCTGAAAGATAAGAAAGGAGCTGAAAGGTAACTGAAATTAAGTTACCTTAGTTTTAACCTAAATACTGGAAAACTTTGAGCTTAGAGAGGCTGGATCCATTGGAGATACTGATACAATGGCTATTAAATAGAATGAGCAAGTAAAAGTAGGAGACTAGTTTATACCCTGTCAGTCATGCTTGAGTCGAGTTTACCTGGCTGAGAGTTATCCTGGATCCAATGAGCTGTAAACATAATGAAAGTTGGGTATTCTGTTGTTTGAGCAGTGTAGGAATATGTTTTATGGAATAATTTATTTGTTGGCTTCAGCTTCCAACAATTGCGATGTATGATAAGAAATTAATATTCATTTTATGATGATTAGAAAATGCATCTAGTCACCCTAATAGAGCTCGTAAGGTAAAAATTCAGTGATAGGCTCCAGAGTCATTGTAGCCAGACATACAGATAGTTATAAAGAGAGACATAGTATTCATATACATACAGATAGACATAGAAATAGACGATCAAAGCTCGACTTATTTCTTTTTTAGTTATATCAAGTGCACCCATTCTGATACTTAATCGTTCCGAGACTATAACCAAGACTTAAAACAAAAATGGAATACTCAGTGGTATTAATTCATACAATATTCAATATTTTGATACAATATACATAGGTAATGTAAATAAATATTAATTATTATTATTAGCATCTCGTTGTTGTAATTCTTAAGATTCCCCGGACTCATTTCATAGTTTCAATGTGTATATATATTCATGCTATTTTATTTTATGTATGTATATATTTTTTAAAATTTCATTCATATTCATTCATTCATTCATATTTATACTACAATTATTTTCATCTTTTTTTTTAAATATGATTATAATATTATATTTATTATGAAACGTTTCATTCAAAAGTAAACTTTACCCATTGTCAAACAAAATTGTGGAAGGATATAAATGAGAAAGAAAAATCTTATAAATAAGTGTAAGAGTGAATAAACTGTTATGAGTTGAGTGAATGGTTAGGATGAAGACGAGATGAAGATATAAATTAAGTAAAGTCTTCTGTCTGTCAGATATTCAAGTTAAGCTCTAATCTTACACTATAAATTTGTACTAATCTTTTTCTTTTACCCTCTTTATATGTATATTCCAGTTTCAACGATTAAGAACTCAACATATTTAGTGTCTCTCATCATCTGTAACTGGACCAATTTTGTAAACCAATAAACAAAAACCACGAAAACAATCTCGAACTCAACTCACCGACTTTATTAACTTATACTCAAGTACTTTAGAAGGTCGTTCTATTGAATACACATATCGCCGAAGGACGCACACACAGACCTGAGATTTGAGATTTCAGCAATTGCCCCACCCACCTGACCACATAAATCCATTCACGACGGCGCCGCTCAAACCACAGGCCTACAAATTTGGACAGATGTTATGTTGTGGCTTCTGCTGTGGCAACATGTCGAAACGGGACTACAAAGTGGCCACCACAGATGGCATCGAGCTGGAGCCGTTGGGCGGCGAAAAGGCCGATAAGGAGAAGGACAAGGAGAAGCAAACGAATGGCGTTACCTTTGGTGAGTCCCCCTCCCCCTTCCCACTCTTTGTCCTTGCCCAGCCCAATTTGTTTGCATTGCTGTTGCACTGTGTGAAGGCATCTTAACATGATCAAAGCAAAGCCCGCAGCAAAGTGCATAATTGCACTTATGCATAATTTGAGCACAGTCGGCTGCCAATTGCGAGCAGGTGCCACGCCTAGTGGCCCTGCCCTTCTGCTGTCTCTTCACTCTGTCTCTCTCACTCACTCGCACACTCTGTGGCATCCATCAGGTTGTTTTCTTAATTACGCCAAATGCAAAACAAAAGCATTAAAAAAAATATTGTGCGCAAGACAAAATGTCGGCACAGTTCAGCCCTACCCTGTCCTGTCCTGTCTTTCAGCTGCCTTGCCTGAGCTGTGGCGTTAATTTTGTATCCTGCAGGAAACCGTTTTTCATATGCTCATACGCCCCGTCGACCAAGCCAAGCCAAGCCCAACCCAGCCGCAAGTAAATATAATGAATGCCAGCTGCCTTTGCCTGTTAAGTCAGCGATTCTCTTTGGTTCTTGACGAAGCATTTTGAATACGCAACTCAAGATGTTTAAAGCGAATACATAAAGTTTATATATAGCCTAAATCAATATTAGCTGACACTATATGTTGTAGTTGAAGTAGTAGTTGAACAGCATACAGATTAGTTAACATAAAGCTAGATTTTAGATATAGTATATATAGTATATATTTCGTCTTCTAGTAGACTGAGCTGGGCTGCAGTTTTGCAGACTGTGCAAGGATTCTCAAATATACTTAATATAATTAGACAGTTATCGATCAGAATGTGAGATAAGAATAGCAGACCGTGCCTATGATATAAAAATCAAGAATTGGCTGCAAACAAAGCAGGCTGTGAAATCGATTGGGAGCCCACAGCACTCAGTCGAATAGAGTTCTAACTACTACAAGTTATCTCGAAAAAATTAATAGCATTAAAATAATAAAATAAAAATCAAGACTTCTTTGTATATACAAGACTAATCATACATATTCCTATAATATATCCTATGCTATTTTTATGGCAAATCATGCCCATGATATAAAAAATAAAGAATCGGCTGCAAACAAGGCAGGCTGTGCAATCGATTGGGAGCTATCATCAATGTGAACTCCCATCAAATAAAGTTCTATCTACTGCAAGTTCACTTATCAAAATGCAAGCATTGCAAAAAAATGAATCAAAAGACTTTTTTCATATACGTAGTCTCATATATATTTCAATTTACTTTGATATGGATCTTCAGCTTAGTAGAGTTCTGTCTACAAGTTATCTCGTCAAAACTATAAGCATTACAATACTAAATAAAAAGACTTCTAAAGATGTATATCAAAGCAGATTATTTTTATATATCTTAAGAACATGTATATGTACATCAAATATACATATTCTTAAGATATATAAGAATAATCTGCTTTGATATAGCTTTAGCTTAAGAGCCTAGAACAGATCATACTAGCCTCATCTATAGTTGTCTTCTGAGCTATACTTCAAAATCTGAGTTAATTAAGATGCAGGGTATTTAAGCCTCGCTTTGCTATCCTGCAGTCTCTTTCTTTTTTTTTTTTTTTTGTGTTCTTTTTACATTTTTATTATAAACCACAATTGTCTCATATTTCATTTTTGTACTTCGTTTTGCTTGCGGCAACTTGACGGCATTTGTGTGGCATGCTGCATGCTGCATGATGCTCTCAAAGATGCCACCGCATCGCCCAGCCAAGACACCCAACGTGGCCCCGTTCGCCCAAACAAGGGGCATTCAGACGGACATTTGCAGCCGGGCACGTCGCCTGCAGTTCAGCTCAGATTTCCGACATTTTGAATTCTCAGTTTTTGTTTTTTTGTTTTTTTGTTTCATTTTCTTTTTGCCATTTGAAATACGAGCTTGTGTTTATTTATGTAGTTGCCTAACGGTGTCGGTGTGTGTGTGTGTGTGTGTGTGTGTGTGTGTGTGGGTGTGAATGATGATATTAGAAAATGTACCCTGAGGAATATTAAATCCGGATTATGTAGTGCATAAACTTTAAACTGAAATGAAATGCGATAATTCTGTTTAGTATTTTATAATCTCTCTACTGGCTTTCATATATGAGCTAAGTGTTTACTTTAAATGCAGCTAATTGCCTCGTAAAATGCTTGCAAAGCTCTAGGTGAGGTCAGCCTTAAATGGTTTTTAGTTAGATTAGGAAATGGAACGCTTAAGGAAATAAAAATAATAAAAATAGAAATACACTTAAGAGTATGAAACTCAATACAAATATTTAATGGAGTATGTAGATATACATGTGTACATATTTATTTAAATTAAAGTGTCTATGTGTTAATCATTAGTCATATGGGTTGACTAAACAAAACTGATACTATTTCCTATAAATATACTTCAGCCAATGTTTATGCTATAGATAATATATAAATGTTGAAATATTCAATGAAATTTGCCATTTAATCACGATTCGTCTAACATTTGCCGCACGTGTGAAAATATTTTGTAAAATTAACTAAAGTTGCTTCTAAGTGTTGAATATAAAAAATTACTAATATAATCTAAAATTGAGTCTGCAACTTTAATTTTAGATTATGAATATCAACTCTTTAGCTAGCCTCTCTTGAACTTGTAGTAAGACGAAGACTACTTTGGATTTTGAATTAATATTTTACTGAAGAAAATTCAACCACAAAAATATTTTATATGATTTACTCAACAGCCTTTGGATTCCATGTTGAGAAAGTTGAGAAATTGAGAATCTCAGAATTTTAGTATGAATAGAAATACAAACGAATTCTGAGTCAAATATTTATTGAATATGAAAATAAATCAAATAACAAAATGTAATACATAATATTATATAATATATATTTTATATTAGCGTTAGTATCTCAGCTCAGCTGATTGTATAAAAAGAAGATTCTATATATGCTTGGAACTATGTATTACCAATAGTAAACATATAACCATATAATAATATATATAATAACTCCTAAGTTATTATATATCCTAAGTTAGTTTAGCTTAATCATGTCTATCATGCAGTTAGTGAGGGTTACTTAAAATTGACCATTCCGATCGAAAATAGAGAGAGAGATTTTCGAGGTATACAGAGAGATATAAAAAAAATAAAATATAAACAGAAAATAAATAAAATTCTAACAAACATTCCTAAAATATTTAGATCAGCTTTCAAAAACATTCCTCAAACATAGCTGAGATTCTTCATCTAAATATTTACTATGCCAGCTAGCACAGTAAATATGTATACATTTCCTCATTTATATTCATATGCAACATGCAACATGTATACTTAATGATATGCGTGGCAATCTGCGGCTGTATTGGAATACATATTAAGCGATTAATAATTTATGGGGCTCAGAATCAAAGCGAGGCGGGTAAATCCTGGCAAACAGCTGCCTGGGCGCATGTTTGATATGAGCCCGTGAGCCCAATTTGCTTGTTATCTGTTGAACGAATCGTTGACTCTTGTGCACGTCAAGGCAACGCCTAAAGTGTGCCACAGAAGAAAATTGTCTTCTGCCTTTGGTGGTGCAACAATCAGTGTCACGGGAGCAGGATGCATGTGTTGCAATTAAGGATGCATAAACTGGAGTAAGCACCACTCGAATGACTCGAGCCAGAGGCAGCAGCAACAGTAGCAGCAGCAGCAGGAGCAGCAGTGTTTACCTTTCAACTAAGACACGGCTTGTGGCATGAAACAGACGAGACCAGCAACTGAGCTGTGGCTGTGGCCTACAGCAGCAGGGAGAGAGAGAGAGAGAGGGAGAGACAGAGGGAGGGAGAGAGTGTGTGTGTGTGTGCTTCTGGCAGCTGTCGATGGTTGTCGCGCCTGCTGCCTACGTTGATAATTGCAGGATGCGTTGATGTTGATTGCATTCTGAATGGGCTCACACACACACACACACACACACACACACACACACACACACACACCTACACACACTTGAAGCAACTTGACTTAAATAAAGAATTCCTGCGCATCCCGGCAAAAAAAATGGAGAAAAAATGAAGAAAAAATAAAACTGGAAAATGGGGCTAACAGAAACAATGCTCTGTATGGGTGTGTGTGTGTGTGTGTGAGTGAAAGTAAAGCCATATAGAAATGTATGAAATGTGTTTTTGGGTCAGGCCACTTGAAGCATTGCGAGCAGGAAGTCACAGCAAGGCGATGCGCCACAAATGCAACCAAATTGTTGCAGCAAATATTGTTTGCCAAATGGCACAAACACACACACACACACACCAACACACACACACACACACAGCAGCCCACAATGCAATGCAGCCACAATGCGCACAGCTTGAACGGCACCCTAAGGCGGCCTACGTAATTAGGGGAAATGGAAAATGTGGTAAATGCAACGCGCAAAAGCCAACTTTGTCTGTCTGTCCATCCGTCTGTCAGTCCGTCAGGAAATAACAATGACAGCAGCTACCGTAGCCCACTTTTTGCAGCACTTGAAAACCCTTTGCTGGCATTCGCTTTGCTCTTCTATTTTGTTATTGCTTTTTGCATTTTTTTTTTTTTTCATTTTCATTTGCAATTGCAATTTCTGCACAATTAGTTTTCCATTTATGTTTGCGGTCTTGTTGCAGGCATTTGTTGCATGCCACGCACAGAGCACCGAGTACTCGGGCGCACCTTGGAGAGCTGCTTCAACACAAGCTGCCAATTAATTAATTCATTGAACAGTTCGCAAATTGAGCAGAGACTCACAGAACATGCACACACACACACATGTACACACCCACATGCACACACACACACAAAAGTACGCAGTATTTAAACAAGTAAGAGTGCTCTAGTCGAGACTGCTCGACTAGGAGATACCCTGAACCCTGCAAAGTACTGATATTCCAATCATTCTACACTTCTGATAATAACATACTTGATATACGTTTTTTTTTTAATTTGGGGAGAAGGGGGCGTGGTATCCAAAATCTGTAAATGACAAAATCTCTGTCTTTATCACATAAATCTACACGGTAAATCTGAAATCTCTAGGTTTATCAGTATTCAAAATAGGCTTAAAAAACAAATGTCTGATTTTCGATTATTATCGATAAAAAATAAATGGAATGAGCTATCGAAAAATATGATAAACTCGTACTGCGTATGGTATACACGAGTATACATGTAGAATTTCAAGTCTCTAGCACTTGTAGTTTAGGAGATCTCTGCGTTCATACGGACGGACAGACGGACAAACGGACGGACGGACGAACGGACAGACGGACATGGCTAGATCAACTCAGCTCGTTATCCTGATCAAGAATATATATACTTTATGGGGTCTGCCACGCCTCCTTCTGCCTGTTACATACATTTTCACAAAAACATTATACCCTGAATTCCCATTTTCAATGGGCTTAGGGTACAAAAAGTAAAATGAAAATATGGAATGAAGTACAGCATTTCGTAGTCATGCGGAAAATGTTCGGAAAAGCGTTTCGCCTCCCATCAACAGCTCGCAATTATTATTAGATTTTCTTCTGTTGCCCGAAAGCTCTTTGGTAAATTAAAACCTACAAATTATTACTCTCATATTAAAATTAATCGATTTTCTGTTCAATTAACGCTGACGATGCTGAAGGTCAGACAGAATATTAAAGATGAATTAAGTGCATGTGATATCAGGTCACCAGCAAATATTTATACATATATTTTATTAATATTTATATAATCAATACAACCACCTTAAACCATTTTATCATGTGCGTCCATATATCTGCTGAAGTATTTCTGTATCGAATTGTTACCTATGAAAATACAGTACATAAGATATTCATTAGAACTTTGTATTTGACATAATTTAATGAATCTAAGAACTAGGGAGATCAAATTTGATATGTATTGAAAACAACTGGTGAATATTCAAAATCATGTCTTTCTTTTGCCTCATACCTATATATGTATAGCTAAGCCTATACTATGTCTCTGCCTATTTCCCTAATAATGAAAAATTCTTTCATATATTTATGTAAGTTAATTGAATATGTAACTCAAAGGCTGAATTGTAATTCAAGAATAGTTTTCTGCAAAATCTAGCCTCACAGAGCTTAGAGTCTATTTATTTTGGAGCATTTGATTGCCATATACAAGTGCTAAAAATCATCTGATATCAACTGCATATTTTCTAGTCCAACAGTCCTTATATGTACATCTACCATCCACCATTATATTTATTGCTCTATTAGTCTACTCTGTAATTTAGCTTAGGTTCACAGCATTTGCAAGCCATTCTAACATTATTTAAACCAATCTCTCTAATCATTGAAGATTGATTCGATGACTTTCAGTCCAAATTTGTTTCTTTTGTTGTTTTCCTATCGTTTAGCTAAAAGTCATGAAGAGATTAACAAGCACTTAATCGAGCAATTAAGAGTTTCCAGACTCAGGCCGAGCACCCGAGCTCAACCCTTAGTGGCAAAGTTCTCAAGTTTTTACTTTGTGTGTGTGGGAGTATATGAACGCCTGTGGGGGCAGCAGTAGCTGCCACATGACGCAGTGACAGCCATCGCAGCAGCTTAAATTTATTGATTGTTTCATAAACAGCGATTATTTAACCACCACATTTCGATTTGGCGCCCAAGGGGCAGAGCCAACCCACTCTCTATTACAGACACTTGTGGCCGCTGTACAGCATTGAGTGCCAAAAGCCCTTGAAATGGGAAGCCCACACACACACACACACACACACAGGGACACTCACATTCACTCACACGCACACATGGCATTCATCTGTGCGCTCTTCACAACTTGTGGGCTGTAAATTTGCATGCGACAGCAAATACTTAATACTGGACACGCTCTACCATGGGATGATTTAAGGAATTTTTGGTGCAAATTCAGATGAACTGAGAAAATCGATTTAGATCAGTTATTGACTCGGAAAATGGGCTAAAATTAAATCCCTTCACCTAAGGAAAAGAGAAGGAATTGATTTAGTTTATTTAAAGACGTCAATTGTTAAAATATTATAGGAGAGTGATAAGAAAATTGGTAAACTTAGAGCACAAATTTCACTACAGATATTGAGAAGTGTAAGAAATTAGGAATTGTCATATGCTTCATATGCAATAAAGATTTTATCTTTATTTTTTATAAAAACGAGATTATGCTCTTAGAATATTATTTTATCATACATACTATACATATACGTTATCAAATAAATGATATATATTATCATACATATACATATCATACATATAGCTGAACATATAATATGCTAACATTATCCATAAACTGTACATCAACTTAACAGCTGTAACCACAACATCATCTATACAGCCATGTTAACCATTCTGCTAAATAACATACATATATAATCATCAATACATTTCATCCGTTAGCATTCAAAAAGATCCCATTGTACGCTGCTGGTGACAACCATAAAATTGCGTTAAATAACCGTCAGAACAATGCGAGGCAAATGCTTGCTGACGATTACAATTGAAAGGAAAAAGCCTAGAAATTGGATGGAATTGAAATGAATGCACGCAGTAACGATTTACCATAGTCGATGACTAAAAATTGCCTCGTTGGCAGTTTCAGTTCTTTGCAGTGCGGCCTGTGACTGGGACACGGCTAAAGACTGAAAGACAATTTGCTAATGAACAGCTTGTGTTGCCATTTGCATTTCCGTCTTTAAACTCTATGGCTGCCTCGGTGACAGGGCGAAGGGGCGACGTGACAAAGATTTCATTGAGTTAAGCTTGACGTTCGCGTCGGGTCGCCCTCAAACTTCACGTCAAATAACTTTTCGTGACCTGGCGTTGCGCCCAAAATAAAAATGAAAAAAAAAGAAACAAAAACCTTTTACTGTTTTCATCAATTCTAAAACTTTTTTACACTTTGTTTACGCTTAACTTTTTTGAGCTTACCGCAAAAGGTTGGCGTTTGACTCTGTTTACGGCTCATCGTACAAATCAAATTAGAGCAGAAATCAAATTAGACCAGAAGCAAAAAAGGCGCTAGCTGAATTAATTGAGTTGAAAATGTTTCATCTGCCATATTGAAGATTTCAGTTTTAGCGAAAATGCTAAAAAAAAATTTGATTTGCTTAGATTAGAAAAACATTATTTTCTTACATTTTAAAAGAAGCTGTGAGTAAAGCAGAACTTTCATAATCAAATTTATTAACTTTAATTATTACTCTTATTACTCAATAAATATAATAAAAAATAAATAAATAACTAAAAAAAACTTTTACAAATTTTTATAATTTTTTTATCAAAGTTCTGCTTCTATTTCTCAACCCCTATAAGGTTATTTTTATAAAAATCTTTATAAACCCAAAGAAATCTTTATTTCTTGAAATATTTACAAAACATTTGTAGATTCTCCGATTAAAGTCTCCAAAACAAAGTCATATTTATAAGTATAAGCAATGTGAAGAACACCACTAAAATTTTAAAATCTCTTTTACAATTCAAAGAAATAAACTCTTATTAAATTGGTTAACAATTGCTGCAAATTCAAACAATTATCATCACGAAATATCTTTAAAGCTTATTTAGCATATGTATTTTCACGAAACTTAACTGAATTTTCTTTGAGTCTGTAAATAAATATTCATGGGAAGTAAACTTTAAAGAGTTTTTGGATTTTCCCAATGATTTTTTATGTCACAGCAATATAAATGAAATATAAACTACTATAATAATTTGCACATGATCATTGTCAATTCAATTTCAAGGAAATATTTGTAAAATTTTGGCAAAATGATTTGGCAGCAGCAGCTGCAGACCCATTAGAGGCGAATGAGTGTGTTTTGCTTGTCAAAGGCGCCTCAAAGTAGGCAATAAAAAAATGAAGACGGCATCAATACGTGAGCTCGTAAATCTCGTGTCGTATATGGCCGCGATAACTGTAAGCAGAAGAAGCCAACCCTTAATCAAGCAGCAACAAGAACTGTTTGCCGATTGAACCTTTGACTAAAAGCAAGATAAAGAAGCAGCAGCAACGACAACAACAACTAGACAAAGTAACTGAATGCATATTGGGGAGAAATTACATACCCACACACACACACACACATACAAACATATATCGTACTGTTGTGGCAGTGGAGCAGGGAGGCTGCTGGTGGGTGGTGCTTAAGGGTTGCAGCATGCCTTCCTCTGATTCCGATCTGCCTGGCAACACCAAAACACTCCACTATTCATGTTGCTTGTTGGCTACAAGGGACCGGCGAAAAGGACCCACTAGAAATTTCATTTTCATTTTTGCAGGTGAGAGCCAAAAATGGCAAAACAGTGACAGCAAGAGAGAGAGAGAGAATGAGAGTGTGTGTGTGTGTATCAAAGAGAGTGAGAGTGGGAGCTTATGAGAGCGCATGGACATGCGCTGCACAGCTGTGGGGGACGAGCAGGGGTGGGCGTCGACTGTCTGACCAGAGGGGTTGCTGCAAAAGTTCTTTTCGTTGCCGGAGACGCGACGGCGAGCCACAGCAGCATCCAGTTGGAAAATGTACGCGCAATCAAACGCATCAGAAAGCGCGTAGCAAACAAACGAAACGTTCGAACGAAAGCTCGTGTTGACAAAAATCAAAAAAGAAACTCCTCAAACACACGCACACACACACACACACACACACACACACACACTCAGTCTCTCACACTTACATCTAAATGAGTCGCGTGCTGCCTTTACACACTGCCCCCTACCCACTGTGCGTGTCTATAACGAAAAGAGCATAAAAATTGCCAAAAAAAAAAAAAAGTAAAAAAAATAAAACAAAAAAAAAAAAGAAAGAAGCAAAGCAAAGCAGAGAAGTTTGACAAAAGCCAATCGAAGAATCAAATCAATTTCTGTCGGCTTTTTGTTAATTAAAGCTAATTACTAATTAGTCCAAGTTCTGAAGACGAGTTCGGCTCGCTAACGGAAATCTAACGGTACTTCAAGTGATATGAGTGTGAATGCCAAACTTCGATAGTCAAATATATAGCAATGTAAAAGCCAATTGGGCCAAATGAATAAATTCGTGTTGGCTTAATAAGTGCCTCCACTTGCATTGATTAAGTGTTGCTATTTTGACCTTTTACCACCAGCCAAGTCCAACCACAACAACAACAACAACAGCAAGCCAAAGCAAATATGTACACACGTTCAAGCTATTATATAGCTCATGGACGTCCGTCTCAAATGTCCGAATTAATTTCTACTGCCAACAACAGAGAAATAGCCACAGTCGCTGCCACAGTTGCTGCCGCTGCCAGTGCCACAGTTGCTGCCGCTGGCTCTGCCGCTTGGTAGGGAAATGCACTCACCAATTCAGTCAAGTGGCAAACAAAAACGGGACCAGCTGCAAAAAAAAAAAAAAAAAGAAATAAAATAAATAAAAGAAAAAGCAAAAGCAAAACGCGAAAAAAAAACGAATCGGACTGGAAAGCGCACTATTGACATATATACGCGCATTCAGAAAGCACTCAGAAACGCGCTCGTTGCTCGCTAAAGAAAAACGCCGCATTATCAAAGCTAAGACAAAGCAGGAAATTCACTTATACTCTCCGACTCACACTCACATAAGCTCAATCACACACACACACACATTTACTCAATTGACGCATGTGAGGAAATGCGCGCTGTTGAGCTTTGCATTTTGACATTTCATTTTCAAAACACAGATTCCAATGCGAGAGTCAAAATGTTGCGCTCTCTGTGCACGCTCTCACGCGTACTCTCTCAGCAACTTCCAGCTGCGCTACGCTCTTGCACGCTCTCACTCTCACTCTCTCCCTCACTCCCTCACTCGCACTCTCTCACGCTCTTTCATTCACTCGTGTGACGCGTGTGCCAAACTTTTGTTTCCAATGTGCGTTGCAAGC
Source organism: Drosophila hamatofila (assembly GCA_035045345.1). Taxonomy (NCBI): domain Eukaryota; kingdom Metazoa; phylum Arthropoda; class Insecta; order Diptera; family Drosophilidae; genus Drosophila; species Drosophila hamatofila. The sequence continues at coordinate 5,530,122 of JAWNPA010000020.1, read as the reverse complement.
AACAACAAATTCATGATAATAACATGCATGCAAATGTAAACAAATGCAGCAGGCGCCTAAGCAGTACAATTATTGTTATTGTCTTTGAATGGTTGTTAACCTTGTAATGCCAGCGACTAAACTAGGCATTGTAAGGCATTGCAAATCTAAAAATATAATAACAATCAGCGAGCGATAAAACCGGTTTCGAAGCAGTTTTTTTTTTTTTTTTAATTTTATAGTTGAGACTCTAATTGTCTAAATCGTATAATAAACTTGATAAGATAGCAGACATATGTTAAATAAATGTTAAAATAACAGTTATACGAAATTTAGCCTATGAAACTTGTTTTTGAAGGCAAATCAACTGTTAATAGTTACATGGAATGTAACTTTTGTATTTTACAACAAAAATTTTTGAAAACTTACACACTGAGAGCTCATGGAAACATCATTAAAATAAAATACGGCTTTTCTGTTAGCCCTCCAGACCTCTCGAATCTAATCATGTGAAAGAAATTTGATATTACGAATTCGTATCATAAACTTTATTGATTCTCTAGAATCTTATCAGCTGATAAATGCATGCATTTCAAAATGAGTAATAAGTTTGCTATAGATTTTCATTATCTCTATGCGATTCTCAATTGAAATAACGGTATATTCAATGAAATTGCTTCAAAATGAACCGTATCATATTTACTTTATTATTGCCCAGGCCTAAACCGCATAAAATTCGCTAAGGATGCTCAACTTGAACTTCAAGTGCTGCTCAAAGGCAGACTATAGAGTCAAATACACTCACACACACACATACATATGCACACACACCCACATCCAGCATCCAATATTTTTTGGGGGTTGCTTTTTGGGCGTTGAAAGCGCTTTTCACTAATTCAATGCGACATTGAAATTGTGAGCAACATCCAAAAAACTGCAGACGCAGACAACGTTACGAGCGTGGCTGCCGGCTCAGACGAGGCGAATGACTAGACGGAACACCGTCCGGGGGGAGTGGCTGGGGGAGGGGTGCGCCGGCGAGACCGGAAGGGCGGCAACTTTTGGCGCCTGGCCCAAAAAGAAGTGAAGAAACACAAGCAAACGCGCCGAAGATGAAATATTCTTTGAAAACTTTAGCTTCAATGGACTGTAGCTATTGTAACTATTATAATATAAAAGTTCTTTCTAGGCAGCACATGGAATAAATAATATATTATATAATAATATAATTCAAAATCAAACTTTGCAATTAAATAAATAAAAAACTAAGCTCATTTTCACAATATTTGTTTACATATAAACATGCAAAAGAAAAAACATCACAAACTTCTCACAATGTTAAGAAATGTTGAAATACATATTACTTTTTGAACTTAACTTTTGATCTATAGCAGCTATACGATTTTATCTTTAACCTTTTGAGCTTAACTTTCGACCTATAGCAGCTATACGATTTGGTCTATCTCATTCCCACAAAATATATATAGTACACTAATTGTGACTAGAAAATCTTCTGAAAATATATTATAATATCATAGATTTCAAGCAAAATTAAGTAAACTCATCGACTTCTCTATGTTACATATTTCATCACAAAGCTAGTAGACACTTTTTACCCTGAAAATAAGTAATGCGGGTGGAAAACTCGACTCTGATATTTTGCTGTTCACCTTTCTCATATTTTTTTTTTTTTTTTTGGTATTCGCTTTTTGAGGAGGTTCGCATAAATTACGATTATTTGTCCGTCAGATTATCAACTCGTCGCACTGCTGAGAGTCTTTCCTCTCTTCGGCTCTGTCAAATTCGAGTTTCGAATATTCAAAGTTGACTTCATAAACATGGCTAAACTGGCATAAAATATGTATGAAGAGAACACGTGGCTTGGCTGGTTAGAGGCAAAAGAAAATAAAGGAAAAACTGTGGAAAGCGCAAGGCACATCAAATTCTGATTTTCTTTTCTTTTTTTTTAAACCTAAGTGAATAGGTGCTGTGTTAATATAGCATATAGTATATAGTTTTTATATACATATATATAACTGAAGAACGCGGCGTCTTAGCAACGCATTTAAGTTAACGTATTGGCCGGAAAACAAAGAGATACCGGCCCCGTTAAGATTTCGGTCGTTGGCGGTGGTCTTAAAGGTACGAAAATTTGGCGGCGCGAGCGCATCGAAATGACAAATGATCCGGACTTAGATGATTGTGCATTTCTATCAGGTAAATAGAACTGGATCATGAACTTAAAGAAATAATATTTATGTAAGCCAAATACCAATTGGATCTGGTTCAATCGTTCAATAAACACTATGGATAACTAGTTCATTAGCTCAACAGCTCCTAAGCACGGAAGTACACGGAGTATGGGCGAGTTATTGATAGATAATTAAAGAGGTCGACTATGAACTGTTCATCCAAACAAATCGTAAATTGATCAAATGAATAAGTGAACCCAGTGTATGCGTTTACTGAACATTGAGTAACTTCCGAGCTGCAGTTTAAATGGTTCGTTCAATCGAACTGACTCTCGCAGCTCTTCAGCCAATCAACCAAGTGGTCCCTTGAAACAGTGGGCGCAATGCAAACATTTCGTGTACAAATATTGACATCATTTAATATGACTACTGCACACACACAATGTCCTTGTTATATCTCTTTCTCCCTCGCCCTCTCACTCTTATTAACAATCTCTCACACTCTCATTTACCTGTTTGTTAATTACATTTACCAGGTGGCGAATCGAGCGGCGGCCGCCAGACGCGCACCGGAGTCGCCGTCTGCTCGCAGCGTCGCGCCCTTCTCGTTGCCGGCATCGTCCTTGGATCCCTGCTGCTGACGGCCATTATCATTGCCTACGCCGGACCCCAAAATGGTAGGCTCCATTGTACATCTATATTTGCCTTTCGGTTGCATTTCTTTGCTTTCTTTGTTTCCTTTTTATTTTATTTTTATTTTACTTTTTTATTTCATTACCACAACAAACAACAAGGAACAAAAGCTCTCGCTGTTCCCCCTTTTTTGCGCAGGATATGTTTGCAAACAGGGAAAACTGCTTTTCATATGTTTTATAATACACATTGTACTCGCATAGGGTAGAGAGATAATTTAAATGAGTTTTTATTACAATAACTAAAAGCTTATTATAACTGGTTATGATCATAATATAATTGATATTATTGTTATATGAGTGAAGAATTTTATAGAAATCTTAAACAATTCTTCTGATTTCAAGTTTAGAATCTTAAGTTTCTTTCGTACTTATATATAATATATACTTATTTCTGTGAAATATCTCAAAATATCTATAGCTTCAATCCGATTTTACTTGAAAACAAGCTCTCAATAAAAACTTTCAAATTCCTGCAAATACTTGTCAAGCCTAAACAAAATTCATGCATTTGATCTATGAGATATGATATGAATTTGATTATAGATTAACAAAAAATTTTTAAACTATATGTAAGACATGATTGTCTTGACTTTAACTTCAAGTTTAGTGAAAACAGTTTAGCAAATCAAAGCTTGAAAAAGATTTGTTATAAGCAGATAGTATACCGACTGCCATTTTGAAATATAGAGTAACAAAAGAAATGATAAAAAATTAAATTTAAATTCTTTTAAAATATGATTAACTTGTCTTTAAACCATTTTTTCTTGCAATTATCAACAAAGATGAGTTTTATAATGTTTTCAGTTTGCCTAAAGTAAATAAGAAGCTTTAAAATAAGAAAACTTTCCGTAGTTTACCGTTCCATTCCAACCTCTATCTCAAGCCCGTTAATACTTTATTTAACTATTTACTTTAATGTAAGACCAGTAAAAGCTTTACTTTCTACTTACTCTGCCTATCGAAAACTGCTTTAACTCCAAACATGAATCTTACTCAATTAACTTAAAGTTTGCTTATTTATAATGAAATATGTTTTCCCATCAGGCGAAAGTATTTTCACAACATGCTTTATTATTAGGCAAGCTAGTCAGCTGCGACAAACAACATATTATTATTCTCCTTAGTATAACCATAGAATCGCATTAGGCTAATGAAGGATGCAACCAGAACAGAGCCGAGCAAAGCAAGAGCAGAGTAGCTGCATCAACTCATGCTATGCGCTACCTCTTGACATAGTCGCAGCATGTTGTATGTAATATGCTTGCTAATAGTATTAGCCCTAACCAAATACCATTATAAAATCTGACCCGGACGAGTGGCTCCTCACTGTCTCTGTGTGTGTGTGTGTGTGTATGTGTGTGTGTGTCGGGGCCAGAGAGGAGTTCCATATTGATGCATCGACTCCCAGTGCAGCATATTACGTTGCAAAATGTATGCAAAGTACAAATATAAACCTTGTGTTGCATACTTAATGGGGCTAAATGCATTGAAGGCTAATTGCATTACGGACCCAACCCAGACATGCATGTGTATCGGTGTGTGATAGTCTATGAGTGTGTGCTTGTGTGTGTGTGTCTGTAACATAACAAAGGGAAAGAGCTAGACAATGTAACCAGGTTCCACACGAAGCTCTACACAACACTTAATTAATTAACGCAGTGTGGCAAAAAAAAAGTACTAAAAATGCCAACCTCTTTTTTTAACTTAATAAAAATACCAAATATTTAATCAACTTTCAAATACTCGTACGTCTTCTATATATGCAATATATACATATCTATATATATATTTCTAAATATGTATACATAATTTGTTTACCGTTTTCTTTTCATACTGTTGTTTCTTTGTATTCTTTGGTAAAATAAAAAAATAAAAATAAAATACACACAAAATATTATTATATATTTATGAAAACTTCTCTTAAATGCTTGTTTGATTGGTAAAAATGTGAGTAACAAATTTTTCCAAAAACCCACTTCTTCTAACTAACTGGTAATTAACACTCAACAAATAGTCCAAATACATCTTTATATATAGTATTCCCCAAATATATATACCTATATATCTAATCTGTCGGCATGTTGCTGTCATCCACTTGTACCTACTATAATACCTTATCTATATGTTACCTTTCCTAGTGCATTTGATTCATTTGAAATTGTTTTCAAACTTTCAATTCGAATTAAAATCTTTCTATATTCATCTACAAAATCTGAGTCATCGAACCTTATCGAAGTTTACATTGTTTGCTCGTGAAATGTGTAGAGTGTTTTAAGTATTTATAACTTTTACTGATTAAATAAGTTTTTTAAATATCCATTTTAGTATAATTTTAATATCTCCTTTTATTTTTTAAATTATACTTTGAACAAAACATTTTTTTTAACATATCTTCTATGCTATCACTCTAAACGTAGATATTATGTAGTATTTAAAGTTTTTTTATATCATTAAGATACATAAACTTTATACATAAAACTTTATAACATGGTGTACTTTTCAGACAGAATCAGGAATCAGAATGTGCATAGAACATTTCGAAAACTTTTTTCTATTTTTCAGAAAAAGAAAAAAATTAGAATAAGAAATAGTGAAAGAGAATATATTGTATTTTCCTGATTTCCATAAATATATCCTTAAGTTCTGTTTTTATTATTTATTTGGAAACGCAATTACAAAGAAATATATTTTTTTAGATTTGTATGATATAAAAATAATAGATGAACATAAAAATACCTAAAAATTTATTTTACTTAAAAAAATAAATATATTGAATAATAAGTAAAGTACAAAACCAATAAAAATTTGTAGTTTTATAAATAAATATAATAAATATTAAAACCACTTATTCAAAAGCCATTCAAAAAATTAAAGAAATATTTAAAAATAAAAATTAAATAATAATATTTAATACTTTGAGACATTACAAAAAAAAAATTTATAGACTTTTACTTATACAGTTAAAAACAAAATATTTTCAACTAATAAATAATAATAATAATTTAAATACTTTCAAGAAGAAGAAAAAGAGAAAAATTAAAAAATAAATATACAAAAGAAATATTTAAAACTCATTTAAATAAGCATAAATCAAAATTAAATAAATCATGTTTTCGCCGTCTAAAATCAATCTTGCTTATGCATTGCTTAATAACTTTTCCAATATTACTTTTACTAACTAACGACGTTTTTTCTCGCTAATATTTGTGTTTACTTTACCTTTGCTACTATTAGATGTGCTAGCAAACCCATGTGAAACCAAATCATGAACTCCTCTGCTAGTCAACCGATTTGTATGCTAGCTTTTATTTTGTATATTTCATTTTCCATTTTGTTTATTTCCTTGGTATTTATTATTTTCACCTCTTTGCTTAATCCTAGATTTTCTGAAGCCTCCACGATTTTCAGTTTCAGTTTTGTTCTCTTTGTTAATCGTGTAATACGCAGTTGATTTATAACAAGCATCAATGTGCTTAGCCACAAATCCCCAAAGCCATATAATATATATAAAACTCTCCTCCCCGCCCCGTCCTCATTGCCACCCACCTGCCCACGTGAGCCATTGTATTTGAACGTTGCGTTTGTGTGTATGACCTTTGCAGACTGTTCCTGTGCGGCGAAAACGACGTCTGGCTATGAAACGGATGAAGAAAACAACACACAGCCATTCAATCCGATTGCAACGAACGGGGAGCCCTTCCCCTGGCTCGAAAAGATGCTGCCCAACAGCGTCCGACCCATGCGCTATGTGGTCACAATACATCCCAATCTCACAACGCTGGACGTGAAAGGTGAGTGAGGAGTGAGAGACCGTTTTCGATTCATTACATTTTCTCCTAATGCAATTATTTACTTTGCCAATTGACGCGCTCAGGTCAAGTGACTATCGATCTGTTCATCGAGAAGGAGACCAACTTTATTGTGCTGCACATACAGGATCTGAATGTAACCGAGAAGGTGAGTTGCAACTGCATCCAATTAGCGAAGTCTTTACTAATTGCATTTTGTGTGCACAGGCACTGGTTACGCCCGGACCCAAGGGGTATGCCTTGAAGATAGTCAAGGTGCTGGAATTTCCGCCACGACAGCAATTCTACATTGAAGTCAAGGAGAAGCTCAAAAAGAAATCCAATTATACGCTAAACCTGCGCTGGTACTCCAAGCTGAATCCCGAACCGGAGGGCTTCTATGTGGATCAATATGAGAGCTTCAATGGAAGGGATCGGTGAGACTTGAAAATTACTTTAATTAGATTTGCAAAGTTAAAAAAAGCTAAATGAGGGACGAAAAATCCTATATAGGAAACATCTGAAAACTCAAGATTAGATTATATCTATAAGTATATAGAATAATTTTGGGAAAGAGGGGACTTTATCCAAAAAGTATAATTTTATTGAAAAGAGATAACAAATTTGGTGATTTCAGCTCTTAAAATAGATTCATAGAAGGAAAGGATAGGAATTGCAGATCTCTAACTCGTATAGTCGAGAACATAAAATCTTTTAAAATAGATTCATACAAGGATAAGGTAGAAATTGTAAGCCTTTAATTCATATAGAGGTATGGTCGCGACATTTAAAATCTCTTAAAAAGATTCATAGAAGGATAAGATAGGAACTGTAAGGCTTTAACACGTATAGCCAGTCAGTATAGTCGAGATCTTAAACTCTCATAAGATAGATTTATGAAAGGATAAAATAGGAATTGTAGGTCTCTAACCCGTATAGTCGTATATTTTAGATCGACACGCTCATACACAGACAGAATTGGACAGATAGGCAATTGAACAAAGATCGTTGGTTCGGATAAGACTTAGCATATGGAATCAGTCACACCTTTACAAACATCTTGTTCCGAGTCCCCCTTTTTCTTTGGGTTCAGGGTATAAGAAGATATTATCCGATGCAGTTTGTGGTTTCAAATTATTTTTTCACATCAGCTTCCTAAGCCTCAAGACTGGGATTACAGGGGTAACTTGGGTTACCATCGCTTCATATTAGTTTAATTTACATCCCAGATTTATTGTTAGACCTTCTAGCTAATACCAAACTCTTTACAGCCTGCTGGCAGCCACAGTCTTTCGACCGAATGGTGCTCGTCGCGCCTTTCCATGTTTCGATGAGCCGCACGTGCGTGCGCCTTTCCGTGTCTCCGTTTTCCGTGATCGCTTCCACATAGGCCTATCCAATTCCATAGTGCATACGACAGAGGATGTGGGCTTCTACATGGGCACAGGACTGGTAAGTGAGCGCTTGAATGAATCTCAAATATATCTTCACTAATATCTAAATACCTTTTTTTAGTTGAGAGATGACTTCATTGAAACGCCTCCACTGCCAGCTGATGCTGTTGCCTGGGTGGTCAGCGACTTTCAGCGTGAATCGCTGCAGCCCTCGGCCGCCTATATACCCAGTACAGTGGCGCCACCTAGCGCCGGCGGCGGCAAGAAGCCATCTCAGCTGAACAACTACACGCAATTGAAGAGCAAAAATCCGCCCGTACGCAACATTACTGCCTTGACTCACTCGCTGAATGTGAACTTGACGCCCTTCCACAATGTCAGCACCACGACGACCACATCGCTGCCCATCATTATCAATGGCAATGGCAAACCCTCGAATCTGACCTCCTTGTCACAATCGACGGGCTCTTCCATTAAACGTGCTCCGTCGTATACCTTCTATGCGCCGAGAGACTTGCTGCCCCGCTCCTCCTTCATTCTGCACACGTCCCGAGATGTGCTGGAGTATCTGCAGACCTGGCTGGACATCAGTTACCCCCTGACCAAGGTGGACTTTGTAGCGTTGCCTTCGCTGGATCGCAATTTGATCTCCTCGTTGGGTCTGGTCACGTTGAAGACTTCTTTCCTCACCGATCCCAACTCCATAACCTCGGAGCAGTATCAGTTCAGTGCACTGCGCATTGCGGAGGCCATGGTGCGTCAGTTCTTCGGTGGCATCACCTCCCGCAAGGTGCTCAAGGACGTCTGGCTGTGGGAGGGTCTCATTCAGTATCTGGGCATCCATGCGCTGGCTCCCCTGCAGCACAGCTGGCCGCTGCGCGAGATGTATCTGCTGAAGATGGCCACCACAGCGCTGGACATTGATGCCATTCAAGGCTGGGACAGCATCATGAACGGCACTCGTCACGATGGCAACAACGAGGAGTTCTTTGTCCAGAAGACGGCTGCTATTTTCTCCATGCTGCACACGGCCATTGGCGAGGATCGCTTTCGTGGCTGTCTAGGTACCTTCCTCAAGCTGAATCGCTTCAAGACCGCCGAGCCCACTGATCTGTGGACCATATGCACCAAGAAGGCAAACGGCTCGAAGAATATCAAGGACATGATGACGCTGTGGACACATCAGCCCGGATTTCCGCTGCTCACCGTCACCAAAATGGGCAACAGCATTTCCATATCGCAGCGACCCTTCAAGCCAGCCGACTTCTTGGCCATTCATGACGAGTCCTACGATGGCAACAACTACAACCAAACGACAGTGAATGCCACCGACATGCCCAGCACCGTGCCACCCACCCATGCCAGCAAGCACAAGACTGCGCCGCATCTCAAGTGGATATTCCCAGTGACCTATATCACCGACATGACCAACACCAGCGAAACGCTCTGGATGCAGAATGTTGATGGTGAGTAAAAGGAATTGGGGAAACTTAGGGAGGCTAGACTTAGGATATGATAGGGCTAGCTAGGACGTCAGTCGAGGGTAGAGGTTGCTGAATGGGTCAATATACAGCCCTATGATAAGTGGACATCTATAATATTTTAGTTCTGATTGAAACCTGTTTAAGAGAGGTCTAGAGCTAAGGGAAGTAGGTAGTTTATAGATGATGTATATTGCTTCTTATCTTGACGATTTCAGGGCTTTCATGTCAACTTTCAGTTGATCTAACAGAAGAAGTAGTTAGACTTTTCTACATTAGTTAATGTACTTTCCAAATATTAAAAGACATTTCTCTGGCAACGGGTACAATATAGAATGTATCTGTGGCTCATGTGGTCTCACGACTTTTCCTTTATAAACTATAAGAACTAAAGTACATTTGTTTCTTTTCCTACTTCAGTCTTGAAATGGGTAAAGCAAATGTTATATCTATGGCTCAGTCTTTCTCCTCACTCTTTAATTAACTTAGCCAAAAGTCTACTATAATAAGTAACATCCATTTGCCTCTATCCCAACTTCAGTACTTCAGTCAAGCAATGGGTAAAGCATAAGCTGCTCACTTTCTATACTGAATCTCCCTTTATATACTTGACCCCTCCTCAACTAAGCCTTAAGTTTATTCTAATAACTAACATCCTTTTGTTTCCTTCCTCACTTCAGTTACTTTCAATGTGCCAGAGAATGTAAAATGGATCAAGGTAAATGCCATACAGAACGGATATTATCGGGTAATCTACAATGATGATAACTGGGCCAGTCTCATCGAGGAACTGTCCAATAATCCTAAGCGCTTCAGCAGCGAGGTATGCCAGCAATGCCAATCTCTGAGAACTTCATTTATAGTCAACCTTCCTCTAGGATCGTTTGGGTCTGCTGTCGGATGCGTTTACGCTGTGCCATGCGAATCTGTTGCCCTGTGAGATTACGATGAATATGATCCAATATTTGCCCAGTGAAACGCATTACGGTCCAATGGCATTGGCTGTGCGACATCTGGAGAAATGGCGTCGCATACTCAAGTATTCTGAATGCTTCCTGATGCTCAGCGAGTTCATCAAAATGAAATTGTCCACGGTAATGGAGAAGGTGGGCTGGGTGGATGAGGGCGATGTGGCAATCAGGTAAGATGACCTACTATATATTATATAGATGTTAACTGTAATAGCTTTGTCTGTCAGGCTAATGCGTCCAGAGGTGCTTCTGGCGTCTGTGCTGTGGGAGGACATTGACAGCATAACCAAGGCCAAGAATATGTTGAATCAGTATTTGTACTACAATGGCTCGGCCATAGCGCCCAATCTGCGAGAGGTAAGTTGATATGAGATCCCACTAGGATTAGTCGGCTTAAGCTGCTCCCTTTCAGGTGGTCTACACGGGCTCCATTCTATCCGGCGAGTATATCTATTGGCAGCATTGTTGGGAGCGCTTTGTCACCCTTCAGCGCACCTCGGAGACATTTGTGGAGCGAATGCAGTTGCTGCGCGCCCTGGGACGCACTAAGGATGCCTGGCTGCAGAATCGTTTGCTCTCACACGTCACCATGCTGCCCACCGAGGAGGTGGTGCAGGTGCTCAAGGCCATTGCGGGCACGCCCACAGGCGGAGCAATGGCCTGTCGCTTCCTGCAGGCCAAATGGTATGAGCTGGAGAAGCGTCTGGGACCGGGCACTATTAGCTTTGCCAAAGTGATATCGGCCATAACGCAATATGGCGCAACGAAATTCGATTACGATGAGGTAGGCCAAGCCCTCTGCATAGGGTATAAGTCCGATTGATCTATATATATTTATTGTTGTATATTCTTAGCTCAAGTCCTTGGTACATCGTTTTGGACGTGGACAGGGCATGTCCGTGCTCAATATGACGCTCAGCAGCGTTGCCTCCAATGTGGAATGGGTGGCCAGATCTCAGACCTCGCTCTACAAATGGGTGGAAAGTAATTTGCATTCGCATCGATAGAGCGCTACGCTGCTATAAGCAAAGTATATATATATATATATATATATATATATATAGATCTATACGAATTTTAGTTGAATTATGTTCTCTGGAGCGAAACGAAACGAAACGAAACTCCATCTTTCTCTATCTCTCGCTTTCTATCTATCTATCAACTCATTTGTAATTATGTTCCTCGAAACACACAGACACAGTTACACACACACACACAGATAAAGTAATCGATGAATCAATGAATTATTTAAAGTAAAGTAAATTACTAAAGTAATATAATAATTACCATATCATTGCCATACACTTGCCATATACATATATTGACAGGGTCTTGAGATCTCTCCATTAGTTGTGTTTTTGCTTTGACTTCCTACTTACAAAATTTAGTTAACAAAAGAAAAGAAAAGCAAAAAGCAACTGTAAATTAGGAAAACAAACACACCAATCTCTTATATATATAACTATATATATATAAATCGGAAATGCATACTTGATGCCATTTTCTATTATCTACAACTGAACATAACAGATATATATATCTATATTGTATATGTATGTATATTTTACAAAAACAAAAAAGAACATAGCATATAAGACAAAGACAAAGACAAAGACAAAGACGAAGGCGAAGTTGAGTTGAAGACAAAACACAAATGAACATATTTTTTCAGCAAAATCGAAAAAGAAACACTTTAAAGAGTAAAAAAATCAATCCATATATAAACGAAATTATAATAAAATGTGTATAGCATATTATATTATATTATATATTATTATATTATATATATACAAATATATATATATATATAAATGTACGTAAGACTCCTTTAACGGTATGTTGTATGTGTGTGCGTGTGTGTATATGTAGTTGTATATGTACGCCATTGATATATATATAGTATATATGTATCACAGAACTCTTCCTCTTCGTAAACTCCATATAGACATAATCCATGGATATATGTACATACATACAGACACTAACTAACTATCTAAAGAAAAACTCAACTCGACACTTTTTATTTGTGCACAAAAAAATTCAAATATTTGATTTTCTTGCTACTTCATGCAGTAGAAGCTCGCTTAAAAGAACAAATATAATTTTAGTTTTTAACTTTTTTTTTTTTCATTTTTTATTATCATAATAAATGTGTAGGAAAATTTAGACCCATTTTCATGTGAAATGAAATTTTGAAATTATCAATTGAATTCAGCTTGCCGCTTTGTAGAGCATTCACTGTACTTCGCCTTAGACAGCGAGACGAACTTGTTTCTTTGGCTCTATCAATCAAAGGTCTTGCGAAACTTGTACAACCCAAGCAGCTGGAGCACTTATCTCATTCGACAGCCTGGAACATCTTGACTTGATGTTCATTTATATTACAATTCCATTTGATTTATTTTGCTTCAAGAGCTTTTCTTCAAATAAAGTAGCGCTGATAACCGCTGAGCACTTGGCGCTCGATTATATATATAAATATATGCATATGTATTTATATAAATATATATATGTATGTATGTCTGTATAAAGTTTATCAGCATAAACCCAGCCACGTTTGACTTAAATCTCAATCTTACGCAGTCAATATTTATTTTGTATTGTAATACTTGTTCATTATGCATAAGGAGTATATTAGTTTTGTATAATATGCGTCTGAGACTCGAGATTTTAATTTCATATACATATTGTTGTCCAATAGGTCATTACCTAATGCGATTATTTATGACACCAATGAAGCTAAATATAGACAATTTACATAGTCGTTTGTACGATTGATAAATACGAATTTCCATTTTGTATAGATATTTACATTGGGAGCTTGACAAATAGCAATTGACTTACTTCCTCTATCTGCTACAGACCGAACGAAAAATATATGTTTAAACATTCATTTCTAAAAGATTGACTAGAAACTTCGATGACTTGTCTATGAAGCTATGGGAAATCACCTAAAATTTCTAAGGCTGAAGAAAATTTCTGAATGGTATTTATGATCTCCAATAGTATTGAACACGTATCAAACTTTTTATGCTGTGAACGAGTATTGGACAGTCGGTTGCACCCGACTGCAATATTCTTTAAAAATTTTTTTATTTTTTCTTGTTGCTCAACCAAAAACCTTCATAATTTTTTTTTTTACTTTGATATGCTAATTCAGATTTGGGACTCGTTTGCTCGAGCCGTTTTTAGATTTTCATATTTTATTTTTGCTTACATATTCGATTAACTGAACAATACTCGATGTCAATCGATTCAGTTAGTTATATTTACACACAATTGAATGCATATAGATCCGTATAGAACAAAAACAAACATGATTAAGAATATTAACGAAATACGATACCCAAACTGCAACAAACTCTAGAGTAGCTAACCAGACAAACAAGATTTTGGAGCGATTTTACTGTTTTCGAGAAATGTATAAACCTACAAATAAAACTAAACAGTATACCGATTACAAAACATACACTAAAAAACTAATGAAAAACGTCAAGATTTAGAAAGTTTTACAAAAATCATCTACAAAATACTTTAGCGAGTGGCATTTGAGGAACTTCCTTTCGCTTGGAAGTGAGTTTTTCAATGGGTTCTATGTAAATACTATATCTTTAATTCGTTATCTATCAGCTTTGTTTTCTTTTTGGTCTCTTCCATACCCTACATCTACTTGTATACTTGCGCATATCCGTCCACATATGAATTCAGTTCATCTTTTGGATCAATCATGCTTAATTTGAGAAAGAAAATGAAAAACTTTATAAAGGAAATTGTAACTCCTATCTGGAACTCTAGTTAATTTTATTAGACGAAATTTATTTGCGTGCATTCTTTAGCTTTAACCTAATATAAATTATTTTTGGTATCACCTTGTAACACCTTTTATAAGAAATTTGTGTAGAGGAATCGATGGGAAGCAGGCAGAGCAACTTTAAAGACGTAAATCTAATTGTATGAAAATATATATATATATACACAAATATATATATTTATGTATGTTAAGTCAAATGGGAATAAATATAAATAAAATGATAACTAAAAATATGTAACAAGGAAAGACAAGATTTTTCATCAAATTTAACGTAGATTTCAGCTGAGGTAAGTGGAGCACATTATCTGCAAAATCTTGGATCGACCTTCTATACTATAAAAAAGCCAATCAAAATTATCAATTGATAATAGCAACTCCTAATGTTGAAAATATTACTTATACGGCCTATCTTATCAATCTTAAGTAATGATAACTTCAATGAGAAATTTATAAAGAAAAACATAAACAAATTGAATAACGACTGATATATACTCTGTATATAAACAATTAAACTTAAATATGTTTATATATAAATAAAGCAGGGTATCTCTTAATTTGTTTTAAAATTGTTATCTTTGTTTTCATGTACAAAATATGTGAAAAACGATGGCAAACAGCTCAATTAATGCTATCTATCTATCACCCACACACGTGCACGACCTCTCACACTCTCTCTTTGTCACCTAAGCTCTGTTACTCTGGCCTTATGAATATCAGCAGACAGGAAAAGAGAGAGAGAGAGCACAAGAATGCTCTCCGCACTTGTTGTTATTGTTTATTTTGCTTCTGTTTTTATCGTGCATCAACGTCGCGTCGTGTGTCGCTTTGTCGTCTGCTGCGACGCGGGCCGAGGGGCTCGTTCATCGGCGCCGTCAACCAGCTGACCGAACCGATTAGCGGCATTCGCTGCGGCGCTCGTCACAATGGCCGCTCAGTATATTGCGAATCGTACTATAAACACCATCACGCCGCTGCTCTCTTAAAACTTGTATAGCACCTGTGGAATGTTTATATAAAAACTGACGTAAAAGCCAACTATATAACAACTATATAAAAAAGCTCTGCTTTTGTGACCACCAAAAACAACAAATTTTTTAATAAAATAAATACAATTTATGTATGTATTGTTTGGCTAAAAATAATCAAATAAATTAATTTTAAGCTGCTAAGGAAATTGCGCCGTTTAAGTTAAGTTCGTTGGTTAACTCTTCCGCGCCCTCTTGCGATTAATCAACAAACTAAGCGCGTGTAGACAAATGCGTCTCTTTATCTCTGTGTGTATATGTGTGTGTCGCTCCCTGTATGTGTGTGTGTTTGTGTAGTGGAAAAATCATTTAACGCCCGCCGAGTGCATCGCTGATCGCCATATTAATGTTAAAATTTATATGCAAACACATTTGTACATACGTATGTTTGTATGTGTGTGTGTGTGCGTGCCAGTGTATGTTTGTGTGTGCGTGTGTTTATAGCTTTGCAAATAGTAAACAGAGCTTCTTCTGTGTACAGAACGAAATGGCAATTGTATAAATTACCGGCATGTGGTCATCGTGTATATTTTGCTCTGTGGAACGCCCTTAACCGCCCACCCCAAAAAGCATCAACAAACTTTAAAGTGTCGGTAACAACGAACAAATACCCTGTAAAAGACTGTTGACACTCTAAGTGCAAGTTATGTGAATTTAAGGTTGCTAGTGAAATGTTATGAGTTGCCCATATACCCTGTAAAAGACTGTTGACTAAAATTATAGGCGCCAAAGAGCTTCAAATTAAGTTTGTTGATAGATTTTTTTGTTATCATGCAACCGTTTATTTAACTATATATGCAACAGTTCTTCCGGGTTAAAACCCCGTCAATATCTGATAATATTTACTTATCAATTTTGATAGTAAGTCGTTTACAACTAACTTCTATTCTGAGATAAGTAAATAGCTTGAGTCTTTGACAAGGCTAGCCACTAAACTTAGTATTGTCTTACTTATATACTACATATAGTATGCATAACATACACTTAAAGCGGATCTAACATATTAAGAAGAGATCAAAGTTGATATTGTGCATACAAACAAATAGCACTCTAATATACCCTAAGTAAACAGTTCAAGGGTATGTAACAAGCTATAAATAAACAAAAAATATTTTTCTATTTGTTATTCTCGAGAAATTTGCGTGGCGTATCGAACAAAAAGAAGAAGCAAAAACTTAAATTTCACAATTTAATAAGTATTTACCAATTCTTTCAACCATATCTCAAAAGGCCGCAATTGTAGATTTTAAATACTACCCTGCATACTTGTAATTTCCGTATGATTCAAATGACACGATACGTAACGTCTGTCTCTAGACTGACAGTTTAATTACGGGCTGGACAGTTGTTATTCAGCGAGTGCTAATGCTGATGACACGATCATGTTTCGAATAGGTTCTAGAGTCGTACTGTACATAGGCTGGGCAATTGGCTGTGTAAATATGGGCCTGATTTGTACTTAGCTCGATCCGGGAGCCTCAGTTCCACATGTTTGTTTATAATGTAATTCGCGGGATATAAAGAAAATACAAACAGGTTTTCGGTCTCGCTAAAAAAGCTCAGTTCATTTGCATTGCTGAGGTGGGGCGGGCTACGCACGGTCAAAGAAATCTGAAAAATACATGTATTTTAAAAAATGTCATCATTTGCATAGCGAACGAAAATCCCAAAAAAAAAGAAGTTTCCAAAGCTCTAGCTGATAAATCTTCAATTAGGCACATCTCGGCAGCATGTGAAGACTTTCGAACTGCTCCAAAACACAAAGATTAAAAAAAGCTTGCAAAAAGCTTCAGTTGAATCAAGATCATAGTCACAGCCAAGGCTTATGCTTACAGAAAAACAATAAAGTCAAAGACTTTAAGAATAATTAACTTTATATACAGACTAAATTTAGAGTCGAAGACCTATAGAATTACCAGCTTTGCCCTTCTAAAAAAATAAGACAAAATCAAAGCTTGGAAAGTTTATTTTGAATTAAAAACACGTTCCTGACTTGAACAAATGAAAACAACATACAGTATTACCTGCCTACAAACAATTTTATATAATATGGATGGTAAAATTTTTTGGAATATTGTAATATAATATTTTTTGAATATTTAGAATGTTATAAATTTAGATTGTGTATAAATATTTTTAAAATATAAAAAAAAAAAAATTAATAAAAGTAGAATATATATTCTAAGTTTAAGCTATTTGAGCTAAACTTAGAATACTAAAACATTGGAGTCTGGGATTTATTCAGCTTCCCGTTTATGTAGGCTTTATTGTACCAGACATATACGTATTTGAGTAGCACAATTTATATGCCAATTAGGTAGACAAACTTTTTTTAGTGCCCTCATCAATTTGTTGACTTCAGTAGAACATAATATCAGACATCGGCATCGTTGGTTAATAACGTAACTATTTATAGAGCATCATTAGGAATTTTATTAATTTCAGCATAGATAAATAAAACACTTTTAGCTTAGCTGAATCAAAATTTATGAGAGTAATGAGTGCTTTCTAGACATAACATACATATAATATATGCTAGACTATAATATACTTATAATATATATACTTATATAAATATATAAAATTTCTGATAAGATGAAGTATTCTGCTTACAAAAACCAGGTACCAGGTGTGAGTACTATACATATATATATATATATTTTATATTTAGGTAATTATACCTGGTACCTGGTTTTTGTGAGCAGAATACCCCTGTCTTATCAGTAATGTTTTGAATAGCTTTGCCCACTTATCAATATATTGACTTAACAACGATCTTATCGCGATATGGTCATAAACATTATGGTCATGGGGTATGCTGTACTTGAGATTACCCTATATGTAGGTGTTATCTCTTATGCTTCGACTCGGAATTACGTTACTCGAACGCACTCTTAAGTAAGCTAAAGAATTGTAAAGATGTAAATACATATACATATACGTCTATACACGTATGTTTGTATGTCTGTAAATCAATTCATTATATATTGAAATCTTAACCTATCCAAACATTTAATTGTCATACGAATAATCAAAAGTCAGAAGGTGTTTGGCTTACGCAGGCTATACTGTACTTCTTTGTAGTCAGTGAACAAATATTAGTTAATACTAGAGTAAAGTGAATAAAAACTAATTTCGTTATATGTAGTTGAAGTTTTTCTCAGTGTACGCAACTCAAGTGTAGGCATACGTATAAAAGCTGTGAGACCCCCAGCTTGATAAAGATATTTACACACACATATAAGCATACAAACACACATATACATACATGCATCAATTGGTAATGATTAGAAGGAATACATTTATTAATAAATGAGACACGTTATAGTCTGTTATCATAAGGAAGAAAACATGTATGTATACCCTCTGCCATGTGCAATTTTTATTTATTTTTGTATTTGCAGTTTTTGGGTTGACTCACTATTGTTTGATGATAATTCACCATGATCGATTTGGAGGATTTACCCAGAATGCAATCGTTGTCACCTATTCAAGATATCGAGGAATATAGGCCAAAGCTGACCCAATTGAATCCGAAGAAGGTGTTGAAAGCTTTTAAGCCGGGCGACGTGATGCCAAAGCTTTTGATAAAGCCAACGGTGGCAAAAACGCCAGCCAAGTTGCCGTTGACAACAACTATACTAGAAACACCAATAGTACCAACAACAACAACAATCGAAGCACCACCAACACCGGAAACCTCTTTGGAAACACCAACAACTCAGAAAAACTCATTCTACTGTGGCTTCAACTACAATTTACTGGTAAGCTTTTAATTTGAATTCTTTCATCAAATATATACACATATTACTAAATTAAAATGTCATATATTATCTGTAGTTTAAATGGGGGAAAACATTATGCGGGCTTTATTTATGTTAAATCTAACAGAGACGGTAACCCAAAAGCTTCAACTAGCAACAACGTCGAAAGCTTCGGAAAAAGCTTTGCGCTATAAGTCACACCATTTATGTGAACTTTATTCATACGTATTAAGTTCAACGAATTATTTATTCTGTTTTATTCCCATCATTTTCACCACGCCGCTAACTAACATTCACCTAAAAATCAAGTAGGTGTTACAGCAGCTACTCAACTGAGCTGCAGCAGCCAAATTAACAGCACAGTCTGGTTTTAACATTGCCATTTTGAGTAAAATGTCGATAGTATTCGCAAGCGATAACAAACTGTAAAGTTGTTTTTGTAAGCTTTAACACTGTTCGGCTTTATAGCGGAGACATATGCCATAATCGCTATAAATTGTATTTGTTGTTTTAAAAGCGCGGTGAACAGACGTCTGTCAGGCGTTCGCCGAGTCAATCAGAAATTGTGAAAATAAGAAAACCAACGCAGGTTAACAATAAAAACACGTTTTTTACGTGTATTTTAACACTGATAAAGTTAGTATGCATACGTATGTAAACCAACGAATACGCAACGCAAAGAGAAAGTCGCAATATTTTTTCAAAGGCGAATAATAAGCAAAAGAAACCGCGTAAAGTGCAAAATTCATGTACAATATCTGCCTGTATTTTGGTGCTTGCGTTAGTGTGTGTATGTGTGTTGCGAGTGCGTGTGAGTGTGTGTGCTTAAGCGTATCAACATTTAAAGAAACTCGTGTTTATTTTTTTATAAGTTCTCTTAAAAATTTGCAGCTTTGCAATATCCCAATAATCTAAATAAATGTGCAACCTCATTGTAATGTGGTGAACAACAACAGGCTAGCAACAGTCAAAGCCAGACAATTCAGCAATATGCTCTCTTTGCGCCGCTCAGCTGACATGTTGCAAGCTGCATACAACTGACGAAATTGCTGCCAAAATAGAATTGTTTAATAAATACAGTGCTGTCTGTTACTGTTGCTGTTTCTGCTGATGCAAAGTTCAAGCTTGGGAATTGTTCTCGAAGTTTCTAATATTGTGTGCGAGCACCGGCTGAGACGACGGCAACGGCAACGACAGAAAAAAAAACAGTGATAAATTTTGTATCAAATTAAAATACGCTGTTTATACTGCGCTTTATATTGGCCTCTGTGTACGTGTGTGCGTGTGAGTGTATGAGTGTGAAGCGCTCTTGTTCTTGGAGTGCGACTGCGACTGTTGCTGCTTGCAGCCTCTGCTGCTACTGTGTTGTTTTTGCCTTGATATGCATATGGCAAGTAGTGTGGTGTGTTTGTGCATGTGTGTGTGCGTGTGCGTGTGAGCTTTGATTGTCGTAAATGTTAAATTATTTTGCATTTAATTAAACGTATGAGTTAATTGTTGTCATACATATATACGTGCACGCATTTGCGTCTGTGAGTGTGTGTGTGTAAGAGAGTATAAAGAAACTGATGAAGAGACGCAGCCGTCATTGTTGTTAGTGAGTCACAGACTGGCCAAGAAAATGACGATAAAAGCAAACAACAAATAAACGTTGATGTGAAGGAGTAAAGCAAAACAAGCATTGGCATTGCTAAACAAAGCATAAAAACAAAAAAATATCAAATAATAATATACATGCTTTTAACAAATTACGATTTCACCACACACAAACACATGTACGCATCACACACGCAGTGCGTGTGAAGAGTGTACAGCGCAGAGTAAAAGAGACAGCAGATGATGGCAGTTAAAATTTAAGCTTTACCGCAATGCAATAACAAATTAATGCAGACGCGCATACATGCACACACGAGCATATGGATGCAAATGTGTGTGTGTGTGTTTGTTCTACTCATTATAACTAAATATACAATCGTCATTGGAAAGTGATAGAACCAAAGTCCATTGGCCAAGTTCAAGGACGTCGGCAAATATTTAGAGCATTCGTGAAAGAAATAAAAAACAAATAAATATTGTTTAATAAATAATTAATGCTTTTGCAGCCTATCAAATGTTAATTTATTGAGCGAAACACATCAATAAAAGAAATAATAAAAAGAAAAACTAAAACAAAACCAACAAAAGCCGCGTGCAAATTGTAAGTGAAAATAAAAAGAGAGCAATATACGTCGGCAGCGACGTCAACGGCGTGCGCTGGCGTTGAAACGGTAAAATATCATTCACCTACAGCAAGCAGCAGCACTTTGCAGCAAAAACTGCGTCGCAGTTTTTACCGTTGAAGTCACAAGCACAAACACAAGCAGCAGAGCTTCTTGCAGCCGAAAAGCGAATTGAAATTCGTGGAGAAAAAGGTGAGTGCACTGTCAGACAAATACATACACACATATATGCATACACACACACACACACCCACATACATACGCCCGCACGCCATGTGCATCTCACTCTCGCTCATTTGGCGCGAGCCACATTAAAGCTTATTTAGAACTGCATTTGTATTTGATTTTGCCAGTGCTGATCGAACATTGTTTTATTTTACTGTATATCACACACACACACACATGTGTATTGCAGCCTTTAAACAAAGCATGTTTATATCATTTTTGACTAACATTTGTTGTTGTTGCCCATTAACTCGACTCTCCTTGAACTTGCTTCGTTCTTTTTTTTTCTTGTGTGTGCGTCGTACAATCGTCGACCATGCCCTCCGCCCCTCGCATCACAGAAATTTATCAAAGACCTTGAACAAGTTCAAGTTCACGCAGCCGTCGTGTCTGTCGCGTGTTTCGCTATTGTCGACCCAAGGAAAGAAAGGGATAGATATAGAAAAAGTGAGAGAGAGAGAGAGGGGCAGGAGAAGGACGCTAACTGTGAGCCTGTGGCGTGGGCATCCAGACAGACACCCAAATCTGAGGGTCCACATGTTTGGACTACCCTTAAAATTAAGGCATTGGAAATTATTTGATAGCCCAACTTGTTGCCAAATAAAAAGCTTAATTCATAAAAATACCTCTAAAGGTGTTAAAGGTGTTAATATAAAAGAGACACCTTGTAAACATCAACATCAATAATCAACTTTAATTACCCTTGACAACCCAATACATTAGATAATTGATAGCTTGACTTGATATAGTTTAACATGGGAAGTCACATATCATAGATTTATAAGGACTCGTGCTTGTATTCCAATGAATGTTTGTCTTGGCCAAAACTTCTAAGCACCAGTTAGTTGAATCTACAAATAGTGTAGATTTATAGTAATATCTGTTATACCTATAATAATTATATAATATAAATTATTTCTGATAAGCAACAACAGCTGATTTCGTTTCTAATCATGTCCGTCCATCGAAACGCTTCCATAGCAAGAGAACTTGTTGAATATTATACCTATACCTACATACACACGCTCATACATAATATATGAACATTCATGCATACATATATACATACATACAAACTCATTCATACACATATCATCTATCAGTATTGACTCTATATAGACGAACACATTTGTAGGTCATATTTAAGTTTTGAATATTTCATTAGAATTGTTCAACAAATATGAAAGTTATGAAAAATGAAATAGAATAAAGTGCGTGACTAGTGTGCGATTGTATATATGATTTATATAGTATATATATACCATACACATCTGCGGTCAAAAAAATACTAAAGCGACTGACCACTAAGTAGTGGGCAAAAAAATTTATTGATAAACGCAATATGAAATGTTTCAAAATATGAAGTTTATCAGTAATTTGTTTCTTCCAAAATTTAGTGCTGTTTATGTGTGTGTGTGTGCGTGTGTGTGTGTGTGAATGCCTGATATTGTTTATAGTTGTTAGTGTAAACTTTAGCAAAGTTCCGGTGTTATAGATAAATATATATAAAAGCAAGATAGGTGTATACGAGGAGTCAATTACTTATGATTCATAATAGACTATAGAATATTATATGTAATATATATATTATGCTCTTAACCATAGCAAACAATTTCCTTAAGTTGACCAATCAAATATATGTATGTATATATATATTACTTCATAGGTAAAGACAAGTATCATAATATATCATTATGGCTTATGGCCTATAAAGGAATATACAGAGATTTGATTGATATTTAAATGTACATTATATATATATAATATATTCTTTATATTGCTTTATAGGTAAAGACAGGTATTATAATATATTATAATATCTTCACCTATATATATATATATATATATGTATATATTTAATTTATCAGCTTAAGGAAGTAGTTTGCTATAGTCAAGACGGAAATCATATGTTTTATATGCATATATCTAAATCTATAACTACTTCTATATATAACTGTATCTATTAATATACACATGTGTGCGTATGTGTATGTGTGTGTGTGAGTGTGTGTGTGCGTTTGCATGTGCGTATGTGTCTGTTTGATTATTTCCTGTTGCATTGCCTTAGCTGTTTCTTTGATCATGCACAAAGCGAATTCATTAAAACTGAAAATCATATTTGACACGCCGATTAACTAAGCACATATAATTATATATATATATACTAATATTTAACCTCTGTTCATCTGTTTCTATATTTGCAGTAAAACAACAACAACAATATTTAAAACAAGAAGAAGCTGAACAAACACGAGGACACTTATTAATTGAACAAGAAAACAACGAGAAGTGACCATCATTTCAGCAGGAGAATTGCGATTTAAACAAACAACAATTTTTGGTTTTTGCGCAGCTTGATTCAATTACATATACATATATATATAGTTGTATATATATATATATATACATATATATATGTGCATATATATGTATAGCCAGATCTGTATGTATCGAGTATATAGACTCGATTGAAGCGCAGCAAGGAAACGCCATTGAACGCGCGGACGGCGCAGCCAGCGGGCTGTTGTCTGGCCGGGCGGCGGTGCATGAGGAGGAGGTGGGTCAACAGCAACAACAACAACAACAACAACAGCAAACAACTGAGACAGCAACTGTCGCTTGTCAACAGCAACAACAATACCCACCCACGTTCATTTAGTCATCTGCATCGCGTTGTTAACCTCGACACCAAAAATGATCTCAAACAAGAAAGCGTATGCTATGAAGATGCTGCATCTGGCGTTGGCCTTGAGTCTGCTGCACGTGGATACGGATTATACGCTGCTGCAGCAGCGTCTGCTGCGCCGCTGGGATGCCCAACTGGAGCTGCCCCATGGCGAGGGCTGGGAGCTGGAGATGCTGCGCACGGTGCCGATGATTGAGACACAGCAGCCATATGGCAATCGCAAGGGCATGATGCCGCTGCTCGAGGACTTGCTTCACTTCGATCATCATCCGCATCGGCAGGCGGGCGGCGGCGATGGCAGCGGCGGGGAGTATAAGCTGCCCACGGGCCGGTTCAATGCGACCACCTTCGTCATGAATCTGCACAATACGACGGGCAACAGCAGCGTGCAGACGGCGGCACTCCAGGACCTGCAGAGCTCTGCCGGCAGCGGCTCCAGCTCCGGCAGTTCGAGCAACCCCTCGGTGGCAGCCAGCACAGCGGGCGGCGGAGCCGGTGCGGCGGCCCTGGGCGAGATTCACATCAATACGACGAACAGCATGCGGGGCCAGAGTGTGATGGCCGCCTCGCCCGATCTGGATATATTCATGTCGCCCGATCTGCTGCAAGATCAGCGTTCGATATGGGAGCAGAATCTGGCCGATCTGCACGACTACGGCGATCTGCCCTACAGCAGTCCGTATGCCAATCTGCCGCTCAAGGATGGCCAGCAGCAGCCGCACAACAACAGCCAGCTGGACCTCAGCCTGGCGGCCTTCCTGCATGGCTATGCGGGCGGAGCTAATGCTCTGGGACAGCATCCGGGTGATGCGCCCAGTGCTCTGAATGACAGCACGCCGCATCCCAGCAACTCGGGCAGTCTGACTGTGCAGCAATTCGGCCCGGATGCAGATGAAGATGATGAGGATGATTTGCAACTGGATCGCCTATTCTTCGAGGATAACTCGGACTCGGAGTCAGCTGTGGGAGTCGCCAATGCCTGCGAAGTGGAAGGCTTGACCAGCGAGGAGGATCCCTTTGGCATTGTCAACGAAGTGGAAGTCGTCGAGGAGGTAACACTTAAATAGATCTAAAGACGATTTTAATCGATGGCAATAATTGAGACAGCATTTATGAATGTGTGTGAATGGAGTTGTTAACTTTGATTGAATGTGTCACAATGAACCACTGAACTCATACAGTGATCTGTGAGCAATGTTGTTGAGCTGCTCAGTTGAACTGAACCATATCTTCTTTTGAGGCGATCAGCTGTACATGAACTATTAGTTCTACTGAGCTACTCAGCCTTTTATGAACTATAACTCATTAGCTATTCAGGACTTCATTAACTATTATATAATTTAATGAGCTGTTCAAGTCATCAATAAGTATAAGTTCTTTCAAGCTGTTTAGCTCTTCATGAACTATAATTTTTATTAGGCTATTCAGTTTATGGATAGTGAGCTGTTAGTTTTATTAATCTATTTAATTGTTGAACAGCCTTATTTAACTTAATAGAATTGAGCTATTGAGCTATTCGTTTCTTTATGAACTATACGGTATCAGTTTCTTATGAACTGTAAGATCTATTGAGCTATTCAGTTCTTAATAAACTGCTAGTTCCTTTGAGCTGTTCGATTGATTATGAACTATAAGTTCTATTGACCTTTTCTCCTCTTCATAAACTACAAGTTATATTGTGCAATTGCTTATTTATAAGTACATAACTAAATAAATAACGAATACGAATTCAGTTACTGAACAATAACTAACGAATACGAATTCAGTTCTTAGTGATCTATTATTTCTATAGAGCTATTCAACCGTTCATTGAACTATTGAGGTAATCCCTTCATAAGGAACTGAATAAATAATGAATACGAGTTGTTTATTATTAACCAATCGATCTATATATGTAGCTCACGATTGCTCAAAAATTGAATTTACGAAATAGTTTGAGGTGCAGTTGATCAGTTTAACACTCTTTTTGATCAGCTCAGTTATATTATAGACATGTGAATGTGCTTATATATGTTATAGGTGTACGCATTCTGTTCCCGTTAAAAAACAATTTAAACAGTGTCACCTACTTGAATCGACGACTTGCTAATGAAGGGGCGCTTGCCCTTCGCTTGACTTATTCGAGGTGTCATTAAAATTTACGCCTCAGTTTCACATTTTCAATTAGACAAACGACGAATGGTCTGAAAGCTTCAGCTTGAATTGTTTCAGGTCTGAAAATGTATTTTAAAGACACACAGTCTGTTGACTATGCTATGCAAATTGTGTTTGTCGTCAATTGTACAGTTATATATAGGGAGAAAGAGAAAGAGAGGGAGAATGAGAGATATATGTATGATATATAGAGCAGAACTTTTTTGGAAGTCAACAAAAACAAAGTCCAGTTTAGTTCTTTTATATATAGATCGATGATAGGAGAACTTTTATAGAGTTCCATAACATTACTCTTTGTTTTCAAGATTACTTAAAATACATTCCATAGATTTTTAGTTTCAGGGAACTCATTCATAGATAATTAAAGATTTTAAGATCTGTATAATTGAATTTCGTTTGCATTTTATAAAATTAGCTTAAATGCAATTAAAACAACTTAAATCATTATTATGACAATTGACACGTTTCGAGTTTGACTTCGGCTCAAATGAGCTAGTTCCATAACATTACTCTTTGTTTTCAAGATTACTTTATATATATATTCCATAGATTTTTAGTTTCAGGGAACTCATTCATAAATAATGAAAGATTTTAAGATCTGTATAATTGAATTTCGTTTGCATTTTATAAAATTAGCTTAAATGCAATTAAAACAAATCATAAATCATTATTATGACATTCGACACGTTTCGAGTTTGACTTCGGCTCAAATGAGCTAGTTCCATAACATTACTCTTTGTTTTCAAGATTGCTTAAAATACATTCCATAGATTTTTAGTTTCAGGGAACTCATTCATAGATTTTAAGATCTGTATAATTGAATTTCCTTTGCATTTTAGAAAATTAGCTTAAATGCAATTAAAACAACTTAAATCATTATTATGACATTCGACACGTTTCGAGTTTGACTTCGGCTCAAATGAGCTCGCCAATTAGTGTCGCATTTCTCTGGCCGCTCATTATATATTCGAACAACTCTCTATATAATACTTTGAACTATTGCTACTTTCTAAATGGCAATCAATCGGGTCACACGTTGTGCAAAAGAAACCTTGCTGCGGCTGCTGCTGCTTTATCTTCTTCTTTCTTTGTTTTCGCCAAAAGTTTTCAAACAAAATTTAAGCAATGCATTTGGCATTTATGCATATATTAATATTAAGATGTGCGTTAAAATTAGCTTAAATATTCATCTCTTATATTGCAAAAACACACAAAAATTCACTTTGTAGCTGTGATTACCCTGTAATTGAGTGTTGAATGGGGTCGCTTGACTTGACTGTGATATGTGAATGTGAATGTGTATTTATAGAATTTTTTTAATTAGTCTTTGAACCTAGGCGGTGAGTCAGAGTCTCAACTGTTGTGTGAACCAGCTGGCCTTAGGTTCAGTTCAGTTCACTTCTTGAACTTGGGAGCTTTCACTGAGTTTCAAAACTTGTTTGTCAAACCAATTAGTTTTTGTGTTTTAATTCCTTGGAATTAACAAAAATGGCTCTAACGTATGCAGCTTATATGTTTTGCAACTGTTCAGTAACTTTTTCATGGAACTAGTTCCATTTGCTCGCTCGTGAACTTTCAAAGTTTCAAATGCTAACAAATTGTTTTGTATACTTTGAAAATAACAGAGCTATAATCAATGTGGCTTATATATTTTTTGGAACTGTTTAGTTACTTTTTTATGGAACTAGTTCCATTTAAGATTCAATTCAAGCGGTTCGTGAACTTTTGAACAGTCACAAAGTTTCATAACTGTTGTAATACTTTTATTTTTGCTTTAACTGCTTTGGAATGAAAAAAATGGTTCCAATGAATGTGGCATATGTTTTGGAACTGTTTAGTTACTTTTTAATAGAACTAGTTCCATATATTCAATTTAAGTAGAAATAGTAACAAATTTGGAAACCAGATTCAAAATCCCAATTCCTCATAGGGAACATATTTGCTACCGCTACAGGGTATTTAATTGTCGACTACGTAGCAAATGTATTGCATTCATTTTTTATTTTTAAAAATCGAAATCTTCCGAATGCCGTCAACAATTTTTGCGGCTGCAACAAATTTCATGTATCGCAATTAAAATACTCTTTTTTTTGTATGTAAATATTTATATTTATGTATATGTATGTGCCTAGGTATGCATATTTGTGAGTGCGTGTGTGTGTGTGTGTGCATTGTATGGGGTGACTAATGTGTATTTATATGTTCCATTGGTGTTTTTCATGCATATTTTGCTGAATTTTTATAGATCATGTCACGAAATGTTTTCCATTTGTGCATTCGCTTATGTGCATATGTGCATATGTGTGTGTATGTGCTTGTGTTTATCTATGAGATTTTCAAATGGGTCAATTAGCTGACATTTAACGTTTGTGCTATTCGCCGCTCACTTTTGCTAAATTTCATTGCATTTGGCTTTGATTGTTGTCCTTACACGTCCAACAGTTTTATGGAAAATATGTATTCATTCAATATATGTCTTACCTTGGCTTTGCAGCCTCTTACAGTGAAAGCTCAATTGAGTGAATATATTTTGAGGTTTCCTTTTAATGTTTCCTTTTGAATTCCTAAAATTGAATTTGGTATGAATAAAATATCTTGTTTACATTGCAAATAAATAAATCTAAAATCTGTTGCTTATTAAGAGCTTTCACTGTATACATAAACTCTTTCACGATTCTTTAGCCATCGAGCACAGATCGTTAAACACCACAAAACTGTCGCTTTGTCTCGCTCGCACCAATTCAAGCACCTGTAAACTCAAACAAGTATGTATGTCTGGCTGTGTCTGTGTGTGTGCTGAGATGAGGTCACAAGCTTACACTCATGCACGCACACACATTTGCACTGATAGCGTTAAATGTCGTCTACCTTATGCTTCGTCTCTGCTAAAGCTCTGCTAATTGTAAGCGCGTATCCTACACAAAAAAAAAAAAAAAAAAGAACCAAATATAAATACAGAAATACACACACAAAGCTGTGTGTTTTTTGTGTTTACCCTTTGTTTGGCATATTCGCATATATTGACAGTTTTCGTCGTTCTTATTTTTGGGTCTCTCCGTTGCGGAATAAATAAACTTGGGCAACAAGCGGAGCAGAAGCAGCAGCAACAATCAGCAAAGGTTTCGTTGAACTTCGTTTTCAGTGTTGAGTTGACGCTCAGCTCGTTGCACTCGCTGCAGTTGCGCATGTAATCAAATTTATAACTGTTGAATAATGCACATATCCAAAACAAATATGTATCTAATTACTCAATTTTTATACAGCTTATATCGTTTTCACTTTTCTTGTTCATTTGCATTAATCTTTTTTATACATGCAGTAATTTTCCCTTTGACCGCCCGCTTTTAATTTGCTGCAATTGTCTGATAACGTAACATAACGCAAACAGCTGTTTTACCGGCATTTTTACACACCACACTTTATAAGTTTTTCTTTATATTCAGCGCGCTCTCTTGCTCTCTCTCAACTAAGCGCCTACTCTTCACCACACTGTGAACTGAACATCTTGGCAACATTTGTTGCCATAGACAACAGAACTCAACATATTATTTAGCAAAGCACCTTAGCTAAGACAACAACCAAAGTATTTTAGCTGGTTTTCAAACTAAACGCAAGAGCTTTTGAAGAGCTTTACTAGCGTTGTAAAAATTAAGTGTAACAGCGCATAGATACTACGTATTATATAATTTGATAATTCTTATACTTAAGTACTCAAGTATGAGTGTTAGTTATTTATTGAACTTATGTTTCTTTTTTTGCGAAAAGGTTTTATTTTCTGTTTTTGAATTTCTTATCAGTCTTTAAGGTGTGTGTGTGTGTATGTATTTCTTAAACACATTTTAGAACTGAGCGCAAAACAAAACTTTATCAATTAAAATAATCAAATATTTTATGGGCTGCCGCTGTCACCGACTGCTAATCAGACCAGACGCAAAAAAACAACGCTAGGGCCTTTGGAGCACTTCGACAATACGGCAAATAAACTGTTCAGTCCACTTAATGTTCATTTCGAGTGTTAAACACGTATCGCTGCTCAGTAAAAACGGGAAGCAAAAAATTCTATCTGAAAGAGAAACATTTCAACAAAATTGAATCTAAAACTCAGCCATGTGTCTAAATGAGGAGTACAAGCATATGCACACCTATCTAGCGGTTTGTGTCTATCAACTTTCTATATTCACATGGCAAAATGTTAAAAGTTAAATGCCAGAGA
This sequence comes from Drosophila hamatofila, assembly GCA_035045345.1. Taxonomy (NCBI): domain Eukaryota; kingdom Metazoa; phylum Arthropoda; class Insecta; order Diptera; family Drosophilidae; genus Drosophila; species Drosophila hamatofila. Next base: position 5,499,525 of record JAWNPA010000020.1, on the reverse strand, counting down.
AAAAAGAAAAAAAAAACGCAAATTGAAAAATCATTTGACTGTAATTACGTTGCATTTCCACCTAATTACCCTGTGCAAAATACACATAAAAAGCAAATTTTTTCTGCTGCTTGGCGCCATTTGTGTGTTTCTTTTTTTTCTGCGGTGCGCGTCGCTTTCTGTGTTTCTCACAGTGCTCAATTGTTAATTTCCATAATTAAATACCGTTAATTACGGCTTATGCTTGCCAAATGTGCATCAACAACTACTGTGCCGCCCCCTGTCGGCGAGCGCAGCCAACTAGTCAAGCAGCTAGCGCGTGTTAGAAGGAGATGGAAATGCTTTAGCCATAGAGTGTGTCAGTGTGCGTGCGCGCGTGTGAGTGTTTGTGTGTGTGTGGGTGTGGGTGCAAGAGAGTGAGCGAACGAGCGCGTTTGGCAAAGTTCAGATGTCAAATCGATTGTCGGGCGGCTGAAACTGAACTATTGTTGGAACTGAACGGATGTCGTGACACGATTCAGTTTGCAAACAACAAATTCTGATTAGAATGGCTTAAAAAGAATTAAAATGAAATACTAAAATGAATAATAAAAAGATGGAATAATAAATATTGAAAGATAAATGAATAATAAAAAATAAGAAATAATAAATAAGAAAATGATAAATAAAAAAAAAAATAATAATAATGAAAAACAATATAATAATAAAATAAAATAAAATAAAAAATTATAATAATAAAAAATAAATATTAAATAAATAATATATAAATAATAAATAAAAAATATTACAAAATTAACAATAATCAATAATAACAAATAAATTGTATCTAATCAAAAATAAACAATAAATAAATAAGTAAATGATAAAAAATAAATAATAAACAAATGATTAATAAAAAAAAATTATAACTAATAAAAAATAAACAAGATATAAAAAAAAAAAAAAAAAAAAAAAATACAAATTAAAATAAATATTAAATAATATACAAAAGAATGAAATAAATAAACAAAATTAACTATAAACAATAATAACAAACAAATTATATCTAATATATTATGATAAATCAAAAATAATCAAGAATTAAATAAGTAAATGATTAAAAATACAAAATAAGAAATAATAATAAAAAAATTATAAATTATAAAAAGTAAATAAATAAACTAATAAAAAAAAATGTATAGAAGTATATAAGTTGATCATCTCTAGTTGGGCGTTGTTTCTGCCTTGCTTCCATCTCTATTTGTGGGTGTTGAGTGCAAAGGTTGTTAATGAAAGCGCAATCGAATGCGCATGCAACAGCAAAAAGATGACACAAATGAACCGTTATTAAAGGTTTGGGGCGTGTTGCTGTGGCTAACCGCAGAAACGTGTGCAGGATACTTGTGCAATACTTGATAAATGTGTATCTATCAGATACAAAGATACAAGCCGCTGTTGGCCACTCGAGTTAGCAGTTGGCTTTGTTGGTGGGCACAGACTGAGCACTGAGAAGGCCTGCCTGACTGACGGACTGAAGGCTTGACGAGCACATGATTAATATGCGCCACACTTGCCGCTCAACTGACTAAATGTATGCTTGTTTATCTGTGTGTGTGTGTGTGTGTGTGTGTGTATCTTGCAGATACAAAATGCAGTGAAGTGATCTGGTCGGGACTCGTTCGTGCGGCTGTCAGTTCAGGTGTCATCAAAATCTTTGCGAGGCTTTATTAATGACGTTCGCCAACCTTTTAGCCTCAGTCGGCAACAGAGCCTTTCCCTTCCCTTCCTTTCCTTTCCTTTCCTTGTTGTTGCTCTCTGTCTGCTTCTTCTTCTTAAACTTCTTTTCATTAGTTTTGTGATTTTCCTTTGCACTTTCTACCACAGCCGACACTTGCTTTCACTTGAGACTTTTTGTAAATTGCCGCTTAAGGATCAAAAAAACATTTATCTTGCCACAATGGCGCACTAATTGTTGCAACAAAATGCGGCAAGTGTCAATATATTGTGATGCGCCTAATGTTGATTGATTAAAGAGAACTGAACTTGTCCCGGCTCAAGGCAGTTGCCAAACCATTTGTTCGCTCTCAAAATGAAACCAAATCGCTGTGGCCTTATCGCCCCTCAAGAGCGCCTTATCAAATGTCGTCTACCTTTGCCTAAGTATGTAGATTTCTATATATATATATTCTCTATAAGTCAGTCAGCTAGCTGCAACACACATCTCACACGTGTTTTCCATTCAGTTTCAGTTTGTTTTCAATGCAGTTTTTTTTTTCTTATTTGTTATTTGCGTACAAACTTCAAGGTCATTTAGCTATATTTCCAACATTTAGATAACTCTTTAACTATTGGCGTTTTCCCTTAATAAATGCGCTTTATCAGTTGTTGGCATTATCAGCCAGACGTAGCTTGTTGTGAAATAATTTTAATTGGAGATTGCGATCTTACTATTAAATAATTCAAGAACTGATGTTTTCTTTTTTATAATTATATTTAGTATTATATATTATTCTATTTTCTATGCATCTAAAACTTAGACTTATGTTCTATAATCTATAATATTTGTATTTATAATATTAATATTTTGTTTTTGCCAAATTCCCATCGAATCGTCACGTACATTTTATAAGTATTGCTCTGCGATAAGGCTATAAATTGTATGCCCCATGTACGATTGCCTTATCTCTAGGTTACATTCAATTGAATAGCTGGCGAACCTGAATGCGACTGTCAAGCTTTCTTTTTCAAATTGAAAACAAATTGAATTGAATATATATTTTATATATAGCATATTCTAATTAAACAAAATTTTACTAATTAATATTCAAGTTCAAATAATTACAATATGCCAATTTTAATATATTTCTTCTTGTATTTGTAAATGTGCTTGTATTAGTGCGCTTTCGTGGGAGCTTTTAGTGAAACACTCAGGATAGATAAGCTAAGCTTTAAGCTTGTTAAAGTCGAGTATCTGTGTGACTTGTTTGTGAGAGCCTAACTTAACATTTGCAGTCAGTTTACATTCATATACGATATTTGAATACCCTATACTTTGGCCAATTGTGTAGTTAGCTTCACATACTCTAACTTTTCGATACAGCTGGCACGACAATGTGCTACCTAATAAGTAGCAGCGGGCGCACACATCAACAACCCTTGCACGCTAACTCTCCCTCTCTCGCTCTCTTTGCTATCTCTCTCTCTCTCTTTCTGTCGCTCGTTTAATTGCTCATTTTGAACGAACATGCGCAACGCGCAGCATGTGCACTGCTTCCAAAAGGGGACCAATCGGGCACACACACACATACATGTGTGTATATATGTACACTCATCCTCCCCTGGGGCGCAGTTTGCGTCGCTGTTGACGTCAGCGTCGCAGTCAGCGTTGCGCGGCAGCAATTGATTGGGCTCAGAAGCAGCGGCGGCGGCCCTTCTTTGGACCCAAAGAGACCAATGATGCCGCCGCCATGCTCGCTCGGATACTGCTGACTAATCCAGGAGATAGGCGTGGTTCCACACACACACACAGAGAGAAAAAAACACACACACACACATGCAGAGAGCCGATGATTGATTGCTTTTTGTTTCACGTACGTGCAACATAGCGCAGAAAAGTTCAAGAAAGCCTCACAATGCGCCCAAACAATTTCATTAAAAAGAAAATGTGAACACATCTAAGGGCAGGGGCTTACAAATTAAAAAAAAAAAATAAAACTGTCGCTTGGAAAAAAAAATTAAAAGAAAAATACATAGGCAATGTAGATATAGATATAGATATATATAAATGTATATATAGAGAAGCAGCAAAAGGAAAAACATTTTAATTAAGCCATCAATGGCATTTTATGTCATGATTTGTTAAATGTTTTTTTATTTTTATTTTATGCTGTGTTGTGTCATTGCACGGCACAGCTCTCGACTGAGGACTATGGACTGTGGACTGTCGACTCTGCTAATGTGCGCCATTATCCTGTGATTATCCCTTCATAACCTGTGCTGCTGTCACTCTACCTGTAGTCCGTAGAAATTTCCGTGTTGTGCTGACGGCTTAAGACGCCCATATATATATGTATATATATATATTTCTTTTTGACTTGCTGCAAAAAGGATTAAAATTTTTGGCAAATCGTCTGGGGTTACGGCCAGCGTTAATAATGCATCATTAACGCTTTAATTTGCAGCCACAAAATCTTTTTGGCATGAATTTGCAAAAAGATGTTGAGCTCGTCTGCATAAACTAACAAATTCATATAGATTTCTGCAAGTGTAGGCATGTCTCTCTGAGAGAGAAGGAGAGAAAGGAAGAGAGGGAGAGAGAGAGAGAGCGTGAGTGGTTGCCTATCTAAAGCTGATAAGCGTATCGCTCTTGAAATAATATTCTATATGAGTAACCCAAAAGAGCACTCACAAAAGTCTAGATACACTTACATATACCTACCTAAAGACTTGATTCAAAAGTTTCGACCAGACGATCAGAAATGACGCAGTTTTTATCTTAGACAAAAACATCTTATCAGCAAACCCAAGAGAATATATTATAGAATTTATATGAAAAGAATAAGTTACACGTAAAAGAGTATTATCGTTGCCTGTCACTGATATATAGTCAGTCTCTCTTTAGAAACGGGGCTACGTAGACGACATTTAAGAGTGCAAACCCAAATAAAATACATACAAAATCAATTCCAAATACAAAAATACAAAAACAAACTGAAATTTGAACAATCGGAATATAAGTGAATTGAAATTTTAAACCTGGTCTAGTGGGATATATATTAATAGTGCGCCATGAAAATCTTTGTCGGAGTACGTCTTGTAAATAGGACTATAAAATAAATATGTAGTAATTCTAATAATAGTATTCTAAGAGTTATCTACATTATTTACTTATCTATTATCTTGCTTTGGCTTGCAGGAAAGTGAAATCGCTGAGGTGCTGTACAAGCAGGATGTCGACTTGGGCTTTAGTTTGGATCAGGAGAAGATCATCAATGCATCCTATGCCAGTGGCAATAGCGCTGCAAAGCAGCGCGCTTACAAGGCGGAGGGCCAGAAGGACAAAGCTGATGACAATGATAAGCAGGCCAGTGATAATGATAATGATAATGATACTGATGATGATATCGAGAAGTTGAAAGCACTTGAAGATCTACAGCAAAATGAGGTAAGTATTTCACAATGTTTTTCTAATAGAAAAAATGCTGCACTTATCGATAACTATCGTAACTTGTTAAATTTTGAATATGCTGAAAAAGTTGTTAAAAGAACTTTGATGTTTTGAAAGCTAAACTTTAATCTGACACAATAATCGATATATTTCTCGATAGGCTAAAATTTGTCATATTAATTAATAGACTTATCGATATTCCACAAAAAGCTGCAAGCTGCATTTAGCTTTTGAGTTAATTTACTAGCAAACTTTTTGAATATTCGTGCACGATAAATTTATCGATAACTGAAGCTGCTCTGTAAGATCTCTTGTTAAGCTTCTCTACTCCCACTTACAGCCATCGATTGAGGAGAAGAAACTGCCGCAAGACCTGGATGAATTATCGGACGAGTGGAACGGCATACCCTTTACAATCGACAATGAAACTGGTAAGTCAAATAGAGCTTATCTAATTCATGGTTAGTTGGAGCACTAAATTACAAGAGTCTTGTTACCATCTTTACAGTTTTCGCGCATGCACACAATGCGCTAGATTTATGGAGAGTGTTATCTTATCTCAGATACACAAAAATAAATTGAGGCAATATCATTTTTAGCATAACATTTCCCTTTCAAACGTGTTAGATAAGCAGCCGTTGTGGTCTTTAAATAGATGCTATTGGATCTTTACAGGGGGGGGGGGGCGGTGGGCATATTACATAATATATTCTATTTCATAATGTATCAAGTGACAGCTGCTGCTGCTGCTGCTGCTGCTGCTGCTCCTGTTCGCTAATATAAACGAAAATGGATTATCCTGCTGTTATGGGTGAGTCGGTCTCTGCTCCTGAGCGACGCCATTTGCGAAAGGTTTTTATAAATGAACGTAGGCATTTTGAGTTGACAGGCACGAAAATTAAAAGAAAAATGAGCTTTTCTTTTTCGGCAATTCGCTTTTAGCCCCGTCCGCTCGACATTTCTACTCCACCTTCATATGCTCCATTTGTCTGATATCGATAAAGCCAGCTGGCATTGGGGCTTTGGCTCCAGCTCCAACTCCAACTCCGACTCTGGCCTCTCTGCTAATCTGCTTGGAACCGCGCCCAATTTCATATCCAAGCGGCTGCTTTTCAAACAAACTTTGACACGCACACGAACTTTTATTATTAACAGACGGGATTGGGTCTGGGCTTGGGATTGGGATTGAAATTGTAACTGAAACTGGAAGCAGAAGCAGAAGCCGAAGCACAGCGCACAGCGCACGGAGCTGGGGCACAGCCAGTGGCAGTAAAAGTAGCTGCCACCGCCGTCGCATGCAACATTTTTCTTTTGAAAAATGAACGAAACATGATTCGCCAAAAATTACACTCATATATATTTTATTTATACATACACACATATACATATATATGTATACATCTGTATGCCTGTGTTAGTTTGTATAAGATGTATTTCAACTTTGGCCTATAAGCTGTACATAAGACCCAGGGACGTGAGCTTAAACCACCCAACTAACTACACACGTTTGCTTTGCTATGAAGCAGGCTTATTCAATGGAAGTCCTCGTTCTATTGCTCTGATCAACCCTGGCAGCCATTTTGTAGGGTGTCAAAGCCACCACCACCACCATTAACAGCAGCAGCACCACCAGCAGCAGCAGCAACAGCAGCCGCACCACCAACAGCATCTAGATAAGCTGAAAGTCAGTAAACGTGTCTCGTATTTGTATTTCGTATATCGTTAGCTATTCATAGGCATTTATTCAGCTTCTAGCTATTAATATTAATTCCAATACCCTGTAGTTAATGCATATGCAGGGTATATCTGTGGGCATTGGACTGAAAGAAATTCTTGTTGTTACTATTTGTAGTATTTGTGAAGAGCGAATGGGAGAGTATCTATGAAGTGAAGGAGGCAGTAAATATGATCTTTAAAATCTCTCTTCTCTTCTTTAAAAATCGATAAATATCGATAACTATTAAATACTAAAGAATATATAATTTACTAAATATACTAAACACTAAGAACTTATCATTTAATTCTCAATCTTTCTTTACTTACCTAAGCCTCAACAACATCTTTGAGCTCAGTTTTAAGTGTTGTATTAATTTGCAAAATATTCGTAAAAGTTTCTGCTGTTATCCCTAGGTATCCCGTAGTCGTTCACATTCGCTTCAATTATCATCTATTACCATTTACTATTTCGGCTGAGCATTTATTAAAAATCCATTGATGCGCCTCCGCCCTATTCCTACCCATGTATATCGTTTGCTATTGGTCTATGGCTAAGATTTATATCGGATTCGAGACACGCATTCACACGCTTTTGTTCGTACGCGTATCCAAATTCCCCCGAGTGTTAGCCATGGAATACCATACGTATCTGTAGCTGAGCCGCTGTTCCGCAGTCCCTTTGCCCAGCCGGGCAGTCGGCATTATCTATTGTTCCATGCGTTTGGCTTCGGCTTGCACTAAAATGAAAGTCATTTTTGTATCTTTAATTTTGTTTCAGTTCAATTACAGCCAGCAGCAAGAAAGAAACTATTGAATGCCCACATGAATAGATAGATACTATTTTGCTTGTACTATATAGTTAATTTTCGTATCGTATTGAGGATGCTCTCCCGCACAGGTATCTCATATCTCCATTGTATCTGAGTTTTTAAAGTCAGCGACTTTTCATTAATTTCAACTTTTGTCACCTTCTTCCAGCTAGAATCCTGTTGCTAATGAAGCTGTCTCTAGCCATTGTCCTGGACACATAACGCCATGTCATTGGCATATGTCTCAAGATCCATAATTAAGTTGCCATGTACCGGTGTTTCTCTCTCTCTCTCTCTCTCTCTCTCTCTCTCTCTCTATATATATATATATATATCTCTCTCTACTCTTTTGTATCTGTCTCTTGTCGTAATCAATGCTGTTTGTTTTTCTTAAGTTTTTTCTTTTTGGTACAGTTTTTTTATTTTTATTTTAGTATTTATTTTGATGTTGGGCTCCCAGAGATTCAACGATCCATTGAACAAATCACAAATCTGATTACATTGATTCAGTTGGAATTCAACCAGTTTTTTGTATTTCTTCTTCTTAACTTCTTAGAATAATATACAACTACGCACAGTTGACAAGTTTTGGAGCGCATGACTTGACAACAACTGAAAGAGAAGAATGACAAAAAATGCTCTTATTCTCAATTATGTTATAGATCTTTCGCGTACACGCCTTTTGGTTATAAATATAGTGGCTTAAATTCCATTATGCAATCAGTTTGGCTGCCAAGCTACGCAAGTTTATTGACCACGGCTCAAAATTTGTTACAGCTAACGGCCTTTCACATGCGAACAGCAGCTGAAAATGTTCTGGATTGATTGGCTAGCTGGAGTCCAAAACGAATTTTCCAGCACTTGGTACAGTTGCGACAAAAGTGTATTAGGATTAGTGTTGCAAAATGATTGACGGAAATATCTAAAAGATATTTTTACAATGGAATCTCATTTTACATCATTCAACTACACAGAACTGTACAATAAAATCCCATTTTGCAACACTTGACTACACAGAACTATAATCTATTGTTGGAAAATTGTATTTTAAGAATATCCCATATCAGTTTAACATTGTCAATAAATGTAAGAATTTCCAGAATTTTTTCACTCTCTACGGCTTTAATTTGTAGTTAATGAATGGCAATCTTTGTAATGTACAGTTACAACAAAAATAATAAAGTATGGATGAGTGAATAGAAATACGTTATATAAATGATGATATGATTTCCTAGCTGAGCTGACTAAGTTAGGTCTGTTAGTTAAGCAACTGAATATCAAGTATTCCAGTTTAAATCCCAGGTAATTGTAGAAAGTCTTTGCTAGTGTTTTATTTACATATTTTGATAATTTTTTACCTATTCTATATCATATTTTCATTTGACTGCTCTAGCTTCTTAAAGCCAGTTATTTAAAGTTCGTCAAAAGGGAAGAAATTCATATGCAAAAGTATTAAAATTAAGATCCCTATCATTCCACTAATCATTAACTTCTTATTACTCTCCAGCAGAGTCTCTCGAATTTTCTCTTTGAAAGAAAACTCTTTCTCTCGGTTTATGTTTTCTAATAGTTGCACTGAATCAAATCAAATTTGGAATTAGTTCAAGTCTAAATGGATTTCCCTAGACCATGTTCACTACTATTGCCCATATTCTCAACGTTCTCAACATTCTCAACATGGGCTCAAGGGCAGTGCAGACAAGTTCCACTTACTGCAACGACCTCGCCCACATGATGAAAATGAATATGATGAAAATTATGATTATAAGAAAAAGCAGCTGGTGCCTCGAGCGGCACCTATTGAGGATATGTCTGTGTGTCTGTGGCCCCTTCCTGTCTGCATCTCTTCTTCTTCTTCTACTGCATGTTGTTGTTGTTGTTGTTGTTGTTGCTGTTGTTGTTGCTGCTGCAGTGCAACATTCAAAACTGTGCTCCCTGCTGTCCGTCTGTCTCTCTGTCTGGCTCATTCGGCCAGCATAGAAATTGTTAAAAAAAAATTCTACTTGGTCAGCATTACGTTACAAATTTACAAAAAAAAAGAAGAAATTTTACATGCTGACAAAAAACAACAACAACAACAAACAGACACAGACAGAGTCAAGTAGAGCAGAGGGGCAGGGAAAAGGGGCAAGGGCAGGAACAGGGGCTGGGCTTGTGGCAGACGCAACATAATTTGCTGCATAATCGTATCGCTTTCAAGTGTTTTAAGCTGAGCCTCTCTCAGCAGCTATTGCCAAAAACTAGTTGAGAATTGCATAATTCAATTAGCCCATTGACCCAAAAGTGTGTAAGTGTGTGAGTGGGCAGGATTATGCGACATCGTCTATGTGATCTGGTTTCTATATATATATATATATATATGTTAATTAGTTGCTAGTTCATTGATTGTTGGTGCAGCTTCAGTTTGTGGCAACTCATGTGCTTTATTTACACATTCATTGTTGACACTAACCGTGTCGAGTCGGTGTCGTTGCCTTTCAGATTTGTCTTGTCATAATTGTTGCGCACTAGCGCTAGCCATTTGAGGTTATGTACACGCAAGTTCAGTGTGCGAAAGTGAAATGTAACGAGCCAGTGTTGCCAAAGCCACTTAAATATTCAAGTGCAGTGCAGTGCAATGGAGTGCAGTTCATTGATGTGGCTGCGTCTCTTTCACCGGAAATTGACTGAAACAATTTGCTGCCCTCACTACACACTCATACTACTGTCTCACTCATTCTCTGTCTCCCTCTCTCTCTCTCTTGCTATAGTCGCAATGGCGGCACCAGCTCTTTGGAGTCTTTGGACGTTCCAACAATTTAAACTAATTAAGTTGTAATGGCGCACTCGAGAAACGCTCCAACGATCCAAACATATTATTCAAGCTTCAATATATATATATATATATATATATATATGTATATATACATATATTTATACACTCCTAAGTTTGAACATATGCGAGTCTCTCAAGCGCTTGCTGATGATGCTGCTAATTTTTTTTTTCTTCAACCACATAACTCCCTCTCTCTCTCTCTCCCTCTCTATATTTTTTTGAAGTTTACCAAATCCAAATAGTTGTTTGGGCCTTATTGTGATTATTATTGCCCTGGCTCGCTCTTGTCTATTAGTTCAGTGGCCCACTAATGCATATTGACTGCCTTTTTTCTCTATTTGATAAAAAAAAAAAGAAACAAAAATAAAAATTAAACAAGCGTCCATTTGATTGCGGTAATTGTGTTAATTTTTGTATAAATAAATTCATGTTTTATTATTGGGAAAATTGTTTGACTGCGTTTTTTGGGTCAGTTGGAAGCCGCACTAATTGGCCACATGTGATCAGTGGTAGTTTTTCTATTTTTTTTTTTTAAATTTAAATATGATCAAGCAAAAAATTCTGGGTTGAGCTCAAAAATATTTGAAACAAAACTTTTACTGTTAAACCGAAAATATGTTGAATATGCTTTTTAAAAAAAAAACCTAATTGATATCAAAAAAGGAAAAGTCAAATAAATTGAATAATATTTGAAAATCTAGAGCAAAGCCAAAAAAATATTGTGAAAAAAAAACTTCTAGAGCAAAGCCAAAAATATGTAGACTAAGGAAAAATAAAATTTTTACTGTTAAACCGAAAATTTATTGAATATTCTTTTTAAGCAAAAAACCTAATGGGAATTGATATCTAAAAAGAAAAGTCAAAGCCTCTCCAAATGGGAATTCTGAAGGAGATCTATGAGAACGTCTTTGCTTATGATATAATTATAAAGATGTGCAGAAGACAAAGTTTTGCTTAATAGATGCTCTTAGGCGGATGCTGCTGAATGTATTTAATGCAAACTTTATTTTCTCCATTATATACTAAGATTAAGGTTAGATTAGAAGATGATATATGGTCATTTCTCCCGAAAAAGTTGACTTTTCGGGCGAAGTTTCCATATATTTGTACTTATGCATACTTGGAAACTCAATTTGAATTAATATTCAAAATATGCCAACTCTAAATTTGAAAAATATTCATTGAAAACTGACAAATATATGCTATAATTATATATATATACATATATGCAGCCTCAATATATATTTATATTTTGTAAAACATTTATATATGTGATAAGATAACAAAAAAGCGCAAGAATGTCCACAATGCTCAGTGATTTTGGCCAGGCCAAACTGGACATGTTGAATATCTACGAGGATATGGCTAGGCACCTGCAGCTGGTGGTAGACGAGCTGCAGCTAATGCCCAGCTTGAGGAATCAGCTGAATGAACGCATGCGGGAGGAGCTGTTGGCCTGCATTCAAAGAATCAAAGCGATTTGCCCCATGTTGCAACGGAAACGCATGAAGGTTGCCTTCTTTGGGCGGACATCGAATGGCAAGAGCGCCGTCATCAATGCCATGTTGCATGAACGCATCCTGCCCAGCGCCATGGGGCATACGACGAGCTGCTTCTGCCAGGTGGAGGCGTGCGCCAGGCAGGAGTCTGCCCATGTCACGATCGAGGACAGCGATGGCCAGAGACTCAGCATTGACTGCCTACGTGAGCTGGCCAGCGCGCACTCGGTTCGAGCGCTGAGTCCACACAGCCTGCTCCATGTGCGCTGGCCCAGCACCAGCTGCGAGCTGCTCGGGCACGATGTTGTCCTGTTGGATACGCCTGGCGTGGATGTGACGGCGCAGCTGGACGAGTGCATAGATCGGCATTGCCTGAATGCGGATGTCTTCGTGCTGGTGCTGAATGCCGAGTCGACGATGTCGCGCGTGGAGCGTCAGTTCTTCGAGCTGGTCGCTCAGCAGTTGTCCAGGCCCAATTTGTTCATACTCAACAATCGCTGGGATGCAGCCGCCTCGCTGGAGCCGCAGCTGGAGCAACTGGTGCGGGCGCAGCACACCCAGCGCTGCCTGCAGCTGCTGGTCGAGGAGCTGGGCATCTATGCCAACGTGGAGCTGGCCCGGCGGCGCATCTTTCATGTCTCGGCACTGGAGACGCTGCGCCTGCGGCAGCAATCGAGGAGGAACTCAAAGAAGGCGGAGTGCTTTCGAGCACCTGGTGCGCAGCTGCGCTACGAGGAGTTTCTTAGCTTCGAGCGCGAATTTGCGGAATGCATTACACAGAGTGCACTGCGAACCAAGTTCGAGCAGCATTGCGCCGGAGCAGCCGAAATGCTGCTGCAGCTGCACGAATTGTTGCAACAACTGGCTGAGGAACTTGACCAACTGAGCACAGAGAAGACAGCAGCAAAAGCCGCACTGGAGGCTGGCTATGAGTGCTGGGAATTGCAGAGCGTGCAGCGGCAGGAGGAGCTGTCTCTGCAAGTAGAGCAGCTCAGCGAGGAGAGCTGCAGACTTGCCACACAACTGTTGCAAGAGCAGATCTTACGTCTGCCCGCTGCCGTGCAACAATTCCGCTTGCCCTTTCAGCCGCACTTGCAACGCGAGCTGCGGCAATATCAGCGACTGTTGGGCGTTCATCTCGAGCAGTTGTTGCTGCAGCAGGTGGAGCTGCAGCTGGGCCAGCTGCTGCAGCAGAAGATGCGCCAATTGGGCACATCTCCGGCTGACTGCGAGCTGCCCATGCAGCTATACTGCGCTCTGAACTGCCAACAGCTGATGTCCCGCTTTCAGGCGGATCTGGAGTTTCGCTTCTCATGGGGCATGGTGGCCATTTTGAAGCGCATACAAGCGAAGATGCCGTTAGCGCTGCCGCTGCCGCAGCTGCCCAAGCAACTGAATGGCCAGCGTGAGGAGCTGATGAAGCTGCCCTCGCATGTGGGCGCCTGGCTGCCGGACACGGAGAGCTCAATGGGCGCCATGTTGCTGCTGTGCGGCGTCTTGACGCGCGCCTTGGGCTGGCGTTTGACTCTGGCTCTGGGCGTTTTTGCGGGCTCCTTTTATGCCTACGAACTGATCAGCTGGACGCCGTGTGCTCAGGAGCGCAGTTTCAAATCGCAATACACGCAACACTTGCAGCGTCGCCTGCGCGACGGCTTGCAGCAAACGGCGGCAGGTTTTGGCCAACAGGTGCGACAGCAATTGACGCGCTCCATGCAGCAACTGCAGCACGAAGCGGAGCACAAACGCAGCGAGCTAAGCGAGGATCTGGCCACGCTTGGCAATGAATTGGCTCAGCTGCAGCAGCATCAGTCCAAGCTGCAGGCATTGCAGGCAACGGGCGAGGAGCTGCGGCAGCGTCTAAAAGCTTTTCAGCAGCGATATTTGCCGGAGAAGGATATATAGAGAGAATTCAAATATATAAAGCCGGAGCAGGATATATAAAGAGAAAGAAGAGCTGCTATATATGAAGGAGATTCAGAAATTGTGTGTTAAAATTTGCTCGTTCAGTTTCATTTATATTTTATAGTTCAGTATTCTAATTTGATTTATATTTTATATTTGCCTACAATTTTTTAATGTTGATTACATTTTAAATGGCATTAGTAATGTTATTTATTTTTCGCCAAGTTTCCTTCTAGAACTTCAATTTTTATCATTTTTCCCTTTGTTTCATTTTCAAATTAAATTCATTAGCTTATTTTCAATTAAAAGTTGCCTTTGTTGCTTGGAAAGTTCTTTAAGTTCACTCGCAACTTTAATTACTTGATTAGATTGTGTTTTTAGCTGCAAGAAAGAGAAGAAACAAAAAAAAAACTAAAAACCCGTCAAATAGAACAGAGCAAAAACCAGTTTTTAGCTGCTGTGTTTTTTTCTTCTCATTGTTTTTCCGCAAGAAGCGCGCAGCGTCCATGTTAAAAAAAAAAAGAAGAAAAAACAACAACTACAAGCAGCAGTAACAAAGCCAAAAGCAAAAGTTACAAATACAAACACACACACACAGAAAGCAGCTAAGCTCCGCCTCCGCTGCACACACACACACACATACATGGCGCAGTCACTGCTTGCTTGTGCGCATGAACAAAGGCAGTTACAGTCACACTCACACACATACACGCAGTCACACAGCGGCACATGCATAGGGAGGAAGTGCATATAGTTGTCTCGCTTGCGCTAGCTGCTGCTACGTCTGGTTTGAGCTGGCAACGCCATTTCTCTTTTGTGCTGGCTTCGCTGCCGACGTCGCTGCGTCCGCCATGGCGCGAAGCCGCAGTCCAGGCATTTAGAATCGTATTTGAATTTTTATAAACGCTCGAGAAACGCTCAACGCTTGACGCGCGCGTATTTTAGCTGCTCTTGCCAAAGAATTGGCTCAACGCAGAGGAAAATAAAAAGAGAAGAGACCACGTTTTGTGCTGTGTTTTTTAACGTGGGCGTGCATAAAAAAACTGATTTAGAATAGATGCGAAGGACTCTTAACAAGCGACAAGTGACATTGATGAATAATAAATAAAACAATCAAACAAGTCAGGTGTTTTAATACAACTAATACGAAAAGTGTTATAAACTGTGCCCAGATTAAACTGAAAAGAAATCTCAAATATATTTTAATGCATATGCATATATAATAACAAAAAAAAAAAGTGAAAGTCTCGCATAATACGTGTATCTATATGTGCATAGCATATATAATAGGAGTTACCAAACGTTAAACAGGGCGTAACTTAGTGTTAACAATAGGCGCCGCTAACAAACCTCTCAAGTGATCATTGTGCGATTCTATTAAAAAATAACGACAACAAAAATCCCAAATAAAAACAAACAAATAAAAAAATAAAATAAAATAAAATCAAGTCGTATTCATTTTTCAATATCGAACAATCAAATTGTGCAAAAAGTTTGCAGCGGAAATTGTTGTTGTTTATTTATACGACTGTGGTTGCTGTTGCTGCAATTGTTGATTCTGCAACAGACGAACGGACATTACATAATTGTCAAAGAGTTGTAAAGAAAACTACCACCACCAACAACAACAATAATAATAACAACATCAACCATAACAATCGGCATTTATTGCAGCAAATTTTTGTGTTCAATCCGCTTCGACAAAAGACCCAAGAAAAAAAAACCCCGATTCACACTTTTCAACTGTTGTTTGCCTTTGTTTGGATTACAAAAATATATTTCACGCTCGCATAAATTGCATTTGCAATTGCATAAAGCAAAGGTTTGTACAATTCGCCATCAAATGTGTTACTTGCCCATACAGAGACATTCGATTTGACCGCATTACTATTTTTGATTCGATTTAGTCAGTTGGCATTGCAACATTTCAATCTGCGCAACCCACAGTTGCCAATTGTGACAGCTGCCTGCGGCGATTCTAGTTCTAGGCCATTTGACCAATTGCTGTTGACTTCAATATTTGATATATATAGTTAAAGGATCTATATATAATCTGAAGTAAAACATTGTCTGCTTTGGTTAGATTGTGTTCTCTTAGGCCTGATTGCTTATATATTTTGTCATATGATATCCTGTTCAATATCTTTTCTACTTAATTGCTTGACTATTGACATGAAATAAAATGAATTAGTAATCCCTTTCAATTCTTCATATGCTCCTAATACCCTTAGCTGTAGTTTCTTTTACCTAAATAACTCAGATACTCTTCAGGCTGGATTCATCTAATCTACTCTGTTGCCTATTTTTTCAATATACTCATATATTAATAACTATGACAATTTTATACGACTTTATATAAGTTGTATAATACTTAAACGCAAATATAGCCATTGTCTCGACTAGTTTCATAAAAAAAATCTATACAATATTCAACTTCAAGTACCGACGGAAGAAATTAACATTTAAACAAATATAGTAAACAAATATTTATGTATATTAAACTAATTTATGCGGCATGACACGGCTTATATAAATGATATCAAGCAATCCTATATTAAGGACAGCTTTGCAAAACAGTAAACGCTGTAAACTACTATACATAATATATGAATATATAGAATATATAGAATGCCTAGTATATTATATATATTTATAATGACTAAACTCATGTAGAACATTCTAATTTCTCGATATTACATTCATCTAATTAATAAAAAAAAATAATAATAAATTTCTTCCTTTTTTTAATAAAATGTTAAGTCTTCTAATTCTCTCACTTATCCCACTCTTAATACATTTTCTTCATAAAACCTTACGCTCAACAAGATCTCTCTTATAAGATATCTAAAATTCGCCTTTAAGATATTTATCTAAACCTCTTCATGTCCATAACTTTTATCGACGGCCAACGCCCTTACAATATTTACCAAAATTTAGTTACTATAGCATCTGATTAGCCTAAAGCATATGGCCAATACTGCCACGCCCCAACACAAACACACCCACTTTTGCTATTGACAATTGATTGAATGAAACTTCCTGAAAGGTAATCAGAGATAAAACTTGGAAGCGTCCAAACAAAAGCACGAAAACTACGGAAATATAATAAGGCCTCAAATGTGGATAGGGCTGAACACCTTTTAGGCCGTTGTCACTTAATTGTTGGTGACAGACGGTACACACACACACACATATATATATATATACACACAGAGACAGTCTCACACAATAGAAAACGCAACGCAAATCGAATAATATTTTTATAGACATTTCCAACAATGCGACCACGCCAAGCAAAACATGCAGCCAACATGGCCAAGAACAGAAGAGACAAACAACAAGCCCAAAAATGATAAGTAAACAGTTAGCCAAATTACAGGCCTCAAACTGTTACCAAAAAAAAAAAAAAAAAAAAAAAGGCCGAATTAAATGCCAGCCCTAAAATAACAGGCTAAGGCCTAGAAAAAACATGGCCAAACAGCCGTTGCCTCAATGCGTGGATGCGTGTGTGTTGGCCACAAAATGGTCGCAGTGGAATGTATTTTGTAACCAATCGTAAGAATAACATTGAGCCAAGGAATTGTTCCAGCCAAGTTGCCAGCTCCCCCCAGTCCGTCCGTTTATTTATTCTAATTTCTGACCCTACTCAAGTGCCAACGGCAAAGGTCGTGAGCGTCGTCACAGCACTTGAGTGACCCGACCAACTTTTTTTTCCTTCTTACTTACTTTTCTTCATATTCTTTCTTATTTTTGATGTTGTTTCTACCCAATTTTTTTTTTATCTAGATGGCTCGAGTGGTTGGTGGTTGCTGGTCGCTGGTGGTGCGCGCCCACCAATTTTTCTTTTGGTTTGAGCCATGTTTATTATTTAGTTTGTCCAGCTACCACTTTTGGAATTTACCTTTCGTGGAACTGGTGTTGGCGATGTTAAGTAGTAATTTACTGATAATATGGGTGCCCATTTCTTTGCTTCTTCTCACCATAATACCCACAAAACTCTATGCAAATATTTGACCATGTTCAATATGGTGTGGCCCATTTAAGTAAGCGATACACAGAAGCTTTGCTTTAGTTATTTGATTAGGGTTTTTGGGAAGAGGGAGAGAGAAGGAATTCAAGGAATGTAAGGATACATCTTAGATACCATATCAACTAGAGCGGGATCTAAATTGATCTAAGTATAACCAGCTACACATATATAGACCGGTTTCTACTTGCAAATTGTGGGATATATGAGTATACGAATTATGTATTAATCATAGTCTAATATCCATAATATCCATTAATCTATCTTGATAGTTGCTTATTTTTCGGTATAACTCGAAGACCATACAAGTTACAGACATTCAATTTGGTGTATAGTCGCATCTATAGTATATACACAATACAAATATTTCTTTTTTTAGATACCTAACCCATAAACTTAGGTATTTAAGGCTCTACTACGACATTTCTTTCTTCGGCTATTTAACCCATGGGCTTACTTATTTAATCTCCTAGTCTCCCACTTCACTCTAGACTTGAGAACTTTGCTTGCTTTAAGAGAACAGTCAGTCTTAAGTCATATTTAGTCCTTCAGTCTCCCACTACATTTCATAGGTAAGGCTTGAGTATTCAGTCTCTTAGCGGACTCTATCTTCATTTAAGAAAGTTGTCAGAAAAAATATCCAGTCTCCCACAACACTCCAGACTAGAGCAATCTTCCTCTACCTTAAAAGAAACCTGTCAAAACGCATCATAAATTAAGCACATTTATTTGGAATTTTTCGTCTGTTTTTTTTTTTTTAGCCGTTTTATCAGCTGCTTCCGTGAGTTGCAGCTGATCTTTTGATATTTATGATTAATGATCGTTGCACTCCTGTGTTTGTTTACCTTTACGATTTGCAATCTATCCCACTGGGAAGTGCTACCGTATTTGAAGTATTTTCAAGTCCAGTTCGGTTTTTGCTCTTGGGATTATATTTATGGAATTGATGATGCACCAGAGACTTCTAGCTGCCATCAAAATATTTTTTGTATATTTACAAATATTTATTGAAAGTGCTTGCCTCTTGGGTTCTAATGCTCTCCAACTGCATTCATGTATTATACAATTGATCTATGCCTGGATGACTTGACTTAAATGCCATTTAAATGCCACCCACAGGTGAATACATTCGCTTACCTTTGGATGAGCTGCTCAACGACGTGCTGCAACTGCCTCCCTTTACGCTTGAAGACGACGTGGTAAGTGATCTATCGCTCTCTCTTCATCTCTCTCTCGCTCTCTCTCTCTTTGTAGTTGCCCCATCTAAATTATGACTTTCTCTGCACATTTTTAGCTATCCAGCGATTCGGTTGCTTCAACCTCTCAGGCCGCTGCTGCTGCTGCCGCATTGAATAGCCAGCCGGCGAAGCGTATTGTTTCCGAAACGGGCGAGGAATTGGCCTTTGCTGAGCAGGAGTTCAACGATAACGAGGCAAACTATTCGGCCGGTGATTTTGATGATCTGCAGGACTCTGTGGGTTCGCCGCTCTTCGATTTAGATGACGACGCCAAAAAGGAATTAGACGAAATGCTACAATCAACCGCACCGCCCTACCATCACGCCCATCCCCATGCTCATCCCCATGCCCATGCCCATAGCCACACCCACCATCATCATGCCGCCGCTGCCGCCCACCACCATCACGCCCACGCCCACCATGCGGCTGCCGCGGCAGCCCATCAGCGTGCGGTGCAGGCGAGCGCCAACTATGCGACCATGGGCTCCACACCGGGCAGCGCCTTTCAGCGTCAGCCGCCCAGCTCCGCTGGCTACCATCATGGCCATCATCAGGTAAGCCATTGATTCGAATCCTTTTAAGTGTCAGCATCCGCCACATACAACTGTTTTCATGTATATATATCTGAACATATAGGCATATATGTATGTATATATATATATATTCGTGTACATTTAGAGCCATATTCAAGGATCATTTGCACGTCGTTTTCGAGTGTTTTTCATCTTCTTGATTCATTTTTTCTTTTTTTTTTTTTTTCATTTTTGCCTGTGCTTCGTTCTCGAGCACTTGATCTTGGCTCGCATCATTGTTGTTATTCTTTATTTTTATTTTATTTTTTGTATTTTCGTGGCTGTTTGTACAAAGCTTCAAATCTGGTTGTATATAACACGGCCCGGTTCAGCCTCTCGCGCTGCGCGTCTCCATTCGCTCAGTCTTCTTCATCCGTTCCGTTTCGTTTCAGCCAGCAAAGTTCGTCAATCTGTGGCTTTTGTTGTAACTGCCTCGTCAAAAAGATTGAGGCGAGCAACGAAAATATCTGTATATATATATATAGTATATATGTATATATATAGAAGTTGTTGTTGTTGTTGCTGCTGCTGCTCTTCAGCTGCGCTCAAGTCTTGTAAAGATTCTTTTTGGCTTGGCTGCCCTCACGATGTGTCTGATTTGTGTGAGGCTCTTGCTGTTGCTTGTTTCGTTTGTTTGCGCAGCTTGGATGCTGCAAGACAAGACCACCCCCGCCTCCTCCACCTTGCTCAGCTGCCACCTATTGATATGATTTTGATTTGATGCTGCAAGGCAACTATGCCAAATGTGACTCACAAACGAAATTCAGGCAGCAACTGTACCAAAATTAAGGTTGATTTCTTGTGAATATAAAATATAGTATTACTAGTCAGAACTTGATATAATTATAGATAGTACTAGTTACTTCAACTTGTAGAATTCTTAGAGAAATTTTTACTGGAAATTAGATTTGCTGTACAAAATCAAAATGAAGCAAGTGGAAAGAGTATGAATATGTGAATGAAGAAGATTACATAACTAAAGTTAGTATATAAGTTACATGAAGGTTATATTAGATAGAGTTAGAACTAGAACTAGAACTTGCTTAGTTTGATATGTTTAATATTAATATTAATGTTAAAATTTATGTTAATGTTAAATGTTAATTAAAGTGTTAGCTTGCTCTCTCTCTCTCTTCTTATATCCCTATCTTGCTTTATGAGATTATATGTTTTATGTTAATATAATTAAAATGGTAGCCTCTGCCCTATTCCTATTTCGCTTTATAATGTTTAAATGTTAGCTTCTGTCCTATTCCTATATCTCTTTATAATGTTTAATGTTAACACTTCAGTTAATAATAAAAATAATGCTTAGGTAACTGTTTGATATCTACCTCTCTCTCTCTCTCTATCTCTCTCTCGCTCTCCCTTTCTCTTTCTCTCTCTCTTTTTGTCTTTGTCTTTGTTTATATTGTTGAAATACACTTCTGTCAGTTTGTCATTTTTATGGTGTCTTTGATCTATTTATATTGAGATCTAAGTGTCTCTCTGACAGCTTATAGTGTCTGGTGTTTCTAATCCACACGCAAAGCCAAGCAAACAAGTGCAGCATCAAGCGATTAAACCACCAAAAACCACACTAAAACACCAAAACATGTGTCCTCGCTACTGAATGAGTAGCTGCTCAAAATATTTAGCCTGGCTCTTTGCGCATGCGCAGGCATCTAATGAAGCTGAACAAAGGCAGCCATACAAAAGAGTGCAGAAGAGTAAACTACAATTGACAGAGACAAAGAGAGAAAGGTAGAAAGAGGGAGAGAGAGACTGAGAGCTGAGAGCTGAGCAGTCATGAAGTCAGCGGCAATTACTTTAAAGTCTTTCTTTCATGCCGCTTGCTGTGGTCAGCCGCAAGGGATTAGAGGCGAATACCGTGTACCCGAGAACCCTCTAACTGTAACCCCTATATGACAGACTCTCTCTCTCTGCACCTTCATTCTGTTTGGTTTTTGGTGAATGCACAGCGGGTTGCGGCGGCGTCGGCGTCGCCAGCTACTTGTTGCACTTGCATAGCATAGTCAAAGCCACAGCCAAAGACATTTAATGAGCCAGATGATCTGTATTTGGCTTTCGCAGGAAGCGCAACGGCAAATCCTCGCATCTAGGGTTTTTACCCAACTCCTTCTCTGTCTCTTTATACAGCTCACTCTGTCGGTATGTCGCCCTGTCTCAGTTTGTCAGTCTGTCTCTTGGTTCAACTGTCATTAGGCAACTCTGTCGATCTTGATTATGATTATGTAATGCGGTGTGCAAAGTGTCAGCTTCCTGATAACATTTAATTTGCCATTTGTGCGCGTAACTAAAACCCCGGGCTAAACCCTCGAGCTGCCCCCACCCCTGATCTGCCTGCTAATTGCAATCACAATACAAATACAGCAAAAAAAAAAAGAGGGGCACAACAAAAAAAAGTCTTGGCTTAGCTTGGCGTTCATTAATGCCGCTTTGTTGTTGCTGTTGCTTTTGTTGTCATGGTTGTTGTTGTTGTTGTTGTTGCAATGCGCCACTTGAGTTTTTCCGCATGTGCGCCGTGTGTATATTGAATTCGGTGGCACTTGCCGCCCCTCCGCTGCCACGCCTCCTTGGCCGTTGTCTTGATTGCAGCTGAACTGCGGCCACTTCAATTGCCGCTGCAGTAGCCCCTGCAATTAAATCTCCATTTAGTAAGCGCGAATAAAGCAACAACAACAGCAGCAACAGCAGCAAAAAAAGTATCTCTTAATGCTCGCAGCCTTAAGCCCCGCTGTCTCTCGCCTCTCTTCCGACTTCCCCCTGACGCCTTAATCGCGTCGTCGCTTTAATTATGTGAATTTTAAATATTTACAAAAAGCGCTAAGCACAAAATCAGCGCAAAAAACTTTATTAATTATTTTACAGCATCTTCGAGTTATATACACAATTTTTTTGCTCTCGAGTCTCGTGTGTGTGTGAATGTGTGTGTGTAAAGTTTTTTTTTATTCAATTTATGTAAACAGTTTGATGGCTGTCGCGCTGTCCTCTTGAGACTCGTAAATCAAATTAATGACAAAAGGAGGAGAGAAGTACAGCAAAAAAATAAAAATAAACTGCGATTCAATTTGATAGCAGAGAGAGAGAGAGAGAGAGGGAGAGAGAGAGGGCGAAAAAGAAGGAGAGAGGGAAAGATATCAGAGTCTATCCAAAGACTAGCTTTAGTTAGAGCCAGATATTTGGAGTTTTCTTAGGCAGTGAAAGTTTTTGGGAATCACAGATCTGCATTCAGCATCAATCGATTGGCTAATCATTAGTATTATAGCTTAATAACGGGAGTTAAAATTAAAAAAAAAAATATATTATTATCAAGTAATAAAACCTTAGTGGAGAGTTATAGTATAAAGGAGACCGTACATTTGGCATATAGTTAGTATTTTAAATACTCTAGTTTCAAGGACAAACAATTCAAACCAATTATAGGAACATTATTAGCAATATTCATATTCATATAGATCTAAAGGCTTACAAAGTATCAAACGAAAATAATAAATGCACTCGATAAAATAATGAATAATGAATGAATTCTTTAATATTATAATTAATATATAATAATTAATATAATATTATATATAAATAATAAACTTGAACGTATTTTATCATTTATAAAACTAATTTCAAGTACCTACTTTTTGTAGTCTACGAATTCGATGCGTTCAAAATGTCCTTTTAACGGTCTTAAGAAAGAAATTGATATTCGTAAATATTTAAATAAATTGTTTAATTTGTTCTATTGTAGAATTTGTTAGTTGATTGTTTATTATAAATAAGCTAATGTTATACAACAATATTTCAAACACAAAAAATTTTAAATCTTAAAATTGCCGATTCGATGACGATTGACGATCGTCTTAAGAGATTTGAAGTTCTCAATAAAAAGGGTATTCACACCAAATTAAAGCAGCTTATATAAAAAAGTGAATTGCGCCAATAGAATGATTCTATTTTGAGAACCTGTTATGACAGTTTGAAATAACCCAAAAAAAAAACTTTCTAAAAAAGTTAAGTTGTTTACTTGAAAGTCTGTTTTATGGATGAAATGATGTTGAATTATTACAAAACAATTGCAGCACTTGTTTAATAAATAGTAAAAGTTAATAAGTATTTTCAATATTAATATAAATAAATTTGTAAATAAATTAAATCTATAAAACTAGTTAACTTCTGAGTGGTGTTTGATACATGATTGATCTTTAAAGTTGATAAGAGTTTGGGACAGGGCAACCTTTTCAAAGTGTTCATTATATCTTAATATAAATAATCTCCAGAGTGCTAAAAATACAAATTGAATACTATATTAGATTTTGGATATATTAAAGAAAACTGTTAAGTTAGATTTATATTATAAATTAACTAAGCTCTAAAAGAATAATTGAATTTAGAAAAATTTAAAGTAAATTTTTACTTTAAACTTGATTGGCTTTTTTATCAATTCCATATCTTTGCGCCTAAGCCAATCAATATCAATTGAATTGATTAAACGCATAGACTTCAAGCGTTAAGCTGCTTAGGTAATTAACGTGCTTAAGCTTTTAAAACTGCATAGTTCCGATCTTTCGAGCATATCGAATATCGTTGAAAGCTTGCTGCAAACGGTACTCCAAGAACTTCTAGCGGCTGCAGCCTGAATCTAACGGCAAACATCTTCAATGAAAGCAGACAGCAACGGCTCAAGGCATGGCTTATAAGTGTGCATGTGTGCATGTGTGCATGTGTGTGTCTGTGTAAATTTGTTAGCCAGCTACCGTATCTAAGCCTCTACACTTGGCTTTGGTTTGCGTGTGAAACGCAACAAAACAATGGCCAGTGGCTGGCAAACTAACACCAGAAGTTAATGACAAGACAGTGACAATTGAAATTACACACACACACACACACAAACACAGTCATAGACACATATATACACACATACAAACCAGCAGCACATGCACATGCAACTGGCCAAAAGTAAACGCCCCGTTTACCTGCCCTGGCAACTGGCTTTGGCTTGTTGTTTTACCTGTTTGCCGAGAAGAGCGTGTCGAGGCATATATTAGAGATGTGTGAGCTGTAAGTTGTCTGTGTATTTGTTGTTTATACAGCCTCACACACACACACACACAGACACTTACTGCATTCGCCTTGCCTCTGCATCCGTATCTCAGCATCAACATTTGTATCTGTATCTGTAACCGCGCAACTGTCAGTCAACGTTGTCTCGTTCCCCAGTCAAGGAGTCAAAGTCGACATTCAGCCGTTCACCGGTTCGGTTCATTTCAGTTTTAGTTCAATTTCGGTTCGTTCTTTACTTTTTTTGATGCATCTTTTTCATCTCGTTTTGCTTTTGCTTTTTACACCTACTCAGGGCCCGTCGCGTCATATTTCGTGTTTGTTGGAATTTATCTGCAACTCAATCTGAATGTCAATGCCGGCCGCATCCTTCAAAATCGAATATGATTTGGGCCCGGTTTTGATTTATTTTTTTGATGCCTTTTGCGGCTTTTAGCGCTTAATTGCGGCGTTTAACAAATTGTTTCGAGGAACGTGCGAGATCCTCGCGCGCTCTCCCTATCTCTCTCTCTCTCTCTCTCTTTCTCTTTGTGTGTGTGTGTTAATATATGTGCATATATTTGAGGCTGGCGCCCACGCCTGGCTGTATGCAATGCGAAGAGCTCGTCTGGCATTAGTTAAGCAAATAAATAAACCAAAGCGATAATTAAGAATAACAAAAGCTCAACTAATGAAGTCGTCTCACAGCACGAACTCTGTCGATCAGTTAGACACAGCTACAGCTACAGCTACAGATGCAGATTCAGATTCAGATATAGCTGAAGCCGAAAGCCTGAAAGGCTGAAAGGCAACCCAAATCGAAGACCGACCGCTGACTGTGGCACTTGTCAAACTGTGAAACGATATATAAAAAAAAAAAAATATTTCATTTCAATTTCATGTTGATCGATCAACTGAAATCGCCCGATTGATACATTGTGCACGTTTTTTGGCTTAAAACCGATCGTCGAGACAGACAGCTGGACGGACGGACGGAGAGACAGACGGACGGACAGTCAGACAAACAACAACAAGCCAGACTTTACTTGCAGCGCAATTTGAATTTAGTTTTTTATTTTTTTTTTTATTATTTTTAGCTGATTTTTTTTTTTCGTGTCTTGTCTGCGGCTTATTGTTGCGCATTTCTAGAGAATTCCGTAAACGGAGTCTTGCATGATTGATCGCTTATTTATTAGTATATTTCACATTGAGCTGGCCCCCCTCTCTCTCTCTCTATGTCTCTTAACCCTTCTCGTCTCTTGTTAATACATCAACAGTTTGTGCAGCTTCTCGTTTTCACACACACACACATACAGTAAAATTAATCATTTGGTCTGCATTTTCCGTTCCACAGGGCCGCATGCCGCGTCTGAATCGCACCGTTTCAATGGACCGCTTGCAGGACTTGGCCACCTACTTTAGCCCCATACCGAGCATGGGCGTGGTTGGCGGCGTCTCCGATATGCCGCCCTATCCGCCACACTACACCAGCTACTCGTACCAGAGTCCCGGCGTGCCACCCAGCGCCCAGCACGCGGCACAGTACGGACAGCCGGCGTCTGCCACGCTGCCGCCGCCGCCGCCACCGTCATCCGGTCCGCATCATGGTCACAGCCATGGCCACCATGCGGCCATGCTGCATGCCAATTCGACATTGGGTGACCTCTGCTCGGCCGCCGGCGGTCAGCCGCATTATGGACACAATTTGGGATCGGCCGTCTCGTCCAGCATGCATTTGACCAACTCCAGCCATGACGCGGACGGCGCTGCTGCGTCTGCGGCGGCTGCAGCGGCCGCCGCTGCCGCTGCCAGCAGCAACTACAAAATGGAACACGAGATGATGTATTATGCGGTATGATCGAATATCAATTATGATCCCAATGCTCTCAGAGTGTTAAACGATTTGTTATCTACAGAACACTTCTTCGGACGTGAATCACACAGATGGTTTAATCAACTCCTTTTTCATTGATGAGGATCTTCACTTGATGGATATGACGGACAGTAAGTGATTAACAATATATCTCAATTTTCAAATTAGCTAATAATATAATGATAATATATAAGCAGCGCAGCTAAGACTTTGTTAATGATCCTAAGTTGCGAAACTTTTCATGCTTTTATTAGCTCTGTAATAAAGCTAGTTACATCAGCGCTTTTCATGATGACATTAGGCATGGGCAATAAACAATAGAATTCTTATATTGCTTAACAAAGTTTCATTTTGTTACGTGAGCTTAAAGCTCATAGCGAGCCTGAGGTATTTTAAATTACAAACTCAGACGGAAGATTAACTTCTTTTATTTATTTTGTTTATATCTTTCATTTAATCAAAAAGCTAAATTTTTTTTTTTGGTAAGTAAACATTGTTTAGAATTTTAGCGAAAGCTTTTATTTTCTATATACAGTTTCCATATTCCATTTTTGTATGGTATAAAAAGCCTTTTAAAATCAGAATTTTAGTACAATGAAACTTGTAAACAGTTATTGCAACAAGAGTCAAGTCTTTAGCCAAAAGCCAAGGCGAAGACATTTTGAGTTCAGTTTGAGTCACACCCACATGCGCTGTGTGCTCGCTCGGAGCTTTCACTCAAGAACATCACTCACTCCAGTTGAGCGGACACAAAACAAAACAAAAAATCAAAAAGCAACGCTTGCGCAAGCTGAGCAACAACAAAGCACACAAACAAACACACACGCGCATGAGAACTTGAAAACTGACGAGCTTTTTTGACTGTCGCTTCATATCTCGGTGTGTTGTTGTTGCTGCTGGCACATTTAGCTGTTAGCATTGTTATTTCTCGGCACTGCTTGGTCGTGTTCTGATTAGCATAAAATTCGTGAAATTAGTTTAAAATTTGAGTGAAGAATAACAACGCTTGCTCAGCGGCGCCAGAGCTCAATCGTTGCCACGTTCGGCTTTTGCCGACAGCTCGGCGCGCTCGTGTTTCGCGCTCAATTCAGGCAAAAAATTAAAAATGAGCATGAGAAAAGCAAAGCAAAGCAACAAGAACACCGCACGAGTCCGAGTCAATCAGTCGAAAACGAACAATCGAATACGATAGTGAAGTAAATATGTACATATATTTAATGAAATATAGAAAAAAAAGAAAACAATAATATGTGTATATATATGTATATATATAAAATAAAAAAGAGGAAACTGATTACGTGCAATAAACGTGACAACAAATTAAATTAATTAACATAATTTAGAGAAAAAAACGCACTGATAAATGAAACGATGACGCACTTGGCACATTAAGCAAACGCTAGAAACAGCTAAACATACTAGAATTCATACATGCATACAAATATACGTGATACCACCACACACACATACATCCATGTTCACTCACATGTATTGGTGCATCACGAATTTAGAACGTTTGATGACGCGCGAGTAACGTATTTGTGAGCGTTAAAAACATTTTTTAAATAAATAAAATAAAACATCGAAAATAATCGAGCAAACGAACACGAGAATCAGCCCCAAAAACGGCTGCCCAGACCAACTCAATACGCAAATCAACAGGTGAGAGTGAGGGGAAATATGTATGTGTGAAAATAAGCAGAGCATTTGATAGCGCCTGAAAGAAAAGTAAAGTGGTGGCAGTGTCAGCGAGCGGCACAGACAGAGGCCCTGGCCGCTGCCGAAGCGGAGGCAGAGGCAGAGACAGAGGCATTGGCGTCGGCGCCCAGTGCGGGTGGTGGCCGCCAGCGCAGTCGGTGTTTTATTTTTATGCTCGGGCGTACGAAATGTTAGCATCAAAAGCACAAACCCCATTTAATTATTTGCCGCGTAACAATTTTTTTCATTAGTCATGCTGCGCAACCAGCTCTGCTGCGGCTGCTGCTGCTGCTGATATCAGCAAAGTTGCGCAGCGGCGACGTCGACAGTGTTCTAAAGCGCGCACTCTCGCGCGCTCACCATCGTGTGTTCGCTCTCTCGTGTGCGCATACACACACACACAGGCGCACATACTGACAACGACATTCTCTCTAATGCATGCTCAGCAAGTTTTGTTGCTGTCGCCGTTGGCTGTTTACTATTTTTAAACTGCTGAGTCATCTCATTCGAAGCAATAACGTTAAAGCACAATATCAGAAAATATATTTGTATAAGTATCTATGTACATATATATTTGTGTGTACTATATCGTTGAGTCGTTATATTCTAGCGTGCTCAATATATAAATGTTTATATTATGTACGTACTTATTGTTGATGTCGATTCTCTCTCTCTCTCTCTCTCTCCCTCTTTGTATCGATGCATTTTTGGCATACAATGACAAAAATAAAGTTAAACAATATTACGTTATTGGGTTACGTGTTTACGTTTGCGACATTTTTAGACAAAGACAGCATATACATACAAACAATGAGCATACGTATGTTTGTATGTGCGCATTCTGTTCAGCCAGCAGCTAAAACGTGCAAAAGCTTTAACCGTTATCTCAATATAACTTCCGTTATACGTTAGGTTTCTTATATTATTTAGTGTTCGTTATTTTCTATTTGAATTTGTTATATTCGTGGCATGTTCCAGGGCGTATTTATTGCACTTGGCCCACTGATAACTTCGACCTACAATTTTGTATACAATTTTGCCCAGTCATCAATGTTTATGGGCTTGACCTTGCCCAGCCGGCAGACGTACTTAGGCAGACTAGGCACATACATACATATGTATGTGTGTATGTGTGTACATGATCTTATAACAGGTTAGTTTAATCAGCTCAATAATGAGCCAAAAGTTGACTTAATTACATGCCCTCAACTGTGATGATAATGATTTAGGCTTATCAGTTCTAGGTATAACGTGAGGAGAAACTACGTAACTCTGAAGTTCTTAATATAAATATGTATAGATGTAAATTCAGTTCCATTGTTCTATTAGAGACTCTGCAATTTATATTTTCTTAAATTAGAAATGGGATGTTATTTTTACGAAATTAATTGTTTCCGTTGATAGCGTTTACACGCCTCAGTGGTATAGCTTAACAGTATATAAGATCACATGGTTCAACGTGCACGACGAGGCGATAAGATAAAGAAATAAGAGACCCGAAAAGAACGCGCAACAGACATTGTCTTGAACATGAGCATACGTGTAGTATATAGAGGTATACATATATGTGTGTATGTATGTATGTATCTAGAGCTACACCCAAATATAAGCATATAGAGTGAGAGACACAGCAGACCTGGTAGCTTGGGGACTGCCCGACACTTATAGGCGGGCATATGAAGATAAGGAGTCGACTCAGACGATAAGCCGAGTGTGTGAGATGATTGCACGCTTTACGAATATTGTGCGAATTGTGCTGAATAATCGATGAGTGCAGAAATTGCTAATCTATATAGAGAGTGAATGTATACCGTAAGAGTTCGCTAGATGGAACTTCTAATCTTTATAGAGCCAGTTAACTCTTTAGTCGCGAACACAATTACTATACTACTATAGAGTATCATAGAATTAGTTACAAATGAGTCTAGTGTTAAGATGTTTATACTGGCGTAAGTGTTGAGTTACAACCAGGGACTAAAAATAAGAGTTATGAGCTTTAAAAAAATTAAGGCACTAAAAACCCCAAAAAGAGGGGCACATTTTATTCTTTTACGGCAAATTCAAAAACAGGATACAATTTAAATAGAAATTTTTTATTTTTAATTAATTTTTAATTAATAAAAATAATTTATATGACTACATTTTAATTATAAAAATGTATCTTTTGAAACAAAGGAGCTAGATCATATATAGATCTATGTATATATATATGACTTACGCATTAATACCTTTTATTGTATATTAGTATATAGTATATTTAATTATTTTTTATTTATATCATAGAAATTAATCTTAAATATAATATATATTTATTTATTATTTATTTATATATTTTAAAATAATTGTTTTTTAAGTAACTCCAAAAATAAATCTTATTATTTTTTAAAATTTTTTCTATACAAATTATAATTGTTACGGTCCCTGATTAAAGCTAGTAGAAGATGTTTCTAGTGTTTCCACTGTATCTGTATATATGTATATTATCTAAAAAATATAACTAATTTCCTTTCTCTCTGTCTCTTTCTCGCACAGGCTTCTGTCGCATGGTGGACAATAGCACGAGCAACACCTCCTCGGTGCTGGGCCTGCCCAGCAGTGGACATGTGAGCAACGCAGGCAGCACCACTCTGAACGTAGGCAGCCATGCGAATGCCAACAGCGTAGCTGGTGGTGGTGGTGCAGTCGGTGGTGTGGGCTCTATGAGCGGCGTAGCAGCCGCAGGTGCTGCTGGTGCCGTGGGTGCAGCCGGTGTGGGTGGCATGACCAGTGATCTGTTGGCCAATGGTGGCGGAGCACAGGGCGGAACGGATCGTTTGGACGCGTCCAGTGACAGTGCGGTTAGCTCGATGGGCTCGGAGCGTGTACCCTCGCTCTCCGACGGGGAGTGGGGCGAGGGCAGCGACTCGGCGCAGGATTATCATCAGGCCAAATATGGCGGGCCCTACGACTTTAGCTACAACAACAATACGCGCCAGCCGCCGGTGGCCCAGAAGAAGCATCAGCTGTACGGCAAGCGGGATCTGCATAAGCAAACGCCCAGCGCATTGACGGCCACAGCCGCCCCCGTGGCAGCCACGCCCCAGTCGCAGCAGCAGCAACAACAGCCGCAGGTGCAGAGCATCAAGTATGAGTACGAGGCGGGAGCAGCGGCCTTTGCGGGCAGCAATGTGGGCGAGGCAGCCGCCATGGCGCCCGTCCTGTCCAAGGACTATCACCAGGCCTACGGCATGAGCGCGGCCAGCGCTTTTACAGCTGACTATGGCATGCCACGTGCTCCGCTGACGCCCCAGGGCGTGGTTCAGCTGAATCACACGTATTCGCTGCAGCAAGGAGGCGCCGGAGCCCTGCCCCAAGGCAGTGTATCGCTAAGCAGACCGCATCCCCGGGACAAGAAGCCGCCGACAGCCAACAAACATGCCTCGAAGTCGAACAGCAGCGCCGCAGCCAACGCCCTGGAGGATGAGCATCTCTCACGGGATGAGAAGCGGGCACGTGCCCTGAACATACCCATCGCAGTGGGCGACATCATCAACCTGCCCATGGACGAGTTCAACGAGCGTCTGTCCAAGTACGATCTGAGCGAGACTCAGTTGTCGCTGATACGCGACATCCGGCGGCGTGGCAAGAACAAGGTGGCGGCCCAGAACTGTCGCAAGCGCAAGCTGGACCAGATACTCACGCTGGAGGATGAGGTCAACACGGTGGTGAAGCGCAAGGCGGAGTTGAATCACAGTCGGGATCAGCTGGATGCCGAACGCAAGCGCATCTCCAACAAGTTCGCCATGCTGCATCGCCACGTATTCCAGGTGGGTTGTCAGCGGAAGTCAATTGCCAGTTGCAACATTTAGCTAATCTGCATTCCTTCTCTTTCTCCATCTCTCTCGCAGTATCTACGCGATCCCGATGGCAATCCCTGCTCGACGGCTGACTATAGCCTGCAGCAGGCGGCCGATGGCTCCGTCTATTTGCTGCCACGCGACAAGTCCGACAATGGCACCACAGCAACAGCTGCCGCCAGCGCGGTGGCTGCGAGCGGCAGCAGCCAGCAGCAGCAGCAGCAGGCGCCGTTGCATGGCGTGCATCAGGGTCATCATCAGGTGCAGCACGTGCCATTGCAGCAGCAGCAGCAGCAGCAACAACAACAACAGTCACGTCTGCCACCCCACTTGCAGCAGCAACACCATCAGCTTTTGCCACAGCAGCAGCAGCAGCAACAACAGCAGCAACAGCCACAGGCGCCGCATCAGCATCAGCATCACAAGGAATGAAAATATCTGCTGCGTATTGCCGCAACAACGAGTTGGTTGTCAAACTTTCAGCAGCAGCAGCAGCAACAACTGCAGCGGCAGCAGCAGCAGCAGCAGCTAAACTTGCAACAGCAACATCAGCAGCAGCAGCAGCAGCAGCAACAATGTTGCGAGCAAGCGTACGATTACCGTTACGATTTCTACAACAACAGTTACCTGTATTACTGAGCGGTTGCCGTTCTTATTCTTATGTTACACCTGCTCCTGCTGTGTTGCAAGCAACATGTTGCTGGCAACATTCGGTTGCACAACGCTGCAACGAAACGATACGTTTGATTTTTTGCTACTGCAGCTGGTTTTTCAGTTTTTCACATTTTCACTAGCATTTGCATTTCCCACCCCCAACACCGAACCCCCCTTAACTTAGTCAATATATATTTGTTATTTATTTTTAAAAATTCTTTCAAATTGCCTTCCCCTATCACTTTTTCTCTTATATATGAATATGCATAATATTGAATAGAATCCATAGTGCTTGGTACGAAAATTTATACCTTACTTGTGATAAATAATTTGTGAATTCTTATTGTTTGAAGAAGCAGCAACAACTAACTGAAAACTTGTATTGAAAAACAATTTGTAAAAGCCACTAACAAAAATATCCTCAGTCACACACACACACACACACACACACAGTCCCATATACACACATACACAACTATCAATGCGTCGTCCAAAAGAATTATGATGCTAGAAACCATTTACATTTATAATATTAGTCTGTAAATTAACAAAACAAAAAACAAAAGAGATGAGCACATGTATAAATAGCTGTTAGGTAAAATTTTGTAAAGGTTTTAAAACAAAAAAAACAAAAAAGAACAGAAAAAAAAACAAAATAAAATTTAAAATATTGCTGGACATTTCATAGACTCGCTCGTAAGACGCCTAGCTCTAAGTACACCAATACACATACACAAATACACCCACACCCACCCACACACACACATACACAAAGTAAACCTTAGGGTTTACAAAAACAACAATTACAATTAGCGTATTATTTACTAATACCTTAAGCTAGCTCATAAACAAAACATCTGTAAATACTTATTGATTAATTTAGCTTTAATTAAACTAATTGATTAAATAATCCACTCGATGCACTAGGCCAGAGATAATTGTAAATCTAACAGTTAAGATTCGAACGCAACAGAGTTTAAAGTGAAACAAAAACAAAAAAGTACACAAAAAAAAGAAAAAGAAATATTAATATTTAATATTCTTTAAATGTCCTAAAGCATAAAAACCAGAACTTATTTATAATGCTGTAAACAGAGATCAGAAACAAAAACAAAACAAAAATATTGTGAAATATATATACATATGTATGTATATTCATATATATATATAATATATATATATATATGTGCAAATATTTTTACACATTTTAATGGTTGCAATTAATTTCGCGTATCTCAAAATAATTATCGCAAAATAAATAACTAAAGAGAATTCAACAAAAACGAAACACAATGTGCGCAATGTAGTTAAACAATGCGAAAGAAATTCTTTGTTTGTAAATTGTAATAAATATTTACTTACTATGTCTATAAACATTTATACACAAATACAAGCATACGTAATGAAATACATTTACATATTATATTAACATACGTATATTTAAATTAAAAGTAAAAGTAAAAGTACTTACGTTCTGAATATTTCATGCAATTCTTTTATTTACCAACATATGATGATATGTGGGCTGCATCTAAAAAATCTCATTAGTGAGCGGGATAGTATTGCTTATACACACAAATATGGATGTATAATAAATGTAAGCATAGACTATAGTATTTACTACACAGTTGTCTGAATGTTTCCTATATAAATGTGCATGTGGATTTTAATCGAGAAACTTGTATGCTTCAAGAAAAGAAAAATGAAAAATGGAAAAAAAAAACTAAATAAACGGAAAAAAAACTTTCAAAAAAAATATATAAACAACTTTGTCTTTTATATAGTCAATATAATCCCTGGCTGACATATACTCTATAATTTGTCAAGCAAAAGTCCATATATCCAACTCATCCTAGCTATAGACTAAATTTTAGAAATTTATTTAGCTGCCTAAAAGTATGCAACAAAGATTATGCAGTTTGCATTTAAATTAGAAATGTGTTTTTTGAACTCACTTTAAACATTTTAAAGGAATATTTATGGCTGTCACAAAATGCAAAAACACGTTTATAAATGTTCAAATAAAACCAGTTCTATTTTGTATGTATATATTTATATAATATATTTAATCAGGTGTTTTGTATATTTTCGGTCTTTTCATTTTTATAATCTTTGCGACACTTAATATGTAAATAAAATACATCAATTAACATTCACATATGCTCATTCCATTTATTGTCCACACATTATTTATAACAACTGAAGCTCATAATTTGGAATAATTAAACATTGGGTAATTGAGATATTGAACAATTATCGTTTAAGGTAGTTTTTGAAATTCATATAACATTATTTCATTTTGTTTTCATTTGCACTATATCATTCATGAGCTTTATACGATTCTTTATGGAAGTTGCAGCATTTTGGTTTCATTATATCGTTTTCGGTATTTGTTTTTGTTTTTTGTTTTAATATCAATTTGAGCTTATCTATAGTAAATTCATTTAAAACTAACACTAACGGAAAAAAATATACTAAAATCATCAATTATCATCATAAACTTTTTGTGTGTTTGTTTTTTAAATACAAACCAGAGGTGTCGACAAGGACTTGCTGCTGGTGTAGAGGGGGAGGGAGAGGGGTTTATGCGCTTGCTAGGGATCTTTAGGAGTTCACAGCTAACAGAGCTACATTTGAGTGAGCGCTCTGCTTACATCTATCTATCAATCTAAATATATGTATATATGTTATGTACTCTAATTAGAATTCTAGGAGCCTACACTTAGAATACAACATCAGTTTGGGTTCGCTTCGCTCCGCTCGCTCGGGTTGAATATCAGCACATGGAATCGATGGGCAGCTGATCCTGTTTGATGCTCAGTCGTCGCGGATTCGCTTGCTTCACCCGGCTGCTGCTGCTGCTGCTGCTGCCAGTTGAAGCAACGCCTCCAGGCGGGGCAGCAGTTGCAGATGCTATCGTATTCAGCGCACTGAGACTGTTGTTGTTGCTGTAGTTGCTGCTGTTTATGGAATTACCGGAGTTGGTTCTCTCATTAATACTTGTTAGGTTGGGTATGCTGGGCGCCGTTGTCGTTATGGATATATTGTGGCCGCCCATGGTGAACGATGCGCCGTGCTTGCCATGGCCATGGCTAATGTGGTTGTTGTTGTTGTTGTTGTTAAGCGGCTCCAGTTCGCTGGGCAGGACGCCGTTCGGTATGGAATGCGAGCGTATTTGCAAACGGCCCGAGTCCAACGACTCATCGCTGGCCGGATCCAGATGATCCACAGACGCGGCTGATGCAATGCGCTGGAACATGCTGGCCGTGGAGAGCGTGCGATCCCCAAAGGGCACTGATCGATCAGGATAAATTTCAGTAAGTTGAATATGTTTTACTCAAATATTTCTGAGATCGGCTTACCTATGCCGCTCTTGGCACTGCGCGTGCACTCCGACTTGAGCTCGTCCAGCTGCTTGGCACTGCAGAGGGGCGTGTCCACGTCGTAGGTGTTGTTGAAGAGCGTGTAGTCCACCTCGTACTCGCCCGTCTCCTTGCGAAAGGACACCACATTGACGAACCGATGGCCCCACAGTATCTCCGTGGGTAGATAGCTGCTGCGCGCCTGCGTCGTCATGCCTGTGGACTCGATGACGCCCTCTGTAAGCCGAAGATGTGCAAAGATTAGAGACGGCATTGATTGGGGCTGAATGCTAAACTTACCCAGCATGACGACCACCTCGAAGCGCTCCTTGAGCATATCCGAGGCGGAGAGCATGTAGAGTGGACTATTGCGATCGATCTTGTGCACAATGGTCGTTGGCCAGATGAACATCAGCCGATCCTCGCCCCCATCGGCGCCCACATGCAGCTCCTGCTGATAGAAGGGCAGCACCTCGCCCTCCTTGGTCACCTTCTTGCGTATGACCTGGGCACGAACATGGGCCTCGATGATGTGCGACTTGCGCATATCGCCCACACGGAACATCAGGCACGGTGTTCCATCCCTGTGACAGATGACCGCATTCCTGGAGAAGAGCAGCGTCTGGGCGCGCTTCTTGGGGCGCGACAGCTTGGCAAAGACAATGCCCACCATGAAGGCCTGAATGAATACGCCCGTGATGCACTGTATGCACATCGTGAATATGGCCTCCGGGCACTCCTCGGTCACATAGCGATTGCCATAGCCGATGGTCGTTTGCGTCTCCACCGAGTACAGGAACGCCGTCATCATGCCCTTCACCTCCGTCACGCACACCGTGTGCGTCATATTGGCAATCAGTTCCGGCTGTGTATTGCGCAGATATATATACTCCAGATCGTTGTGGGCAAACGCTATGATCCACCAGATCACGCCAAAGAACGCCCAAGAGAAGACGAAACTGGCCGCAAACACCAGCAGCGTCCAGCGCCACTGAGCGTCCACGAGTGTGGTGAAGATGTCCTGCAGACAGAGATGGAGAGAGACAGAGGGAGAGAAGAAAGAAGGAAATGTTTAGAGAAGTGCCAGGCAAATAGGAATGGCTCTAAATATTCTATATTGGCTAGATAGGTTAGACTATACCTACAGACTCAGGGTATTTATGTTTATATATAAACACTTCAGATCAAATATATGAACCTAATTTCAATAAGACTTCATATAATTATCACTAACTCAAGATCAACCAGACCTGGTGAATCGTTCGGTTCATGAACTTAATGTTTACTTTTTTGTTCAAAGTTCAAGTTTTAGCTCCAAAGTTTTGAAATTATAGTAATAAGTAGCTCAATTCGAATTTCTAATTAGCTTAATCTTGAACTATGTTTACGGTTTATATTAATAGAACTAAATGGAAATGTTAATACGGAACCAGTTGAGCTTCTGGAACTAAATCCTCTATTAGGTTTCCATTTCTGTTACGTTTCCATTTCTTATCTCTGTGCATTTTTGTTTTGGAGTATTTTAGTTGAGTTAGATAATTGGAGCAAGTGGAAGCTAAATTTAAATAAGCCTGCATTTGCATAATCCCAACGACGCATATGTTTGTGTGTGTGTGTTAGCTAAATATAAAACAGACTTCTCACCTGCAGATAACGGCGGCGCCTCTTGGCCACGTTGCCTTGCACCACGTTGCATTCGCCATGCTTGAAGACGACACGTTTTCGCATGCGGCGCGAGCTAAAGCGCGTCTGCCGATACCTATTAGAGAGAAAGGGAGAAATAGAGAAAAGCAGAAAGAGAGAGTTAGTTTTAGATAAGCAGATGAGCACGTCGATATGTCGGTAGCTAAGTAGTTTAAGCCTTAACAATATTTATTTATGAAAATTCATATACTGCAGATAAATTATAAAAGAATTAGATTTTAAAAAAGTTCTGTATAGTACATACATATGTTTTCTTTATGTATGTTGGTCTCTCTAGCTAAGCATCTTCAAATGTCTTTTCATTTACTGTTTACACAAATCTCTCCTAGTCTTTCCTTAATAAATTTAAAAAACAAAATTAAAAACAAAGGTAAAAGTTTTCCCAAATTAAAATACTACTTTCCATAAATAAGATTCCCATTTCCTGAACAAAGGTTTATTAATAGCATTCAATTCTTAGTACAGATTGTAAATTTTATTTTGGAAATAGAATATATACATACATATATATATATATTTATATATAGAGTCAAAGCGAGCATCCACTGTATTTACATACACCTAAAAGTTTTCCTAGCCTTTGTTGTCGCATTACTATTTATATTCCCCTCTTATCAATCGAGCTGATAGCCTATATATATATGCCTTTTGGTGCATAGCATCTCAGTCCATAACATCTGTTGTCATCTTGTCAATTTTGTATTTCTAAAGTACCCCAAGTGAGCACAGATTGAATTTTAGCAAGTGCTGCCCAACGACTTGGGTTGATAACAGAACTAAGAAATATTTTATAATGAAATTTAAAATACCCTAAAATGTAGGCGTGGCTGAATCAAGTTGATTATCAATAAATCTGTTGAAGAGGGTATGTATGTAGAAGACATAAATGGAATTAAACAATTAAATATATAATAGATGGATAGATCTCTGATTTAATTGCATGGAGACAATTAAGAAGCAATAAATACTATAATTGCCTGGCAACAAGAGATAAAAACGTAACGTTATAACAGATTGTTCATTGACTTAATAAATCATGGCACAAACAGGAAATGTACATACATATATCATGTATATCTTTAATGTACACATCTGCATACATATGCATTTATGTATTTATATATGCAAAAGTATTTTAATTTTAAACAACAAAAGACGCACTTTTCAAGAGGTTCAAGAGCTGAAAGCCATCCAGGCCTTATTATGTAAATACGTATGTTTTGCTTTGCAAACTAAATCAATTACCAGTGGAGAGTCTCTAGTAAAATGCTGCAGCAGCACACGAAGATCAGAAAGACGGGTATGAAGATCATGAAGAGTTCCAATTTGTTCAAGCAATTGAAGGTGTTTTTTTTTTTATGTAGTACGTATATCGCGGCGATCCTTCACTTAATGACGAATTCGCGAGCTTTCCGCCAAAGCTTTGCACTGAAAGCTTTCACACAATCGCGACCAAGAGTCAAACTCGCACTGCGAAGCCAATTGGATGGACAGGCCATTTGGAGCTACGATTACTGTAATCGCAAATTTTAACTGTAAATTGTAACGCTACTTACATCACAGAGTAACGATAACAATAGCAGAGATGAATGCATTTCGCTTCTTCTTGTACGCTTTGCATACCCTGCATGCATTTGAAAGTCGACAGAAAGGTTCAAAGGGAGATTTATTTAAATGCTTTTCATTAAACGAGGTGACGCATCTTAGAGAGACTTGAGGAAACATGAATAAAAATACACTGTGTTTAGAAAATGAGAGATTTGTATGACAAATTATAGCTCTTAAAATCTCAATCGAATCGGAGTAGAAATAGAGAAGTTAACTAAGCACATATATTTCAGTGCACATCTGTTAGTCGTGCATGCCCGCTCTTCACTCATACGCTTTACATTTCATTGCAATTTCACGCTTTATCAGCGTGTTCTGCTCACACCACCTCATTCTGCTATTCTGACTACTTATGCAAAAGTACCCACATGTGGAGGGCGCTCAAAGCTCGCATATAACTCACTCTTGAGTCGAAACACAAAGCTCAATCGAAGTGCGAAGAGAGCTTTTCGAACTGTTCAATCGACTTTTGGCTACTCTTATAATTCAAAGGGGAGATCTGCTTAGCACACGTATTCTCTCTCTCTCTCTCTCTCTCTCTCTCACTCTCCCTCCATATAACTCCCTAATTGAGTAAGTGTTTGGTCTTCTTTTTCTTCTTCTTCTTTGTGCTGATGTCAACTCCGGATATTGATAAATGATTTGCCGTGCGTTGCTCCAGTCATTTTGAGTTGTGCAAAAATTCGTGGAAATTGCCATCGAACTTGACAATAACATTCATTATTTAAAGCTTTCGAAATTTGTGTTTGTTTTCTAAGTAATCGTATGCAAATAAACCGGTTCCTCAAGCATTGTCATACACTTATACCCTATACACCTTAAGAAGGTGTATACAGCTGGAAAAGGTATTAAATATGTCCATACACATTAGGGATGATCAAACAAGTATAGGTATATAACTAATAATTCGTTCTTTATTTAATCTAATAATTTCTTTCCCTTACTTTCTACCCCTCATCTTCATATGGACATATGTATCTAGATAATTTGATGTCTCCTTAGATTCATCTATAAATATATTTACTACTATCTCCCTTCTTTCTTTCTCTCATTTACTCACTTATTCATGATATGTTACTGTATATATAATTCTAGAAAAGCTTTCCTAACTAACTAATCTTATATATATTGCTATCAAATCAACTTGACACTGTTTTAAGTCAATTTACGGCAATTTACTCTAAACAGTTGCTGCATGAAAGGTTTACAGGGTATACTTCAAAGTTGAGCAGTCCTTCAACTCGAACACTCTCGTTTTCATTTGGCTAGCTGCAGCTTAGCTTCAATTATGAACAAGATGACTAAACTGTCAGTGGCTGTACGAGCCGTAGATCTAAATGCTGTTGCCAAAGGCGGGCAAACAAGTTCAATGGAATCACACTGAGTCATGCCAAAAGGTCTTTGAGTTAGACTCGAAAAAAGATCAGCTAAGAGAGATAAAGAACCTAAAAAGCTTTAGACAGAAGAGAGAATAAATTTGTGTTTGTTAATTGTAAGCAATATATATATACATATAAAGTATATATAAAGTATGAATATTTATATATATATATATAGATATATATATTTAGCTTCCAGGCATATTTGGCATTAAACTTAGTTAGCTTCATTCTATATTTATTTATATGCTACGCTCCAGTGCTTCAGTCAGATAAGTAGAGTTGGCTAATTGCACGCAATTAAATGTTGCGAGATAAAGAAAAAAAAAAAAAAAAAAAAAAAAACAATAATAAAGCACAAAACTGACCTAAGACATGGTGAAAGTAGTGACTAATCAGTTAGTTGGGTGGTTTGCTCTCCCTCTCCCTTTCCCTCTCTCTCTATCTCTCCCTCTCAATCTCTCTCTCTCTCTCTCTCTCTCTCTATCACTCTCTCTCTCTCTTCTCGCTGAAATGCAATGCTGTGAATGTTCTTGGCCAATTGCCAAGGTAATTATAATGGAAATGCAACTATAAAGCAGGCTCTCTCTATAAAGTTAGCTGACTATATAATGTTGACCGAGGTCGTGAATGAAATCAATTGACGTCATTTTGTTAAAACAAATTGAAATGATTTTCAAGTAAAGTAGAATTCTGTTTTTTGTACAATATATATGTATATCAATGCTGTCAATCGGTTATTAACCGGTTTGAATCAGCTGTAAACCCAATCAATAGCAGCTAATGCTGGTTTTTTACATATTTTCCAAATTAAAGCCAAAAACAATTGTTTTCTTAAAAGAAAAACTAATAAATATTGCCAGCTATATTTCCATATACAAAATTTGAGATATAGCCAAAAGTTTGTTTAAACCATTTTTGATTAGATACATATAAAAGAATTTAGACATAAATCCATTTACTTTCTAGCTGGGTTTTCCCTCCACAGAGTAAACTAGAATATAAATTTACGGCTGGGCTATTTCTAGTCTGTTTTAGCTATCAGTTTATATTATTTACTGCTAATGCATTTCCATTTCCGAACTAGATCAGTTGATATTGCAAGTGAACTAGTTCAAAGTCAAACTACTGAACTACATTGAAATGGGCCAAAGGAGAACGAACTAACTGAGTGCAAGAGTCGAAACAAGGTTAAAATTTATTGGTTTGTATCGCTAGAACTATGTGTTATATATAAGATATATGTTGTTATATATTTGCTAGATATATATCAAAAATATGTGGCGCATATATCATGTCAGAAAATGTAGCTAATGCAAGACGCAAATCATATTTCTATTTTGGGCAAGTGCAGTGCCAAGAACTGAAATGCCAAAAGTCAAAAAAGATATTTGTATATGAAGATATTGTGCATTGTGTACTCTATAGATATGAATATACTTAAGGTTTAGCCATAAGATAGACACATTTGTCAAGCTTTGAACACAGAAGAACGTGTGCGCCGGATAAACAAAATTTGTTGAAATGCTGTTTCTATATAGACAGAGTAGAGCAGATGTTTTAAGTCGTATGCGTGGTATAGTATATAGATGATGCCTATAGATATGTACAGATCTATATATATATATGTAGATATGAGTATATCTACATATATATGTATGTAGTATATATTTATAGCTATGCTTTAAACAATTGCTAGGCGCAGTAATGAGCAGCGTTGCATACAAATATTTGTGGCAGTATTCAATTAAACAACATTTTAATGAAATGTACACACATCGTTCTATATAGACACACATGTGTATATACGTATATACATAAGTATATTTTTATATATGTATATATATATAACTGTAAACATATTAACTAGCTTTTAGCGCTCACAGCTGAACACTTGTTCAAATGAATTATAAGCATATATCAATACTAAAATATATCTTTCGACAAGAAGAGTTCAATGTCAGCGATAAACAACTCAGCGCGATATCGATATATGGCCGAAATTATACAAGTAAATATATCGATATGTGAAAAATCAACCTGAAATGGTTTTCATTTATATTCATCTACTTTTCCTAGTCAAATCTATCTATGACATGCCCATTACTTTCACATTTCCTTAACAATTCAACTGCTATAGCTGTCCATCTCAAACATCACTCTAATTATCCATCCAGCGAGTTTTCACTGTACCTCAGCAGCTCCTCGCGCCAGGACTGTTCACTGGAATGCGTTGCCCGATAAACGATCATCGATAGACGACTGAAACTGCGCCGTAACTCCGACATCTTTGCTGTTATCGATTACCGATTATCGATTCGACAGTAGAT
Source organism: Drosophila hamatofila (assembly GCA_035045345.1). Lineage (NCBI taxonomy): Eukaryota > Metazoa > Arthropoda > Insecta > Diptera > Drosophilidae > Drosophila > Drosophila hamatofila. Next base: position 5,456,347 of record JAWNPA010000020.1, on the reverse strand, counting down.
CGTGACAAATTGTAAACACTTGAAAAATACTTGTAATCAAATACTGAGCTCGTTACTTTCGATTAAGAGACAACAAAAAAGTTGCAGAATTGCGTTTGTTTCCTATTTGTTTTTTCACGTTCGCACACAAATTCAGATCTTTGTTTTTTATTGTATCTTGCTCTAGTTTGTCATTGTTATAAAAATAAAACAGAGACAATGCTTCTGCAGCAGGCGACGACGCGCCGTATAGCCCCAGCCCGAAGAGAAGTCATTAAAGTCATTTCTCAACATTTTGCCAAACACTTTTGAAAACACTTTTGAAAAACACTTTTGAAAAACACTTTTGGCTTTTTATTCTTATTGATTATAACTCAAGAGCCCTCAACACGGCACAAATATGTGATCAGCTTTATAAAGCGTATTTGATTAATTTCTGTGTTTTATGTTGTTGTTTTTTCGTTTATTTTCTGTCTGAGGCGAACCGAGCGATCGAGCAACATTTTACCAACTGGCTGGCGAATTGAAATACATTGAACGCGAATACGAATATCTATGCAAATAACAGAGCGACTACCCATACCCATACCCATACCCATACCCATACCCGTACTCGTACTCGTAGTCGCAGTCGTACCCCCACACACAGACAGACATTTACCACTAGATATCTCTTTCATTCTGGCCGCATACGATCTACATTCTCAATACACTCGCAGACAAACACCTCGATACTCGCATAAACACAAAACATTTCGCATTACACATGCCCGATCGGTCGATAGGGCAAAGACTTATATATATATATATATATATATATATATATATATATGGACAGAGAGAGAGAGGGAGAAAGAGACCTAGCTGTTGTGGACAGTTATCAGACATACCATATACCTGTAAGCCCACACCCGTATCCATTAAGATATCAAGTTATATATACATATATATATATATATATCTAATATTCAAGGCAAGTTCATTATAATTTACCTAGCTCATGTTTAGGTGTCAAGCGAGACGTTTTTTACTGATTAATTTCGAGAAACAAGATTTTTATATTATATTCAAATGCTGTTTTGAGTTATCTAATTGATACGTTCAAGTCAGTTAAATCGTCGTTTCAAAACCCAGACCTGAGTACTAAAATCTTAATTTACTATAAATTTATTAGGTAATTTTAAAGCAACCTAGCTTAAAGAAATATATTTTATCAACCAAAATACCATCAACAGCAAAATTTGTATTTTATTCCAATTATACCACAGATGCTTAAGAATTAAGAACTTTAATCGTGCATGTGTTTTATGGACCATAGACTTTTCTACAATTATAAACATATTATATTTATATACAAGTATATCTGCTATAGATGATATATATGCTTTTGAGCATGTGGAAATGTTTTTGTCAAATTTATTTCGAAACGCAGAAAGAATCCCATATATACAGATGCTGAAAGTTCAGGCGTATAGTATATATATATATACACATATATTTGTATATCTTGTATTCCGCCTTTGCTCAAACCGGTTCACACCGCTCGCCGGCAAGAGATTTGGGTCTGCGATCGATTAAAAATAGATCCTCAAGCATTGAACATCCATAGATGATGATATGAAGAAAAGCTAGTAGCTTCTAAAACATGAAAATTTTACAATGAATAGTTTATCAAGTACGTTAAGTACTGTCTGATTAGATCTGTCAACTCTTATCAATCCATCAATCAATTAACCGTCTGCACAAGCCGTCGCTTGTCTCTATATCTATATCTAATCGTCTGTGTGTATCACGAATCTAAAAATTACCTGTGTAAATAGATCGTTTGGAAAGTACCCGAGTCTTATGAATGCCTTCAAGTGCTAAAAGATTCATGAGTAATTTTACAGTGAAAATATAACTTAACAACTAGCGACACAAACAATTGATACCCTTTATCATTCACATTGGGCAATCTCTCTAAGCTTCGTGACGCAACTGATTTAAAATAATTTATAGTCAAGCGCTGATAGCGGTAAAAACAAAACAAAAACTATGATTATGACTAAGACACAGACGTCATTTATCTTTCCAGCTGAGAACACTCTTCGCACTCATGCTTAAAGATATCACAATGTGGCCTTGTAATCTATGCGCCACGGAGCTCAGCAGTTCAAAGAACTCTCGTTAAATTTGTTTTTGGATAAGTACTACTTACAGACATACATACAGACATATAACATATAACATATCTGCCTGCGTAGTTCTAGTTCTCTAGAAATGTAATCTAAACTGGTTTGCATTTAATTTATAATATGTAAGACACATCATGCGTAGCACATGTTGAGAAAAAAAAGACATTTCAAGTTGATTCCTTAACACGCAGACGTTAAAAGGTGATCAACATTTTACTTTGAAATGATCGTTAACAGCTCATCAAATATATCATTTGTATCATATTAGCATGTGCTCTTAAATGGTTTATGGCCGACAGATTCAATAATTATCATAGATATAAAGACGCAAATCAATATAGATTGCCAGATCAGATTAAATATCAGATAGTGATCATAACATTTAAAGATAAAAGTGGTTTATTCCTCCATTATGATGTTAGTACTTGCAATTATTATCAATTATCTACAGTTGCTTTAAGAAATAATATGAATATTGTTCGTCAGATCATATAAAAAATAATTGAATTACTGAAGATCTTTAAACGAAGCGAAAACTTGAATAGATTCCTTGCAGTTATATAATACGGTTCATATATATGATTATATATCTGATTTTTACTTCCGATTGATCTAAAGTGATCTTTTTTACATATAGCACTTATGGTTACTTTACTTTTAAATGATCTCAAGTGAGCTTCTTTATACATAATATGATATTATCTTTACTTTTAAATGATCTCAAGTGATCTCCTATATTAATATTATAATATGATTTGATTTTTACTTTCAAATAAGCTCAACTAATTTATCAATATAAATACTAAACAAAATGTTGCGTTAATGATAACCTTATTATTGAGTAAATTTGATAAGGTGTGCAATAAACCCAAACACTCTATTATATATCTGATTTCATAGAACTTGATTAGTATTATTTTTGTATTATTCAAATAGTTAAAAATAGCTTGAAATACTCTCAGACTCATTTCCTGCTGTGTCTAGTATTTCGAGCTTAGTTTCGTTACTATTCAAGCTCTATTTCGTCAGAGTTCAGCGCAGTTCTAAAATTATTATCGCTAATCTCAACTTTTAGTCATGCCAAAATAAAAATAGTTAATGAATGTAGCATATAATTAGCAAAGATATTTAGCCGTTTGAATTTGAACTTGACTCTGGTAAAATTCCATACATCTACATATATATAAGTACATATATAATGCCCATCGTATACACTGGAAAATGACAACAAAGACCCTTTCAGGCATTGCAATAATTTTGAGCGAGAGCCAGACCTGAGAATTCGATGTGTGCATATTTAATTAACAGGCCCAAAAATTCGCTGAAATCATTATTGAACTTTCCACATAAACGTGAATGTCTCAACTAAAAGACTTGAACAAATATTAAAAGTATATCCATAAATATCTCCGCATGCCTATATTTATGTATCTGTATCTCTGTGTCTGTATTTGTATTTGGTGGACTGACATGTTCAATAAGCGTGTCGCGGCATCTTTTTATGAATCACAGTGGGGAACAGGCGCAGCTCCACTCCTCCGCTCGAGTGCTAATAATGGGAGGAAGACTTTCGTGGCTTTATCAACATGATTTGCTCGAGGCCAAGTTTGCTTTTTTTTCCTTATTTTTTTTTTTGTTTTTGTTATTATCTGCTTTAGCCACTTGTCACACAGTCTGGCTTGTAAATAAAACGGAAAAGTACACACAGCCGCACAATAAGCCGGGCAAACACTAATGGATATAATAACTACAAAAATACATACATATATATACGAATATATATATGGGCATGTGACAAAGCTCGTCAGCTGGTTGAAACAGTTAAGCGAGCATCTAAAATGATTGTCAACATGCGCTGCTTGTTAGCCTAATGACTGCACGCTTTCTACATCTTCAAGCGCGGTACAGTCTGCACAAAAGTAGTGCAAATGCCAAAAATGAATATGCGAAATTTACATGAAAGTGCAACAGGTTAAATATGGCTATATTCAGACCCCGACTTGCCATAAACTATTCAGCTAAAAGTATTATATACGAAGAGAAAAGGAAACATAAAAAACCGTTTATTTCATTGTCATTTACGCCTCTTTGTCGAGGCACAAAGACGTGCACTGAGTAGGCAGGAAACAGGTACAGTCAGCTCAAAACACTGCATACTTAACGAAACTTTTATGGATTTTAAGCATGTACTTTAAAAACAGGCAATTACTTTCAAGACTTGAGTTATATTTACATATTTGCCTTGGACTAAATTCGTGGATTTTAATACAAGCCCCGTTATCTATCAGATATCAAACATATCGTCAGCCAACAATTTCTATTTGTTTATATAAATTTAGCCAACAATTTGAAAGCGCCATAGACTTAGATACAAAACTGTGTACACAAATAAGTGTGCGACAGCGGGAAATACTCTAAAGCCATTCGATTTGCGGCTCATGAATTTTTGGTGGCAACGCAAGCAAGCAGCAGGCATTGGTTACCGGCCTCTAATTTATTTATAAAGGTAAATGCCGGCATTTAAATTCCATCAACGGCATAAAAAGCGCCCCCTGCCGGCAACGTTGCTCTGCTGCCCCGCTTGCCAGGCAACACTGTTTGCTGTTTGCTGTTTGCTCAATGCGTGCTACCCCGAGCCAGAGGCCAGACAGTAGAAGAGAGCGAGGAAACGAGTGTGTGAGTTGTTGTGGGTGTAAGCAGCATAATAATAATGAAAGAGAGAGAGAGAGAGAGAGGAATGCATGGAGTACAGTGTGCTAAGCGACCGGCGCAGGCAGCAAAGAATGCATGCGTCAGTTATGGCGGCCACTCTTCGAAACATACAGCAAGCAGCTGCTGCAGTATAAGAGTGAGACGCTGCTCATAATATTATATATGCAGTTGCCATGCAGTGTTTTGGCCTGGGCGCGTTCTCGGCACTGAAACATATTATAAAACATAGATATTGTTGTTGTCGTTGTTGTATTTGTTTTGTTTTTGTTTTTGTTTTGGTTTTGGCAGCTGTTGCGCGCTGTACTGTACACTGTACACTGTGCTGTCAAGAGTCGAGTTCAATGCGAGTGAAACAAGTTTGTTGCTTAAGGAGCGGCATTGGACACAGGCCTCAAACGAATGTGTTGCAAAACAAAACAATGCACTTGAAAAGCTGCAGCACTACTTAAAATTAATTACTCTTGATAAACACAAACGTTTAACAAACAGTTAAACAGCTTTCAGATGACATACAGATATGTGAGTGTGTGTGTGTGTGTGTTTGTGTAACTTACTCATACATAGCATCGACCAGATCGCGCTCCCAGGTCATCAGACGCTTCATGTTGCCCGAAAGGAAATGCGTGCAAAATATTAAGATGCTTTAAATTCAATGCACACGCGTGCGTTATACAACACAAATAGTTGTCTGTGGTGTGTGTGTGTGTGAGAGTTTTGTATATATTTTAGTTTTGTGTCTTTTTTGCGCTAGTTTTTGTTGTTTTTGTGTTTTGTTTTGAGGTCGGCGAAAACGCGGCGACAACACGCGGCGTCGCTGACGCGGCTGCGACTAAAATGTAACGGACTGGTAGCAGCAGCAACAGCAGCAGTAGCGGCAGAGGCGGCGACAGCAAACAAACAGAAAGAGGAATATGTTTGTATCTAAACCTATATGTGTATAAGTGTATAGCTGTGTGTGTTTGTGTGTGACGAGTGACAGCTCCTCCTCGGTCGAACGGCTAGCAAAAATAAAAAGCTCTCCGCGCTCCTGTTACAACCTTGACGACAGCCGCAGCAGCAGCGAATTAAAAGTATTACAATTATTATAATTGATATTTGTATTTTGAAACAAAAAGATTCGAGCACTTTTTTTTATTATTATTTATTTTGTTGTTGTTGTTGTTGTTTGTTTTTTAAATAATACTGGTAAGCGACGGCGATGACGTTATCGCTGAATCTGGATACTGTGGGCTCTGGGCTATGGATGTATTAATATTGCCAGCCTTTTGATGCTTTAGTTGTTGTTATTACTATTCCGTTGTTGTTGTTATTGTTGTTAGCACATACACAAAGCGAATACTTCTCGTTTCGCTGTTTATCAGAAATGCGTTCTTTTTGTGGTTGGAAAGGCGAATATGGTTTTTATTTTGAAATAAACAAAAGCGCGCATTATTCAGACAGCGTCTGCTCCGGCCGGCCGACAGAGCGTAACAATTTTTGTTTGAATTGAAGCGGGCGAAATGTATTTTGTATTTTAAACGGTAACGGTTATTGTTATTTTACGTATTCCGTTTACAGTTCATCCGTTTGTAATTATTTAAGCGGCGTCTCATTTGCAACTGACGTTGCATGTAAAATGCGTTTAAATAACTTCACAGCAGCGACGCCGTCATCGTTGCCGTCGATCGTGCAACGAACTGAGAGAGCAAGAGAGCACACGGCCACGTAGAAGAGATGCTGTTGCTGAGAGCGTGACTGAGAGTGTGAGATAGAGAGCGCGCTTGACGGAGCGAATGCGCGCGCAAACAGAAGCAGGGTCGTCGTCGTCGACGATGAATTTTAGCGCAGGTGTATTACTTTCTGCGAAGACGGCTGAAGCCAAACTGAAACGCTCAGTTGACAGCGTTGTTGCTTTTTATTTCAATTCACAGTATCAAGTGGAAGAGCCGATAGCAGCAGACGCCGCGTCGCTGCCGATAGCAAGAGCAGCAGCCACAGCCACAGCAGCAACAGCAGCAACAGCAGCAACTGTTATTGTCACAGCAGCAGGCTGCTAAACACAAGCAAACACTAAGAGCAGCAACAACAACTACAGCAACAACAATAATAGCAACAACAACAATAATATCAGCAGAGGAATTTGCTCGCAAGACGCAAAAATCAAAATGAAATACAACAGCTGATAACAAATTTTTGTTTTTGTTTCTTTTTTCGCTTGTTAGTATAGGCTTCACAAATAGCAACAGCAACAACAGCAGCAACAGCGAAACGAAAACACAAACACAAAAGAAAAAGAAAAAAGAAGCAAAAAAAAAAAAAAAAAAAAAATGCCGGCGCATTGCGCCATGCGACAAACGCAAACAAATAAAATTAACTGTAAATTTTCGGCGGCTTTGCGAAAAGATTTGTATATATATATATACAGTCTTATTCTTGCTGCTTAAATCATGACAATTAACGCAGCAGCAGGCGACGCCAACGGTGACGCCGACGTTGACGTTGAAGACGGCATTGGCTGTGCCATAAAGCTGGCTTACGTCGCGTATACGTAGTATGCAAGCATGTAAATATGCAAAGTGCATGAAAAATGTGAAAAGCTGCGACGACTGTTAACGGTCGCAGTTGCAATAATTCGCTGTGTTATTGTTTTTTTTGTTGCTGCTTTTGTTACTTTTATTGCAACACGCGCTTAAGCCATCGCAATTAACTGCAATATTTAGTCAGCTGTGTGGGCGTGGTCGGTGGGCGGAGCAGCGTCTGTTCAACATTATTGCCAATTAGGAGTTGTGACTGCATTAAGCCTAATTTAATTAAATGCACAATCTGCACTCAGTGACACTCGAATTTGGAAATTCAACATACGTATGATTGTCTATCTGACGGGAGATAAGAGTTTCAATGCGTCAAAAGTTTGTTTAGAAATTTATATAGGTCCCTCATCATTTTTTTAATTTGCAGCTATCAGTAGAAAGAATAAAAAAAATTAAAGCAAAAACAAAAACGAAGCAAATAGAAAACGTGAGGAATAAATACTCTACCATGCTTTGCACACTGTCAGCTGACCTTAGAGTATAGTACAAAGTTTTGTAATCACATGATATGCGCATCGATATCAATAGCTAAAACAGCTGATTACATAAACAATGTATATAGAGTAAGTAGTTCAAATAACACAGTAGTTCAAATAGCACTCGATGTTAGATTAACATTTGGTTAACAGTGGCTTACAGTGTTAATGATATGAATGCTAACATTTGGCATACAGGCAAGCACTTGAATATATTAAAAAATAGAGTATATTATCTATAGGGCAAGTAGTTCAAATAAGTACGCCTTACAGCATTCTATGTTAGATTAACATTTGGTTAACATTAGCTTACAATGTTAATAACATAAATGCTAACATATGACATATATATAGAGTATATTATATAGTTCAAATAAGTGCGCCTTACAGCACTCGATCTTAGATTTACATTTGGTTAACATTAGCTTACAATGCTAATGATATGAATGCTAACATTTGGCATAATTGTAAAAGATATATTATAAATAGAGTAAATAGTTAAAAAAAAGGTCGCCTTACAGCACTCAATGTTAGAATAACATTTAGTTAACATTGGCTTATAATGTTAATGACATGAATGTTAACATTTGGCATACTATATGTAAGACCCTCTTGCAAAACACTCAAATATTTTATATATAAATCAAACATTTTTATCTTGAATAAATTCTCAGAATTCTACAGCATTAAGCAAAATAAATAAGATATATTAACAAAACATATATTTATATATATGTGACTCAATGGCTACATTTTCGACTGTACACAGCATTTTCAGCTGAATTCTTTTTGCAGCTTCAATTTGCGGCCAATAGAAATGTTTGTGCGAAACAATGGATGAAAAACCTGTTTATCAACAAAAGCTCGTTAATAATTTACTCTAACATTTTGCGAGCAAGCACAGACAGAGAAATCAGAGCAGGGAATTGATAGAAATTTAGAAAATTAATCATACGACCCGTGTGTCAATAAAGAAAGCAATCAATGGGCTCACATACCAGACTGGCCTATGCCTACACAGCAATCTATAAAAAATATATTTGTTGCTGTTGTTGTTATAGTTGTTGCTGTTGCTGTTCTTGGTCATAACAGCGATCTGCTCAAGTTGTTGTCTATATATAGACCCTGAGCGATTTGCATTCGCCTAATCGAATCTCTCGACTGTCGTCCCGGCAACAGCTGAGGAAATCCCCCTGGCAGTTGGCCAATTGAGACGAACGATTTGTTGAACACGTTTGTTAATTGGCCGAACTCAGCCTCAGCTCTCGTGCGACCAAATAATAATAATTAATTAATTGATTATGCGCATTACAATTCGTGTTCTCTTAATTGAGCTGCGACAAAACATTCACACTTTTACGCAGCACTCGAACCCCGTCCCATTCACAGGTAACTAGTAGTTACCTTTGCCATGCTGAAATCTCGACTGAAATATTTAGCATAAATAAACAAAGACTAAAGCTAACAATTGCCCGAGTAATGTCAGGGGCATCTTTGTACAGCAGGCACTGTAGAGCCCCAGTCAGCACTCGGCACTCGGATTCTATTCTATGTCACATCTAACCCCAATTACTTACATGCCTAGGCAGCAGGCGGAAATCATATTTAATTGTCCACCCACCGACGGCCTTAAATCAAAATAATTTAATTTTGTCATTCATCCAATCAACGGAAAGTTTATCTTTTTTATTTTTTTTTTTTGCGCGCTCGCGTGTCGTTTAGCATTGTTAGACAAAGGGAGGAGGGGAGGGGAGGGGAGGGGGGAGTAGGGGGTTCTAGTGGAGGGATTATGGCAGCACAAAAGACTTGAGGCCCCCGTTTACATTATCGCACACTTTGTATCATATAGTCTATATGCATATCGTATAGCTATCTAGTAATTTGTGTATCCAAGCTGATCAAGTGTCCTATCAATAACGCAAGTCAACAGGTGTGCGACACTCTGTACGTGTGTGTGTGTTTGTGTGTGTGTGTGTGTGTATACACTCCTGTTGAAATACCTTATGAATGACATAAGTTCAATATCTAGTATAGTGTCAAGCAAGATTTCTCGCAGATCTTTGGCAGAGATCCCTGGCCCAATTGCGTGCACACATGACGTATGCGCAATATTTGCACAAATCATAAATATTGCACGGCCATAACATACCCTGTATTTAGGTGAAAATAGGAATCACTTGATCAAAAAAGTATGCTATATTAATGCACTATCAAGAAGTGCAATATCAGCAACTTTGAGCAATTGTCTATTTATATTCAATTAATTTTCCACTCGATAATTCATAAACATATTTTTTCTTTTGCGCAGTTGTCTGGGTTTTGAGCTTCATGTAAAAGTAAATAATAAATTGTAATACCGGTTTTTGGCTAACTGGGCTTAAAGCCGACTGGGCTTCTTGTTCAAGCGTCTGTACGGCAGACGAGAGCTAATTTTAGTTGTTATTTCATAAACCTATATTTGAGACTAATTTAAATATTAAATTTATATCAAAAATATATTCACATATGACAAACTAAAACAACATAGTACAGTAAAGCTTAACACATGTGAGCCAAAAATATATGTATATATGTAAGTTACTAGGTTATATAGAGAAGCTAGATTCCTCAGCGTCTACTTCAGTTAATTGGACTTTAAGTATGCTCAAAGTGAGCATCTCATAAATCTGTTTAATTATAGATGTACATATATATATATTTATATACTGGCATATGTATAACTATATATATATATATGTTTATATTACTTATATATATTTTAAGTACTGTATATAGATTTGCTCACTCACCTATTTAGTGCTCCTGGCGATTCGCTGACCGCCTTGATGGAACGCCTGATCTGCTTGTGAAATGAGCCCAGGAAGGACTCCTTGCGAGAGAGCAGAGTTCCGCTGCCGCTCGACTCGCCGCCGGCGCTGTTGATGCCCGACCCATAGGTGGCGCTGCGATTGTAAGCCTGCTCCATGTTGGCTGTGGAGTCGGCAACGGGATCTGCGCTGGCGCTCGCTGGCAGCGCATTAATGCTGAGCTGCTCCACATGGAGTGGGGCTGTCTGCTTGCCATCCTTGCTGCTGTTGGCTTTGATGATGGCAGGTGGCTTGTTGTTGGTGCTGTTGTCCTCGCTGAGCAGCTTCGTCCAGGCACTTTCGCCGGCTGCCTCCGTCTTATCCATTATCATTCTACTATTTGGCATTGGCTACTTACGTCTAGCAGTTAGTATTTGTATGATAGATTGGCTTCCGCTCAAGTTTGGTCGCTTGCTTTGGTAAGTGCTGCTAGTTGGGTTGGGTTGGGGTGCGTGTGTGTGTGCGTGCGTGTTCGTGTGTGTCTGGCATTCGTTATAACGGGAAACTGTGCGCGTGGCTGGGCACACTTTTCGTCTTCACATTGAGCATTTGAGAGTGAAACATCGAGACGCTTTTGCTGAGTTCTGCAAACCAAATGAAACCAGTTGATGACTTTCAGTATGTTGATTGCTTTCGTTTTTAATTCTCATTTGGTCACGATTAACAAATAGGCTAATCAACTTTATAAACAGACGAACTTGTTGTTCCATTAAACAGTTCACATCAAATTAAATTTTTGTGTTTTCATGAGGTTGTTAATTTTATAATTAGCCCTGCTTTTTTTTATCGCTTTATGAGCGGGTTTTTTTTGCTCCTTTTTGTTATACTTATGCGTTCATCTACTCTGGAGCTAAATAAATTTTTATGTGAGCCAAAATCCTGTCAAAGAACTCAAAATAAAACTATCGATAATGTGAGAATAAATACATCTTAATTTAGCTTATATGTAAATTGTTTACATGATTTAGCTGATTTTATTAATTTCATGCTGTTCACAGCTGCTGTCCATATACGAAGTCTCGCTGTGCTCATTATGAATTTTTGCCAATTTTTCAAAACACTTTCGAGCGAGTTTTCACCAAAATATTTGACTTTTGTTTATATTAAACGATGTTGTTGTTTTTAATAATATTTATAAATATTGAAAATTATATTTTGCATAAATTGATATTTGCACTGTTTGGTAAATATCGTGGACTATATAAGGGAAATAGATGTTTTTTTTTTTATTACACGCTCGCTTACTTTTTTTTCAGCGCGTTATACAGAGAAATAAAACAACTTTTGTATAACAAACGATTTCACTTCGAAACGTGCGAAAATCACAAAACAATTTCAATGCTTAATTATGCTGCCGTTGCTGTGTTTTAATTAAATAATTCGTATAATTTCTATTATTATTATTATTTTTAGCACTCGCTGGCCGCGCACTGAAGAACCGTTAAATGAGCGAAGCGCGCGACTGAGTTCCAAAAAAACAAAAAAAAACCAAAAGAACAACAAACTTTTCGATTCAGTCAAGAAGAATGTTGGAACAAAAATGACTTACGAGGAGCGACACGAGATGAAGACTGCGAACGTTCGGTTTTGACTGTATGCGTGTGTGTGTGTGCTTGTGTGAGTGGCTGTGTAGCTGTCGCTATCGCTGTGTGTTTGTGAATAAGGCCAAAGTGGACGCTGAGTACGCACGCGCTTTGGTCACACTGTCAGTAACTGGGGCCGGAGGCGTTTTTGCTCTGTGTGTTTTGGCTTTGCTTCTTGCCTCCGCAGCGTATGAGCAGCGTTTGCAAATTAACTTGGCGCTCGAGTGCGCGATGCCCGTTTTATTATCCAAATGTGAGCAGCACCAGCAGCAGCAGCAGCAGCAGCCGCCGCAGCAGCAGCGCCAGCAGCAACAACAATCACGACCGGTAACGGTAGCGTCATCTAGCACACACTTTTATCGTGTTGGCAAACGAGGCGTCTGCGTCGGCGTTGCCTCGGCGTCGGCAAAGGCAACGGTGTCGCCGTGGTCTCGGCTGAGGCTTCGGCTTTGGTTTCGGCTTTTCAAGCATTGCGTGTGTTTGTTTGTGTTGTTTTGTGTTGTTTTGTTTTCGTTCGTATTCTTTTGTTTTTGTTGTGCTCGAGCGCTTTTCAGCATGCCAAATCCAAATCTGTCAGAACACCGCCAACGTCGCTGCGCAACTGACAGCCTCGATGCGTCAATAGCCGACAGTAATGTTCATCAGACAGACGCTGAGATAAAAAGCTCTCGGTTGCCAGCGGCAGTGATTGCTCTTGCTCTGGCCAAAAGCTTCGGCTGCCAGGGCGCAACTCCTTTGTCTTGCACGCTGCACAAAGTATGCAACAAATTTTTAACTAATGACAACAACAACAACGGCAACAACAATTTGCACATGTCGTGCAGTGTGCAAAAGTCTTCTTGGGCAGCCATCATGCGACCTGACAGAAAAATAACCCTAGAGAATCAATCAAAACGTCAACGCCATAAATTGATCAAACTCGCCAAAATGATGACACTATAAAATTTATTGGTGCAGCGTTGTAAGTTGATAGCAACTGGACACCTGATGACATCGACAGACATCAAATGAATAGACAAAAAGCTTAAAAGCTGCCCATAAATTTGTCATACAGTCTAACAAAAATTACTCATTCTCCTCCTCTCGCTCTCCCTCTCCTCCATCTTTCTGCTTTGCTCTGTTTCTGTGCTTAAGCTTTCGCAAACATCAAGCGTGAAGTTCACTTTACACGTTTTTTCTCTTTGTTACTAGCTGCACGTTTCTTATTACCCTATACACAAATAGGGTATGTTAGGTGTGTGCATAGGTTCAATGAAATAAAAAAAAAGTATTATAAGTAAAAAAGTATTTTAATTGCCTGTAGACTTTTGGTATATTTTAACTGCAATATACACAGTATAAGAGATAATATAAGACATAAAAAATGCTGTTAACATAGCTTACTTACATCATTACATTTTATGCCATGTCGATAAGCTGTTATGTTGTATAACAGAAATCTTCAGACAAGCCACTGTTAACAAATGTCCACATAACATTTAGCTTATAGACTGTTAAACTATGAAATGTTGTTATAAGAACGAGTTCTTATTAGAATATTTACTGGGTATTTTGCTATTGATGTAGATCTCAGCTTGTTTTGTTTGACTTTAGTTCTCAGTTATTGCCCAGCGCTTTAGTAATTGCTTCCTCGGAATATGCAATGCAAACACAATTAGTGCAAAGTGCAAGGTGTCACATGTTTTGTATACAAACAGCTCAACAAAGGTGAATTCAACAACAAATAGCAATAGCAACAGCAATAGCAATAACAATAACAATGGCAGCAACAACTGAAGCGACTGTGATTCATTCCATATTCGTGTCTTTATATTAGCGAACGTACAATAAATCAAAATGTTATGCAAAGTGGCTGAGATATGTGTGTAACAGCGTTTACATTCATTGGAATACATTGAATTCGATTCCCCCGGGGCGCACTCAACCTGGGGAGACATTGTTAGAACTCGTTTTCAAATATCAACAATCTAAACGATCATGTTGAAAATTCATGATTGGGTGTTAACATTTCCTATATTAGCTCTGGCAGTACTATTTTTATATGTTTCGAACGCTATATTAGACTAGATACAATCATTCATTGAATTCCACACATATTTAGATTTCATTAACATTATGTTTTATTGCTTATAGCAAGCAATTCTCAAGCAACAATAAATTCAAGTGCATTCGAACCTAATCGAATATCATAAGACGCACTCTGATGCGACTGACGTCAATCGATGATTATTCAGTTATGCTTGTATAGACATATTGTATATATATTTGTGGATATATCGACAGCGAAAAGCTGGAATTTACAAAAGTTTGAAAAAATAATTCCGCTGAATATTATGGAGAATAATATTTTAAAAATAAATAAGTTTTTTTTTCATATTTTATAATAATATTAAAAATAATAATATATGTAATACTATTTATACTGATAATTATAATAAAATATTTTTCTCGTATTTATATATCTATATATATTGTCACCCATAAATTATTTTCATTTCCATTTTTGTTTTCTTTTTCCAGCTAAAAAACTAATATTTGCCCAAGTGTCAGCAAGTTAGTATTTTTCCTTAGTTAATTGCTATTGAAGGCAAGCATTCTCGTTAATTGTTAAATAATAATAATGTTCGCAGCGCTTGCCTAAAATCGTGGGAGGGCGTGTTTTACATGCCTTGCCAATTAAATTTGTATAAGCCTACTCAAGTTGCCAACAAGTCGATGCTCAAGTTGAACAGCAAAAAGCTGAAACAAGCTCGACTGATGTAGTCGAGTGTGCCCGACTAGTAAATACCGTGTAGCTGAGCTTTGAACTTATTTATATTCGCTAGATTTATTGACAAAATATTATTCATATAGTTGAATGTTACCTCTGAGTCTTAAGGGGACTACTTTGCTTTAATATACATATAATTTAAAGTCATAAAACAATCATTTATATGGAATTAATCTGCTTGGCATAATAAAGACATCTCATAAATCCATATTTATCGATTTACAGCTATCGAATAATGTTATCGAATGATAAAAATAAAACAAATAATTATAAACAATTATTTATATGGAATTAAACTGCTTGGCATAATAAAGACATCTTATAAATCCATATTTCTCGTTTTATAGTTATCTAATATTGTTATCGATTAATAAAAATAAAACAATTATTTATATGGAATAAAACTGCTTGGCATAATAAAGACATCTTATAAACCAATATTTATCGATTTATAGTTATCGAATATGGTTATCGATTGATAAAAATCAACTTAAATTGACCAAAATTAAATAAGTATTTTAAAATTAAACAATATTTATATTTATAATTATTTTTTATTCAATCTTTTCGATGAAACTCCCCTTATGAATACATTTTTCTACAGGGTATTCAATTGCGCTTGATTTAAATAACTATGCATATACACAGATCTGTAGCCCAAGAGACGCTCGTGCTATGAACATGCACTTAAATTGATTTTCAATGGAAAATTCAAATGGAAATGGAGATGGAAATGCTGAGCTTAAGTCGACATAGATATTCCAAAAATATCTCAAAGCAAAGCGCACGTGGAGCTACGAATATGTATGCATATGCACGTGATACAGCTTAAGCGTACGTAACACACAGATACCTGCACAGTACACACACACAAATACACATATATAGATATGCAGTCACACATCTAACAAACGTTTCTTAGAGCATTGAGTGAAATGCTCCTGGTTGACCTACTTCCACTTGGAGGCTTCTGCAATTTGAGGCAGATGCTTATTTTTAGAAACGACTGCAGATGCTGGACAGGTCCTTGGACAAATGAATGAAATAAATTGCAGCCATAGCATGCAACAGGCAACAGGCAACAGGAAAGAGGCAGCGACAAAGAGGCAACTTGACTCCGGTTGTAACTCACGTCGTTGTCAGGCTGCCTGGTTACGTGCCTCGCATTGAGAGCGGGGAATCAAAACCGATGGCGATGCAGCTTTAGTGGTGACGTCTTTGAACTGACCTCTGCTGATTGTATGGCTATTGAACCCATCTCAATGCCACCTTGCAACACTTAACTGGGGCAATTCATTTGCATGCCAGGTGCCAACTAGACCCAAAGGACGCCGTCGCCAAAGCAGCGACAAACAAGCGGGATAATGGCGATAATGGCGACAATAAATAGAATTGAAATCGATTGGCTCAATGCATAAAAAGTGGCTGAAGTCCTGATAGCACTTATAAATAAACCTGCAATGCAGACGTCCTTGAGGCCGAGGGAAAGCTATGAAAATCTGAAAACTTAGCAGAAGCCAACAATCATTTGATATCGAATATCTAAATGAGCATATAGTTTAGTTTGCGCCAAAATAAACTAAACTAATAAAATTAACAAAAAAAAACTTGTTAGTGTTTAAAATATTTTTAATTAAAAGTTATATACAAATTAATTTTAGGCATCTAAATGTTGTTTATTTTTGTTAAATTTCAAGTGCGAATTTCTAAAGATTTGTTAAAGTTTCAATTTTAAACTCGCCGAAATTCGATTTGTAAAATATAGAAACTTGAAAATAAGGAGGTTGCAGTTGGGTGTTATCGACTGCAGAATACTCATTCAGGGCTCAAACACTATCAGATCAATTTTCGGACTTGCCATGCTCTAAATCGGTATATATATATATACATATATATATATATTTTATTTTGAGCTAATCCATAGAGGATGAGTAAAACATTCCAAATTTCAACTCTGAGATATCGGAAAATGCATTTTCGGATTTTCCAAGCCCCTAGTGGGCGAATCGGAAAAATCTTGCCACTTTATAATTCGAGGGTATACAGGAGTATTTGTTCAAAATTTTAAGACTCTAGCTTCAAAACCGGCGAAATGGTTTACGTTCATACGGACGGACAGCAAAACGGGCATCGCTTCATTCATTCACTTTGGTCAATGAGTATATATAGTATAATATATATAGATTAATAAATTTGTCTTGTATAACTAAATATTTCGATTTTATCATTTCATTGCACCTTGAACTGTATTTTATTTGAACTCTGAAAAACATGATATAAATATGAAATCGGATTGGCTGCTCGTTAACAAAAACTAAATGGAAATGGAAAATTTAATACATAAAAATAGTTTTGTAGGACTTGGAAATTTTTTGTTTTTTTTTTGGTTTTTTTTTTGCCTTAGGAATTTACTGTTAGATATCAGATTTTTCTCTTCTTATGAATCATTGCGCTTGCAACGTTCAGCATGCAGCTGGTTTAGCAACTTATTCGGTTCGTAGTAGAATGGATTTTCTTCAACACTCAGCTCGGGATCATATTGGGCAACTGGAACGACTTCAGCTACCGGTGGTGCAGCTAAGGTTGGCATTATGTTGGTAGTGTTTAGATCGTTCTCGTTACCTGAGGCTCGAAGGATGTTGGACGAAATTCCATTCTCTGCTACCAAAATTTGCTGTCTCGAGCGCTTGATGGGCGGCTCCGCTTCGCAGGGCGGGGCACGTTGATGGCAACGCTTCCTTCTCGCTATTACGTGTGGCATGCCGATTGCAATTCGAAATTTAACTGGTTCTGCTACGGTTCGATGTCTTATAAACAACAAGTGCGAAATATGGATTAGCTTCCGAAATCGGGCTATGTTCAACTAATTTTTTTATTCAATTTTGTGTTTCTATAAATACTATGAGTCAATTGCTATACTAACTAGATCTGTTTGATATAATTATCAAAGCAGGAAAGTACTTGTCGGGTTGTCTTCAATTGTTTTTCGATTTGAAAATTGCTTATATATCATCATGTTATATAACCCATAGCCATATTTACCATAATTCGATATTTATCGATTCTATCTTTTACCAAAGAAAATCTTGAATAAACAACTTAAATAAAAAAGTTTTTGATGACTTTTTAATTAATATATCCAAGACTATGCCAAGTCATTTCTATCTCTAAGATTCCAGCCCAACTTTTAACTTAGTAAAGTTCTCAGTTCTCTGTACATATAAAAATCAGTTCTTAAGTATATCTTAAGTATGAATAGCAAGACATAAATCAATCGCCAGTTTATACTGTCACCAAAACTGAATCATTCCTGAATTGTTACCTAATTGAATTATGTTGTCGAGAATCCAGGGTATTCCTCTATGTCAACTGGGCTGGCAAATCTGCTCATAAATTCAAACTCGTGCCCGTCAACTGGGCTAAGTTCTGTATTCCATATCTATATCATACTTTGTCGTCCCGTGACATTTGTTTACTTGATGTGTGCACAACATGACTGTGTGTGTGTGTGTGTGTGTGCGTGTCTATGTGACTTATAAATTTCAGTAGCAGCTGCAGTCAAAATTTACTGCTATGACAGTTATCTAGGTTTCATTTGGAGCCAACTGTACTCGGCAGGAAAGTGAGCTACTTATCTTATAATTTTTTTCTGATACTTCATCATTTTCTGTTTACCTTAAAGACCAGCTGAATAGACAGTAAAACATTGCAAAAAGAAAAAAAAATGTTTCTATATAAATAAATATATATATATTTAGATTAATTATTGTCTTGAATCTGCAAACAACTAAGAGTGCGTGACTAGCTAGATACGCTGCAAACAGCTGACAGTTTTTATTAGATATATTTTTATAATCTCCAATAGTATATCTATTAACTTTGTCATATTCTTCTTTCACATGCTTCTGCTTTTTGAGTTTAATTACTTGTGATTCTTTGAAATGTGTTTACATATGAAATGTTGGCATGTACCTAATGTATTGGGGATACCTCGTATATTATATTATATATTTGTATATATATTTTGGATCGATTTAACATAAAGTGAGATAATTTTAGAGGCTTTATGATGGATCGATAATTAATTAATTATGTAATTAATGAATGAAGATTGAAGAATAAAACATAAGTAAAGAATCAAGAATATATATAATCTAAAATGAAACTTATATATAATAATTTGTCTCAAGCCAACACATAATAATCAAGGGCAAGAATAAAAAAATTAAAATGTGAAAATCAAGAGTAAAAAATTAAGAATTTTATACATAATAAATAAACCCAATACAATCATAGAGCAATATATATAGGATAAAGCAAAAAAATAAAGAAAAGAAGAATTATGAATCAGGAAATATAAAATGGAACAATGAGAATATAAAATCATTATTCAAGAATATGTATATAAATAATGTATATATTATTATAATATACAAAATATGTATATTTTATTATTTTAGTTTTCTTATATATATATATATATGTATATATACATATTTATATATATAAATTATAATTATAAGCATAAACAAACACATATAGAATCAAGAATCATTGGCATCTAAAACTGAGAATTAAGAATATATACTTATTAAATAAAGCATATTAAAATATTTCATAGGCCCACTATATAGTCAAAAATCCAGTATACAGAATGTATAATAAAGAATCTCTATAGTTTCCTACCTAGGCATATGTGCCTAAAATATATACGCCCGCGCCTCCACTCAGGTGTGCGTACAGGGTATATGTGATATGTGGTGACAGCGCGTGCCTCCCAGACTAGACACCACCAATCGCGGGGATAAGTTTAGTAAATATATGTAAAGCCCGCTTATTTTATTAGAAAATAAACTATCTTTGCTGGTCTGTGGGCATTGCAAATGTTTAGCTCGGACAAACTGTTGCAATGCGAGAGCTAATTTGTCCAAGCGGATGCTGAGTAGTTGAATGCTAACTTAAAGACTAAAGATTCAGCTACCCGGCAGCGTGTGCCACACAGTTGACCTCGCAGTTGTCTGAAACGATGTCCAGCAGGCATCCATCATCTGTGTACAGAGCGAGCATTTGTGCGTCTGTTGACCGGCGGATGATGGTCAATTGGATACAAAGCATTTATTTTGGTAGCAATTGCGTTTTAACGCCTCATTACGACAGCATCCAACTGTGCGCGCGAGGGTCACGCGTAGAGGTCATCATATGTCAAGCTCTCGCTGTTGCCCGGTTCAAAGTTGAGCGTGTGCAATAAACTTGTTCTAATACTGACCTGCCTCAATAATCGACTTAATTCAGTTAAAGCCGAAACGGCGAGCGTTCAACTGAAGCCAAGCGGTCGATGAAATGTGGCAAATGCCCGAACTTGTAGTGAAAGCAATGGGAACGAGAAGCTTGACTGCTAAATACCCTGCAAGTGACTATAACCAATTACAGCCTCGTAGATAGATACCCTAACACTATGTTATTGTCTTATCAATTTTGGTCGTTTATGCTAATTGAAATGGCAAAAGGCTTTGTCTATATAAATAGGCTTAGAGTAAAAAGTGTATGGCTTTTTTAGTTGTCTTAGACCTTATCTAGTGCATAAGTGTGCTTTAGTTAATGTTCATCAAAACTATTCTAATCTAATTAATTTCATATCACTTGTTTGATTATTTGATTCTCATTTTCTGACCCTCTAAATCTCAAGTGTTCTGATTCATGATTCTCTAACTATGTACCTATGGCGTTTTGATTCTCTGATTCTATCTTTGTCTGATTTTGTGAAGATGATCAGTTAAGTCTCTGATTTTCTAAAACATTAACTTGCTCATTCTCTGATTTCTTATAATCTTCATACTCGGATTCCCATGAATTCTGTAATTTTTCAATTTTTTTACTCTCTGATTCTATTTATTTTCAAATTCCCCTTTTTTTTATCTCTCCTTCTCCTGCATTCCCCTAACTACAGGGTATTTTCGAGTCAACACTCGACATTACTATTATTTAACGTTCAGATTTATGCATTTATTCAATATATTTATGTTTTTATGTATTTCATTTTAATGAAAAGTCGTATAAATTTGATATTAGTTACTAAAGCCTTTCAGACAGCTCGTGTAATTGCAGTCGAATTCAATTTGAAAATGTTGTTCGACAGCTTTTTGCCCAGGCCAAGTGAATTAGTGACCAAAGACTTTTCCCTTATGAAATATTCCCATGCAACTGTAAATGGGATTTGAATGGAGTGGAGCAATGGAAAACAAGGTCAAGTTCACGTTAAACACACTCAACAATTGTGTTAACAACTTTGCAGTTGGTCAACAATTTTATGCCACTGCACGCTGCACGCGCTGTCCTCCTCCTGCTGTCCCGCCTCCTGTTCCACCTTTTAATTCCCGTCTTGATTGCACTTGCCCATGTTGGCACTCGAAAACCTAATAAAAAACT
Source organism: Drosophila hamatofila (assembly GCA_035045345.1). Lineage (NCBI taxonomy): Eukaryota > Metazoa > Arthropoda > Insecta > Diptera > Drosophilidae > Drosophila > Drosophila hamatofila. Next base: position 5,434,811 of record JAWNPA010000020.1, on the reverse strand, counting down.
TGATCAACTTGCAGTGGCAGTCAACACGTACTCAAGGTTGCGTTGCAAGTGCCACAAAGGAGAAATTGCGACAAGGTCGCACAGAGTGGGGCAGCTGCCAGCTGGCAATATGAAATCGAACTGTGTGTGTCCAATCACCATAATGAGGGCTACAGTCAATCGACGCCAGGGAGCTGAAGCTCATGATATGCAAATGGCTCTATAAACAAATATAGAACTAGATTAAAAGCTAGGTTTAACTCACAGAAGTTGATGTCACTTGATACGCTTAAGAGTGTAATGCCCTGTATACAAGTATATGAGTAAAAGTCTTATACTTCCATGTAAAAGTCTTATATTCCCATATAGTTTTATACATATGTGCATTATAAGTCTCAGCTGACTTTATATATATATATCTATAAATATAGGCGCTCAAGATCATTTTATATATATTTCATTTCATATACACTTTCATATATCAGAAATACGATCTAGCTAGCAGTCAGTGCTAAGATTAAAGAGCTTAAAATGTTTATTAAATAAAAGAGGTATTCTTTATAAATGAATCACATGTGGTATATCTGAGATACGAATGTCAGTTTAATGAGCAATCAGAGATCCACTTTGTCAGCTTGTCAGAGATGAACAAAACAAACAAAGAAAGAATAGTCAGAACAAGGCCGAACCGACTATTTAATACTCGTTCACAGTGCTAGAGTAATTAAATTTTCGAATTTGGGATGCCTCAAAGGGCTGATAATTTAGAGTTCTCAATATAGTGATATTATGATATATGTATATATATTTATTTATTGTTGATTAAAAATCTATTTGGTTATTTATATGTTAAGTAGATTTGCTGTTCCTCAACTGGATAATTTGGGTCGTTTAAATATACAATACCCATTTCTGATAGATCTAATAGATAGATAATTGATGATATATTAGTATCCAGATAGAGTAGATCATGAGTGAAAAAAATTTTCTGATCCTAGATGGATTTCCCCCAATTCTCTTATCAATCTATAGAGGAATACTAGCTAAGATACCAAATTGTATTGTAGCTATTCAGCTGTAAAATATGATTATTTTGTTCCAATAGCAAAGCTATATTAGATATAAATTCTATATACGATATACAAACATATAGATATAGTATATATGTATGTATATATGTACAGTCCAACATTAAAATACTTGTCTTCATATGAACAGTCTGCATCTCACTAATATACTCTCTTTTCACTTAAGTGAGCGAGTATGAAAACAAATGTGAAAACAAATAGGCAAATGAGTGAAATACTTTCCTTTAATTGCTGCTGTTACGACGGATGTTTCTACGGATGCTGCTGCTACCTCACGGCCGTTTGTGTTGTATTTCGGCCTGATTTGCGTGTACTTGGCATAATTAAATTTAAGCAGCAACAGCTGCTTGCAGCACCATTCGAATTGCTCTTGGATATAAGCCAAATTCAAACAGACCATAAAATACACAAGAAGTTTTGCATTGATCTCTAAGCTATACGGTGTATGGAATAAGGGATGTAGTATAGGGGGCAGAGGCTAGAGCACACGCTATACCCACATTGTTTTTCTAGGCACAATGAGGCGAAACTATTAATCGATTTTGGCACGAATTTACAAATTTGCAATTCCTCCTGTTTTCACAAATGATTTCTGCAAAATTACAGCTGAAATCAAGTGTAAATTATGGCATATATTAGACATTTTGAATGAAATTTAATGGGACCGACATGGCGTATGAGCAATCAAATTGTAAAATAAACTGAAAATGACAGCGTTTAAAGTGTATATAAAAGTCTAAAAAAAAACGTTGATATATATTTGAATAAATAGCAGATATGGCTTGTATAAACAATTGAAGCTATTAGCTTAACTAACTAACGTTGAGATGGCTAACAAGGCGTGTGAGTAATATGTATCTTCTTTGCCTTATCATAACAATTTGAATTAGATAGGGTAAGATTATTTTGTCATAAAGTATGCAACGCATAAAAACAGACTTCAATCATTACATTAAATACTAACAAATATTAATATACCTGATAAGTAGAGTAGAGTTATGTGTGTTAACAAAAAAAAAAAATCAAATTCTTTTCACACTCAAAGCAGGGCATTTTATCTGGATTATAAAGAATAAATCTTGAATTGTTTTTTTCACTTAATTAAATTTGAATGGAATTGTTAATCGTAAGTAAACAAATCATATTTGTGTTATAATTGTGATTGTGAGCAGCTCAATCAGCAATTTATAATGAATTCAAATCGAATCATAATCGAAAATGTCAAAATCAATTTGCGAAGACGCCATACGTTGTTCTCTCTTCCCTCTCTGTCTCTCTCTCTCTCTCTCTCGCTACCTCTCTATTTGTCGTTCTCTCTCTACTCTCTTCACTCTGCCGGCAGACAAATGACTGTCAATTCAGTTTATTTATGATTGTCAATTAAAGCACTTCGCAGCTCGCATAACGCACGCCACTTTGAATCCACCTATTGTCATACAACGGGCTACAGGGATACCTCGCTATAGTTGGCTTACGTCTTTTAAAATACTTTTAACGATTATTTAGTTTTTTATTTTTATTTATTATTAATAAATTGTTATTAATAATTGCTAATTATTAAATTGTCCGTTATTTATTAACTTTATATATTTTTTAACAAAAAATATATTACTTAAATATTAGTGAAGGAGTTTTTTTTATTATTTTTCCTATAGCTGAGCATTATAAATGGAAACTAGCTAGCTGCTCTATAATGAATCTTGGCTTTAAGCTCTGCTTATATTATGACAGGGTATTATAATAAAGTTTTTCATTAGTAGAGGTATTCGATTCAAGTTTTTATATGCTTTATACCCTGTATTTTGAAGTAGCTCGTAATATTTCAGACATGCAAAGAGAATAAGCAAATAGGTATTCCTATTTCAAAATGTATCCAGTCTTTTAGATTTATTTATTTTCCTACACATAAATATAAAAGTTTTTCGAAAATTTTAAATTATTTTTTACTTTGATCTTAAAAATGATGTTTTCCATTCGAGTTTCATTATAATGAGTAAGTAAGTATATTCGCTGTTCTTTTTGTCCAATTTAGACTGTAGCTACACTACGCAGCACAGTTTAATCAATGGCGTTAGGGAACCACACAGCCCAATCCTATCTCTGTTCGACGAACTCCGTCAGGTGACCATTGAAAGACTTAAGCAATGCGTTGCAAAATTGTGGCTCATAAATTGTTTTATCTCAAGTGAGTCCATAAAAAATCACAGCTTTGGTTTGCGAATCCTGTGCCATATAACATCTGATGTGTCTCACTGTGCGGCTAGTTACTTTTCATTCCCTTACCAATTGTCTGCTTAATTAATCACCAAAAAATGTTGGGAATCTAGCCCATCATTATCTTATCAGTAGAGCTGAGTAATTGGCATCAGTCAGTCGTCAGTCAAATGCCTTTTTCTTTTTCACAACTCATTGTTCTTGTATTAGCAATGTTATTGCGGGCAGTGATTGACTAGTAGATACCTGATGTAGATTTATTCTGGAAGATCTGAGGGAATGAGTGATGATTAGTAGACTCATTGGTTGACTAACAGATGATCAACTAACTAATAGATTGACTGAACGACTTGCGATTGGTAGATTAAGTAATTGATTGAATCACTGACTGACTGACTGATGATTAGCTGATTGAGTGATCACCTGATGATATAGTGACTCGATGATTAACAGACTGATTGTCTGACTGATGTACTGATTATCTACAGGCTGATTGATTGAAGGATCGCCTAACTAATTGACTGGTGATTGACGGACTAGCTGGGTGAATTATTACCTGATTGGCTGACTGATTAATATTGATATATAAACTGATGGTTGATTGACTTGCTGATTGATGACCTAACTGGTTGATTGATTGACTGACTGAAATACTTATTATTGACAAAATCATTGATTAGCCTGTTGATTGACAGGATATTAGGTTGACAATCTGGCAACTTTCTCCTTGCCCTACTCACTTTCTTTTGCACAGCTTTTTACTGACTGATTGATTCACATGCAGACAGACTGTTCCACTGACTTCCTGTCTACATGATTGACATTTCTATGACAGCGAAGTATACCCACTTTACTCTACTCATATGCAAAGTATGCAAAGAGATATCTGTCGCGTGATCATAACCAGAATTTTGCTACTTTACGAGCGAACAGAGCGAACCAAAGCCTTTTATCTGACTTCAAATAAAATATAACAAAAATAAAAATAATCTAATAAATCTAATTTTAGTTAATTTCTTTAATAAACAATTCCAAATAATTTTAGACTAACACACATGACGAAAAAAAAGAATGTTTTAGATGTGAAAACAATTGATAATGAAAAGAGAGAGAAATACGAGAGCTCGATTTAAAACATGGTATGTAAAAAAAAAAATAAAAAAAATATATATAATATTGTATATCATATATTGTTTACTTTTTCTTATCTATAAAAGAATTTCATTAATTAATTTTAATAATAGACAGTTTGTTTTCAGAATTTTGAATGTAAACACTGAGAGAAAACTTCCTCATTCTATATTTCTATGTTTTGAATGACGCGAAAGTATTTTGAAATCTTTGTAAATTTTAGTTAAGCAATCGTAAATCTTAAGTCTGTCCACGTAATATTCACATAAATATATAAAATATACGAAATATATGAAACACATAAATTATATAATATATAACCTGCTCTAATCCGTTACGCATGGACCTGTCAGAGACTAATCAGTATGGTGGCTGCTGTCGCGATGTGTGAGATATTAGCTTTTATTAGCGCTTAAATTTGATTACTTTATTATATTCTGTCTGCATTCAACATGTCAATCAGTCAGCTAATCAGTCCATCAATCAGTCAGTCTTATCTATCTCTTATCTATTGTCATCTGTGGTGACCCATGTCGAGCTGCCTGCAAAACAATTTGTACTTTGCCTAGAGACTTGACCATTCAAAGATAATTACTTACTTTATTTTGAGCTATTACGTGCTTCGGTCCTCTACTCGATCCTTATCAGTTTCTTATAGGTCTTAAAGCATAAGGCTGCACTTGCTACGATAATACATCTGCCAATGGATTGATATATGAATATATATACTTTATGTGGTCTCTTTTTGTCTCTGTGTGTCTCTCTTCTTCTCTTCCCTTATATATCTCTCGTCTCTCTGGATATATTTCTATTTCTCTTTGTCCCTCTCTTTTTCTATGTCTCATTAGCTCTTTATGTCTGTATCTATTTTGCTTTTTCACTTTGATTCATATATCTATTTCTCATTTTCTCAATATCCCACTGTCTCTATCCTTACGTAATTTTCTCTCTTTCTGACTCTCACTCGCTATCTATCTATTTCTTCTCTCTCTCTCTCTCTCTCTCTTTTATCTGTATACCTATTTCTCCCTCTCTCCCTCTCTCTCTCTCTCTCTATCTCTCACTCTCTATCTCTCTCTCTCTCTCTCCCTCTCCCTCTCTCTCTCTCTCTCTCTCTCTCTCTCTCTCTCTCTCTCTCTCCATTCTCTCTATCGATCATCTTAAATTTTCCAACAATATGTTTATAGTAATTGTTTCATATATTTTTCTATATATAGTTTTTTGTATCTTACAGCTCTGATTTATCAAGGCTATATATATGATATATGATTTCTTTCTTTATTGACTATATTATATATTTACATGCAAATCTATGTTGACGCTATATTTATTTATTTTCTTACCTGGACGCACCTTGACGCAATTGTCTTTTTGATTTTCTGCAGTCGCATTTGGAACACAGAAACACACACACATACACACAACTACACACACATACACAGAGAGTGAACGAGCTGTTATTGTTTAGCCATAAGCAGATCGGACATGATGTCGAGATAACATTGACGCTTCTGTAGGCGACAATAAAACGCGGCCAGAATTATGAATTTGATTGCGGAATGCATTTTGTTTGATATTTATGACAGAAATAATACATAAATAAACGACGCAATTTACAGAGTGTAAACAAAGTTTGTTTATTTTCATTTAAAAAATACGATTCAAATATAAGATGTAATATCTGTCTGTTTTCTCCATTCGTTGCCAATGTAATGATGTCGTGAACGACCGAGCGCAACAAGTAAACTGAATAAACTAAAAAGTAAACAGCAACAAGTCCCTCAGCATCCCAAGCAAAGCGCATGTGCAGTGCAAACGTATTACAAGCAATAATTGTAATATTGAATAAGTATATAAAAAGCATTAAAAAAGATAAACAACAAATCAATATACAATAATAGTAATACCTCTTAGTTAATTGCATATTAAGCTATTATTTATATGCTCCAGTTAAAAAAACTATTACAAAATATTCAAATTCTGTTAATCTGGCGCCTGAAACTCGATTGCAAAGCACTGCCAGATGTTTATTGCTGTCCGCTAGTTGGCAACAATAGCAACTAAGTGGCAGCACTCTAGAGGCCCACTCACAATGAAGCGCGTGCGATAGGCGCGTTGCTTTGGCGCGTATTCAAATGAATTCAAATCAAGTTCGCTTTGAATGGCAAATGTTATTCCAAAATCTATCCTAAAATAACAATTGCAATTGTATAAAATAAAAAATGTCGAACGTTTTGTGTTTTAATAAAGAAAGCGGTTATTTGGAAGGTTTAGTGCATGGCTTTAAGAATAGTTTGCTAGCAATCCGATCTAAATCTAACAGAATGCGATACTTTATCGGATCAAGTGCTGAATATACAAAACAGACTATGGTCGACATAGATGTGGAAATGATTGAGTAATTGAGTAATCATAGTCGATGGGGTCTTTGAATCGATCGAAAATACACACTACGGATGTAGAGATCCAGCATAGCTACATGTTCAAAGCTTACATAGACGACTTTTACAGGTTCTGCAAGCAATTGCGCGGTACCACGGCCGAAGCGATGTGCAATCTCTTGGGTTTCCAGGCGGATCGCCGCATCATTGCAATCACTGTGAATTCTCTGCAAATCCATATGGAGTCCAAGCTACGTCTTAATCTATATCCTGTGGCACACTGTGCCCGCTGACTAGAAGCGTATTGGAGGAACATCAAGTGCTCACAATTCTCAACCACAACTGAGAGGGATCTGATCACCGTCGAGGATCGCCTCCTAACGTTGGAGGCCAAGATGCATGTGGACTCGTTTTTGCGTCAGTTCCACTTCGGCTTCTTCTACTCCTATCTCAAGCTAAAGGAGCTCGAGTGCCGCAACATCATCTGGATTGTCGAATGTATTTCCCAGCGACAGAATTATAAGATAAATGCCTATATATATCAATGATCTAACAATTTTTGTTATTATTGTGTATTATTATTTTGAAAAGTTGTAAATAGGACCTGCAAATATTAAAGAATTAGCAAATGATACGCGATATTCCATTCGATTTAGATTGGCTAACCCGGCGGAAATTCTGCAGGACGACCGAAAATATGACAGAGACCAATGAGAGTAGGAGAATCGTTAACATTTGCTTGCGTTCCGAGTTATGTTTGAGCCAATACTGAAATTTTCGAAGCAAATATATACATATAATGGCAAAAGTTAGAAAGCTTTTGTAGGGTCAAAAGAGCATGGATTTCACAATAGCGATTGAGAATGTGATTCAGTTAGCTTTATATTTTTGCTTTCGTTCCGGGCTAAGCTCGAACCACAATAGAACTTTACGAACAGACGCTAATCAATATAATGGCAATAGTTAGATAATGCCGTAGAAAGTTTTTGTAGGGCATGGATTTCACAATAACGATTAAGATTACGATTCAGCTAGATTTATGTATTTATAGAATCGACTAAAGAACAGTTGTAGGCGAAAGGCGAAGGAAACAAAGTAGCAATCTTACAGTTGGGATTATGAGACTAGGCGATACCCTATGCTACATGAAGAGATAAGATAAGAGAAGATAACAACTTTGAAGCTTATATTAATAAATAGAGCTTTGTTTTTTCATTTTGGGATAGGTGTATATAAAAATTTGTAGAAAGCTATTTTGATGATTACATGTGAAATATATTTTATGGAAACTGAAACGATGTACATTTTCTGATGTATATTTTCTGATCTATGCATGCTAAAATAATCAATATCGATATATGTACATACATATGTATTAAAAACTTGAAAATAAAGCAAACCAAAATTTAAAGCGCATTTATTGAATATTTTCTAATCTGACAAATGTCATTCAATATTATTTTGTATATCCCCAGTCCATTGAAAATTAGATTTCAGGCTATAAGGCAGACCCCTTACAGTATACATATATGTATGTACATATGTATATGTATGTATTCTTGATCAGGACGACAGCCTGAGTCGATGTAGTCTTGTCCATCTGTCTTAGTGGAGACTTTTGCTTTGGCAAATAGAAACATACGAATGCCATTATTGCGTTTTGTTTACATTTCTGATTTAGAAAGTCCATCTAAAACAAAAGTTTTTTAACAAATAAGTTTTTCCTAATTTTCAGTTTTTCATCTATTTATTTTATTTATTTATATATTTTGTTGTTACCAAACATATTCAATTTTGAAAGTACAAATTTAAAAATTTAATTTTGCATAATATTATGCTAGATTCAAGCTGTGGAGTGTACCTATTTAGAAACGCAGGTCGGACGGGGTTCAGGGGATTTCCTAGTCGGTCCTCGACTAGAGCTTTCTTATTTGGTAAATATTGGTTCGTAGCATTATGAACGCTCTTTGAGTTGCACCCAGAAATCTGGAGGTGTTAAAACCAATCCGGTCTCATTCTTGGATATATCTGGCAAGCTATCACCCGGGGCTAGAACGTAGTCAAAGTTCTGCAACATGGCTGTAGTTAGTAGGAAAAGCATATTTCGTGCAAAGGTCTCTCCGGCACACAAGCGTTTGCCAGCACCAAAGGGCAGTGACAAGTCCTTCTTGAGGCTCAATTTGCCCTGATCGTCCAAGAAACGTTCGGGTCGGAAATTTTCGGGATCCGACCAAATCCGTTTGTCCATGTGCATGGCATAGAGGCTCGGAATGACTAGGGTGTCCTGTGAATAACATATTAGTCATATTTATATGATGTATATTATTCTGATCAGTTTACATGGAACCTACTTTGGGTATACGATAGCCCCTGAGTTCAGTGTCTTCGAGAGCTTTGTGTGGAACATCGGAAGGTACCAAAGTCTCGATGCGCATAGTCTCTCGTATCGTTGCCTCAGTGAAGGGCATTTGTTCACGGTCTTCCAAGTTAGGTAAGCGACCACTGCCCACCACATCATCGATCTCTCGTTGTATGCGCTTAGCGACCTCAGGATAGTGCATTAGATACTGCACAATCAATGTAGTTTGAATACCGAGGGCAGTGAAAGCGGGAAATGAGAAGTCGATGAGACCCATGATGAACTGATCGCGATTGAAGCCGTATTCCTTAGGTAGATCCTTCTTCATTTCGGCTATGTAGATATCAAGGAAATTGCGCTCGAAGTTTTCATCGTAGGTATCTATATGTCGATCGACTATTTCCGCAAAATATTCATATATAAACATGTTCGCCTCATATAGTTTCTTATACCCGCTTGTCTCGGGCCAGATATGTCGGATCCAAGGTATAATGCTCAACATTCTGCCATAATCATCGCCGTTGCGTTGAAATTGCAGGCCGAATTGAAGAAGTTTTATCAGCTTGGCCATTTCAGCTCTGGGAGTCCGCTCGTTGTAGACGACGCTGAAGTGACAATTGGCTGCGAAGGGATTGAAAAACAGAGGCAACTGTATTCTATATCCGCCCGGCTTGACCAGCTGATGCTCGTGCTCATAGCGTGGACCGCTACGTATGAGCTCCAGCATGTCGGTGATCTCCTCCGCGATGACACTCTCCAACTGATCGTAGCGACGACCAAATCCATACTCTCGCAGATAACGTAGAATGAAGCGGCGCTGTTCTTTCCACAGAATTCCATCTTTGAAGAATATGCCTGCAAATATTTTTCGATTGTATTTAAGATTACAGCAATCTTTTCAAATTTCATGGACAGCCACTTTTGACCGATACTGCTTATCATAAAAAATAAATAAAGACATAAAAATAATCAATTAGCGTCCTACCACAACAAATTGAGCAGATAGTGGATTGCTGTGCTGAAAACTGTTTAAGATTAATGGTGAAATGACTCAAACACTTACTGCCTGATAACGATGTATGAAAGGACAGGCAAGTTTTGAGGCGTGGCTATGAAAGTATGGTGATTGTGAATATGTGAAAGCATTTTATCAAAATCTTTGTAGCCCACCTCGCACACAATCGCCAGGATCACGTATTTTACTCAAATAGACAACGGGTCGTCCATCGCAGAGCTGGTTATTCAGGACCTCACGTACTGCCTCTCCATTGTGGACGACGACAATTTGAAACGAGCCCACATATAGCCCAATAATATCGGACTTGTACCATTGGCTAAGTTTTAGGACCGCCTTGTGTAGGTATTTGTGATTGATCATCAGCATAAAGAGATAGCTGCCAAAGATTGGCAATCGTGGAGGACCTGCAAGGATTAAAGGATTAGCAAGTCACACGCGATATTCGATTCCTTGTTGATTGGCTAACCCGGCGGGAATCCTTCAGGACGATCGAATGCATATTTATATAATTGATATAAAAATATGATCGTGACCAACGTTAGTAAAACAACAGTTAACATTTTGATTCGTCCCGAGTTAAGTTCGAGCCAGTACTGAGCTTCTCGAACAGATGGCAGGTCTATAAGGTGGTATTTTTCTGATAATAGACTTTAGAACTCAGAAATGGAAAAAATTTTTTATTACGATTGCGTCTGCGACACAATCTCTGTGTATAAGGCCAACTAAAGAATGGTGGTTCGATATGTGATTAAGAGGCTCGTCTAGACTATAAAAAATACAAAAAAAATATTTAAAAAATAAGTGAAAAAAAAAAATAATTTTATTAACAACTTGACTCTTGCACATGGAGATCATAATCATAAAATTACGAAAAAATAAACAAAAAACAAAAGCGCGCTAGACGGCTTAATCCGACTAAAAGATACCCTGAAACGCGTGTCAAGCTGGGCCTAAAAAGATTAGATTAGAGTTATCAAAATTTGTAGCTGGTATTTACAGGCAATCTTTGATAACTCAAAGATTTATATTTAGATTCTTTGATCTGTGGAGACTGAAGACAGATTTACTATCTGTTAATATGACATCAATGAACTCTATATAAGTACAGTCTCTAGATGTCATATCTATGACATGTATGCCATTCTAAGATATCAGTTTACATTTTAACTCAGTTCCCTTGGCAACGGGTTCAGCTTACAATATATAATAATTCAAGCTGAATTACTAAAAATAAGTATATAATCAGTTCTTTATTAGTCTGGGCATATAATAATGGTACGCAGCTTCAATATTTGTTTTTAATTGAACAATATAATTGACATTTTGCAGCAGAAGCATGAATTTCATTCTCTTTCTTTGGCTTAGCAAATAAAGTATATTTTAAATAAATGGAGCGCACGCTCACGATGACTCAGCATTTTTTGTTAAGATTAAATTGCGTTCTTTATTTATGTAGATTAAATTGATATTAAATATTTTTATTAGTGTTCATTTTTGTATTTATATAAATTAAATAAATATTAAATATTTTGATTACGTAGTTATGTAGATTATATTAAATATTTTTATCATTTTTGTTTTTGCATTTATGACGATTAAATTAATCTTTAATATTTTTATTCTATTTTTTTTTTGTATTTATGTATACTCATTTTTTTTTTATTTGTGTAGATTATTTTATAAGCGCTTTTTTTTGTTATTATATAAATTAAATTGATATTAAATATTTTGATTACGTATTTATGTAGATTATATTAAATATTTTTATTATTTTTGTTTTTGTATTTATGTGGATTAAATATTTTGATTATATATTATATATTATTTGTATTTATGTATACTGAAATTTTGTTTATCTATCTAGATTTAGTTGATATAACATATTCTGAATTTTAATTTATGTAGATTATATTAATATTAAACCGTTTTATTTTTTACTTCTGTATTTATATAGATTAAAATATTACGTGCTTTTTTTTATGTATTTATGTAGATTAAAGTAATATTACACGTGTTTATTATTTATGTAGATTAAATTTATATTACGTATGTTTATTTATTTATTTTTTGTATTTATGTAGATTAAATTACGCTTTTAAATATCTTTCTTGTTTATTTTTATATTATATATTTTTGATCATATAGTTTAGATTATAGTTCACTATTTTATTAATTCATTAGCATAATTATATTATTATCATATGAGTAACCGTTTTTATATGACTTATTTTTCTTGCACTTTCGCCAATGATCTGTGGGATGTCGGCGATGTAAGATCAATTTCGATGATCGACGATATTGAACCATTGGCGTTTGCCTTTCCTTTTGCCTTGGGCACTGTAGAGAATAGCTGCCGCCACTTTTCAACACTCGCGCTGGGCTTGTTTAGAAGTGACCAAAGCGTATTTAAGGCCTTAAGATCATAGGCATCACAATTAAAGGGTATCCACTTGCCTTGATCGGGTTGAACTGCGACTCCCTTTACACGTGCGGGCAAAGCCTTTATATTGATGTATGTGTTGGTTGCTTCACTCAAAGTGCGCACGCTGCAAGCAGATGGACAGTTGAGAGTTTGTACTGATAAACGCATATTTACTTGCACTCACCAGCCTATCAGCTCGTCTCGCTGTTGTTTTTTTTTAGCCAATTCCGATTGCATTTCACTCAATTTGTGATGCTCTCTGAGCAACTTGTCGCGCATTTCCTTCTCGAATGCGCGCCGATTCTCTTGATCATCTTTGAGTTGGTTTGACATTTCATTTAATTTATCCAATTTACTTTGCTGACGTTTAATAATCTGCTGCTTTGCCGCTGTGTAGAAAATAAAATTTGTAATTCATGTTAAAATTGCAGTTCTCAACAATTTTACTTACCGATTTTGCTGTAAAATTTGGTACTCTGCTTGGCTAATGCATTTTCTTGTTGCTGCATACTTATATCATTTTGCAACATTGCCATTAGACGTTTGCGTGTGTCAATTTGCTTCGCCATTTCTAATTAGTTTGATTATTTTATGAAAATTTTAAATAAATAGCGCGTCACAAGCCTGTAAATTAAGGTGACGCTTCTTCCGCAACTGGAGTTGCCAGACTGTTAGTTTTGCATTTCACGATACATTAGAGATGAGCACACTTCACGCAGTTGCTACTTCCTATAAATTTAGTATTTTTCAAGTAATAAGAATATTATTAATTCTTATTCGTGCACATTTTAAATGTAATTAAAGTTGCTAGAAAAACTAATCGGCACTAAAATTATAAATTATTATCAGAAATTTAAAATTAGTGGCGTTGCCAGAAAGTTTTTGTTTTGAGCGCTCGTCTGCGGCAAGTGTGGCCACATATCGCATACATCGTATAGAAAAGTTATCGATTGTCTGGCTAAAATTATCATACTGATAGCCGGCAAAATTGCAAGTGAGAGGCGTCATCGAGATTGCAAAAATTTGAGAACAAGTGAATTTTGTTTGCTGCTGCATATAAAATATAAATGCGTATATTGCACACAGCAAACGCGTTACGCTCAGTATTCCGTCGTGGCTATAGCAATAGCACTCCAATTAGAACAGTAAGTACATATTTATGTGTGCTCTCAGATGCCGGTGACAGGGGCGTAGCAAACAAGTTTTGTTTCGTGGATTTTTACGAACAAAGGGAATACACCATGGTTTCTAAAAATAAACAAGACATTTGCATAAAAAACATTTGTGTTGCCATCGAAGGCATTTGATTGCAGATACTCAAGCATATATAACGGTTACTCTATGCAAAATTAGCAATGGCATCGAAAGAGAGCATCCACTTGTTGGTCGCCTTTATTTTCACGCACAAGGTCACTCCGTTTGCGATGTCATTGCGCCGTAGCATTGATGACGTCGCAAATTTGAATACCTTCTCTCTTATCAGCGTGTGCCATATTCGGCAGCTGGCGATACGAAATTTTGATTATATTTCTTTTTATTGTCGCTGGCAATTGCAGATGCTATTTTGTTGTTTATTTTATGCAGTATATATGCTATTTATAGATTAGAATATGTTTATATTATTATGACTAATGAACAATTGATTCGCTCAGGGCTGGACAGCTAAATATAACTTTGTTTATTCTTATTATTGTTTATATATTTTACAGGTGCTGGTTAGGTGGATGATAAGATAAGACGAAAATGAAACAAAATAATCTGGTCTACATTTTGAAATTAAGACTTGAAGAATGTCAGGTTTTGAGCTTATTTATATAAATTTATGATAAATTTTAATAAAAAATTAAATTGAAAAAAAAAAAACTTATTTAATATAATATTACAAATTAAAAATTTATTCTAAAAAAAAATCATCAAAATTTAAAATAAAAAAAGGTAAAACCTATCTTATACAATTAAAAAATATCAATTTTGATGTTAAAAAAAATTCATTTCAAAAATAGCTTAGCTTAGCTTTTCAATTAGATTTCATTTAAATATATTCCTGGCATTATATTGATTAGGGTTTTATTTTTTTTATTGGGCCTTGCAAACGTTTACAATCAGTTTTATTTAGAGGAATGATTAGCACAAGAGGGAAATCAGTTGCTCCAATCAATTTGTGTCATGTGCCCAGGCTTACAGTACAAAGTTTATTTGTGTCGATTTGGAGGAGTATCATAAATAATGTGAAATTTAGTGATCAGGTAGCGGATGGGGGCTAAAATAGCTGCAATCAATTAATTCATTCAGTTTTCCACTTGTTTCAGATGGCAACGGACATCAAGTTTAATGCATCGCTCAGTCGAACGGATCCGCAAGTGCAGCCGGTGTTAATTATCGGTCAGTTGCGGCATTTGAATCTCCTAAAGTTCAGCCAGCTGGCTGGCAAATTGGAGCCACGTGTCAGTGAGGAGACATTTAAGAATGCCATCGCCTGCCTGCATCCGGCGCCGACGGATAAGTGTTCGCTCTATCTGGATGTGGCCACAGTCGCCGCGCTGCCATTGAAGGCATCGCGACATAATACCGGCTCGCGGGCTCATTCGATAACGCGTCTGGTTAAGAATCATATTCTCAATGTGAACGAGGAGAGCGTTGTGCTAGTCTGCGAGCGTGAGAATCTCTTTGCCAGCGCGTGTGCCGTGGTGCGAGCCTTTCCACTTTACTCGCGAAAAACGGGGAATGGAAACGGCGGCAAGTCGCCAAGCAGCCAAGAGGCTGGCGATGGCCAGCCATCGCGCTCTGTGGTCAATGTGGAATTCGTTATCATTGACAAGGATGGCTGTGTGGAGCAGGAGCCTCTTTGTCAGGATGACATCAGTTGTCTGAATGAGACGGCGCGTGGCATTCGGCTGGCTGCACGCATTGTGGACACGCCCTGCAACGAGATGAACGTAGATCACTTTATTGAAAATGTCAGCGAGTTTGCCAAAGAGCTCTCCATCCAGCCCCAAATCATACGCGGCGAGGAGCTGCAAGAGCGCGGCTTTGGCGGCATCTATGGCGTTGGTAAGGCGGCAGCTGTGCCGCCAGCATTGGTTGTACTCTCCCATGAGCCAAAGGGGGCACAGGAGACGATTGCGCTGGTTGGCAAAGGCATTGTTTATGACACTGGCGGCCTGAGCATCAAGGGCAAAACAGCCATGCCGGGCATGAAGCGGGATTGCGGCGGTGCAGCAGCGATACTGGGTGCCTTCTATGCGGCCATTAAGTGCGGCTTTAAGGATAACCTGCATGCCGTCTTCTGTTTGGCCGAAAACTCGGTGGGTCCAAATGCCACGCGGTAAGTTTATATCTAATTTTACTGTTATAATTAATCTATTTGCTTGTTGATTGCAGTCCCGATGATATACACACCTTGTACTCGGGCCGCACTGTGGAAATCAACAATACGGATGCTGAAGGTCGCCTGGTGCTAGCCGATGGCGTTTGCTATGCCAACAAGGATCTTAAGGCAAACATTATACTGGATATGGCCACGCTGACGGGCGCTCAAGTGAGTAAATATTGTAAAGGATTCATTTAGATATTTCTATATCTATGGGTATCGTAAAAGATTGTTGAAATTTCTGGCGTATTTTCTAGTATTATATAGTAAATAGTATGTTTTGGTTTTGATTTCGCTTTTTATGATCAGCTCACTTTGTAATCTTGGTTATATACTCAGCACATATATTCTCATATTCATAATATTGTAGAATTTACTTACCTTTTGTAATTAATATTGATATTGTATAGCTTGTTAAATATTTAGTAAGCTATCTTCAAAGCACTATTCAGGGTTTTTAGAGTCTTTAAGAATTTTTTTGTAGCTATCATTAACTTTTGAAGGAGCACATTGTGTATTTTTTAATAGTTTTGGAATGCTAATGTGCGATATATATAGCATATAAGAATCTCTTTCACTGTAAGACTTCTATTAGTTTTATATCTATTCCAATCTTACGTTTCTTTCAGTTTTAGAGCTCTTTTAGTGTTTTATTTTCTGCAGTCTTAGATCTAGATCTAGATCTAGATCTATAGATTTTAGCCGTACATCTCTTTCGCTCTTAGAACTCTTTCAGTCCTACATTTATTTTAGTTTAAGATCTATTTTAGTTAAAGATCTATTTTAGTTGCAGATCTCCAAGTTTTATATCTCTTTGAGTCTTATATTTTTTCCCCTCCTACAACTCTTACAGTCATACATCTCTTTCAGATAAGTTTTCCTTTACTCCTAGATCATGTTTAGTCTAATATGTCTTTAAGGCTCAGATCTCTTTTATTCTTATATATCTTTCAGCCTCAGATCTCTTATAGTCTTAGCTATATTCAAGGATTATTTCCCTTCTAGTCTTGCATATTTTTCAATCTCACATATCTTTTAGGTGTCTTTTAGTCTTAAGGTCTCTTTCAGCTTAAGAACTTTTTCTGTTTTTTAGTCAATCTTAGCGCTCATTCAAAATAAATTTATCCAAATGTTAATATACTACCAACAGCTGTTTACTATACTTATCAAAAGAATACATTTTGTTTTCTTACAAGCATCATAGACAGCTTCTTGTTAGCCACTCCTTATGCCTTCATATCTTATCAAAATTCTATCAGCTAACCAAAGTATTTTTCGTCCTGCTTTGCCTGAGGAATGGCATTGGGGTCTGGGTCGCATATTTTTTTTAAACGTTTCTAAATGCAAAATTTATGCCACGCTTTATAAAAGTCACGAGGTTAATTGGCAAAAATAAATTGCAAATTTGCTTCTCTTTTTTTTCGGCGGCAACTTGAAGCGCTAGCAGGAGCAGAAGTAGCAGCAGGAGTAGCAGGAGTAGCAGTCATTGCTGCTGCGAATGCACAACAGCAACAATGAAGGCAACGAGGCAAACCCGTTTTGCGGTTGTTGCCATTTTTGGTGGGGCACAAGGATGGACGCGCAGCGGTGCAGTTGAAGGCATTGGCTGCGATGCTGCACAATTACCATAAATCTTGGATGCAATTTGCTTAAAATATGATGCCAATTTGCGTTATTTGTGGTTCGATGGGAAATAAATCGAAGCTGGTCAGGGATAGCGAACAGGACAAGGGGCACAAAGCAGTGAGCAATGCTGTCCTATCCTGTCCCATCCATCGATAACAAAGAAAAACTAAACTTAACTCGTTTTGAGTGCAACTAAAATTGTTGTGCAAACCTAGTCAACACTTTTCATTTGGAGAGTTTTCTGTAAAATTGTTTAGAATTTGCTTTGACGCTTGTTGTATTTAATTTCATTACACACTCTCGCACACACACGCACACACTTCGATGCACTCACACACACACACACACATACACACATACACATACACACAGGCACACGTTCAACTACTGAAACACTTTAGCAACATGCAATAATATTAATTGCCAACATTGGCGCAACTGCGACTCGAGCAACAACAGCAATAGCAACAAACAAATTGCAACAAAAGCAATAACGGTATACATTTTATATAACGAGCACTTCAAGATACCCTCTAGAAATATGGTTAGCTATAAAGCGTTAGCTCTGAAATACGTATGCAAAATAACAAGTTGAGAGTCTTTTATATTAAATTTAACAATTGTTTTTAATTTGTCAAAGCTTCATTAATTTTTTGAGCATTCAAAATTTTCTATGAGAGCTTTACTCTAAATTGATTTTGCTTACAATTTATCATAAGCTTCAATTACAAATTTGTAACTTTCTAACAAAAAAGTTAAAAAGAAAAATATAAATTGATGACTTTTCTGGTATTGTTCCTTACTATTTAAAAAACAAACCTTTTCTTTTTTAAATTAAAAAAATTAAAAAGGAAAATTTGGTATACTAGTTTTTTTGTATTAGAAATAAAATAATTGAATTTTATTTTATTTTTGGTTATTCATTTTTGGTATTAAGAAAACATAAATTGAATTTTATTTTTGTTATTAAACCTAATTAACCTAATTGATATTTAACATTTTCCTGGAGAGTTTTTTTCTTGATAAATTTTATTGATTCAATTTTTTATTGAGATTAAATAAAAATAAAATTTAAATAGCTTCAGAAAAGTTTGTATTAGCTTTAAGTATACAATTATAATTGTTTATATATAAATGTATTATCATACCAACACTTGAAAACCCTTGCGCAACTTGAGTTAATATGCCCTTTTTCTACAATTTACTATAGGGTACATTGAAACAAGCAACAAACAGCAGCCAACACTTTTGTGCTTTTACATTTTATGTTGCTGCTGCTTGTTACACCTATTGTTGCTATTGTTGTTGTTATTATTATTGTTGTTGTTGCTGTTGTTGTTGTTGCTGTTGTGTTTGTTGCTTTTATTTGTCCAGCTGTAGTTTAACACGCGCTGTTAGAGTCCTTGGCTGGTCTTGATGCTGTTGCAGCTACTCCTCGTGCTGCTGCTGCTGCTGCTGTTGCTGCTGATGCCGTGGTCCATGGCTCGCTGTTGTTTTTTGGGTGTTGCTTGTGCTAAATAACCTTGCACCTTTTTATTGCTGGTCGCGTCGGAAGCTCGCAATTTTGGCTGTTGCAAGCCATGCATCGCCGCCTGGGCCGCCCCATTGTTCTGCATTCAGCAGGCAGCTCCCCAGCCCCCCAGTCCTCTAGTCCCCAGTTCCCCAACATGTTGCCACCTTAACGATGTTTGGGTTGCTGTGCAGTTTTATTGTTAGCACATTCGACTTGAATATTGCATGTTTTCTATCAGCTCGGATGGCCGGACCATTAAAGCTCTCTTATGTTGCTCGCCTTTATTCCTTCGTATACATATTAAATTCATTTGTTACATTTCTCTCTACTTTCAGGGCGTTGCAACGGGCAAATATCATGGCGCCATATTGACAAACTCAGAGCCATGGGAATCGAAGGCACTGCAGGCCGGACGCAAATCCGGCGATTTATTGGCGCCCATTATTTATTGCCCCGAATTGCATTTCTCCGAATTTGCATCGGCCATTGCTGATATGAAAAACTCTGTTGCGGTAAGTACCCTTTACTACACACTACAAAAAGAAAAAAAAATGAAAAGTGAAATAGAAGAAAACTTTCAAGTGCTCAAACAATCCATACAAACACACACACTCAGGCCCACTTTTATACCTTCAAGGCATTTGATTGAAAAAGAGCAAGCAGCAGAGATCGTTTTTCATGTCCCTTTTTTTCTCCAGACACAACTTTGGTTCTGATGCAACAAATGTGACACTTTGCTGCAAGCAATGAGTAAGCCTAAAAGTGTTGTCTGTGGACCTCACTTTTCATTGTTCGAATGAAATTAGTCAGTTCTATATTGTAAGCCTACTAACAGTGCTTTTAATATCTTCTCGACGTTTTCTTTTGGCTTACACAACATTGCCTGAGCACTCCTTTGATTTCCCTAATATTCCAACATACTCTTTAAGACTTACGCCTCAATTTTATTATTTTATCCAATTTTAAACCAGTTTCCCAAAAGTTTGCCCTAGCTCTAAAATTTTTCCTAGTTTATAAATATATGTAATAGGCAGAAGCTGGTGCTCCTCATATGGAATATATATACAAGTCTGTATATCCAATGATATTATAAATATAGTATGTATTCGTGGTGCAGGCTATACCAGTGAATCATTTTATTCGATATCTCAACCCATTTCATTAAAAACGATAATTTTGCTTCGTTCTTTTACGCCTAACTTAAATAAATAATAAAAAGACTATATTTTTCCTGTATAGGTTGCGTATAGGTGTGTGTGTGTGTGTGTGTGTAGATATGTTGATGTTTATGTGTGTGTATTAGTGGTAAAGATTGTTGTTTTTTTTCTTAAATTTAAAAACTATTGTTTGAAAGTGTTGTTGATAGTTTATGATTCATAATAATTTAAAAAAACTTACATTTTATACAGTTATATAAAATAAAAGTGAAGGGTAGTACTCATTCGCTGCAATTTAACATAACTGTCTTACAATTTTATTATTATTTTTATAATTTTCATCATATAATTTAATATTTCAGTTTTGTAATTATTCATTCACTTGAACTATAAAAAAAAAATATATTTTGTTTTCAAACAATTTTTGTTCTTCGCTCTTCGTTTTCCTTGACTGAGGATTAGTAGTTATTCGCTTTAATTTCAGAATTTAATTATTTTTATATATTTATAATTTTCTGTATATGATTAAATCATTTTTTTACAATTAATAATTAAATTGAGTTGTACATTGTATTTTTTTTTTCTATTTATAAATTTATTATTTGATTTTTTTAACTTAAACAAATTTTTTCAATATTTAAAAGCTCTTAAAACATTTTTAAATATATATATATATATATTTTTTTTGAATATTATATTAATTTTATTGAAGTATGCAAATTATTTATTTGATTTATCTATATATTTTTTCTATTTATATATATTATTTTATACTTTCTTTTCTTATTTTGTTAACGTTAATCAATTTTCCTTCCATTACAATATATGAATGCTCTTTAAAAACATATGTTTTTATAAATGTAAATATATATAAAATTATAAAAATATATACCATATTTACGCCCTGAAAGTTCTATAAAGATCTCGTAATAAATTCCAAAAGAATGCATTGCAAATGTTTTGCTACGCTAATAAAGTTTCACGTCAACTTTTACTTTTCACAAGAAATATGGCTCATCTGAAATACAAACACCCACACACATAGAAACTCTCATAAAAGGACAGCCAAAGTGTGTGTGTGTGTGTGTAACACACAATTTTAATTAACTTTATCAGGGTCAGTCGAGGTTTATTTTCTATTTTTTATCGCCGCAATGTTGCGAAAAATGATGGACGTCATGTTCGGTTTAAAGATTGATTAGTATTACTGTGATTTATGCTAGCTAGCACACACACACACACATACACTCTTATACACATGTGGTGCATACACGCTCTTCTGCTCACATGTATCAAAAACTTTGGCGTTCAATCTATGCTTGGCAAAAGTATTGGGTGTGGCAAAAAGTGGGCTGGGCATCGGAACTGCTGCTGCTGCTGCTGCTGCTGCTGTTGCTGCGTAGGTGCCTCAAGCTATGCCACAACAGCAACCAAATCGAGTTACCTTATTGTACGTCTAAAACGCTTCGGATCAATGGTCATTCATCATTGTCACGCCATGGGCGACTGCCAGGCGTATACAGACACACACACACAGACACACACCCACACTCACCCACACATAGTTGCCCTGCCTGGGTGCGTAGAGGTGTCGGGGGTGGAGGTCAAGTGGCATGGCTGGTTGCTGGCTGCCTGCCCATTACCTGCACCACTCGGTAGCTGCCTGTCATCTGCCTGGCCCCAGTCCAACAAAACTCTGACCCGAACTGCCTCAACTGGCTGCCCGGTTGGCTGTTTGATTTTTCGATCACTTTGACGCTGGTTGTTGGTGTCGAAACGAAAAAAATTGCAAGTAGCCCCAACGGTGCGTTACGCCTCCTTTTCTGCATTTGATGCGACATCAGCGACGCGTACTTTGTCAATTCGCCTGTAATAAAGTGCTTTAAGCTCAAAATGCATTCAACTTAAACTCAACTCTACTCAAATGAAGCTGCCGAATGTCTAATTCTCTCGCAGTCATATTAGCCAGCTTTTATGGTTTATGTAGGTGATTATAGAGGCATAGATAATTTAAAGTATTTCAGCATTATTATTAATGGAAATTCAAAAACTGATTGAAGCAATCAAATTAATTCAATCTTGTCCATTAACAGTCTTGTTCTGTTATAGTTATATATAATATAACTAACTATAACTATCACTTTAACTAACTATAGTAAAATTAATTTTCATTATTTTTACAAATAATAGATTTTAGCAACTCTTTTTTATCTTTCACGCAGCAAAAGTTAATTATCAAAATAGTTTTTTAAAGCTTAAACAGTTCGGAACACCTCTCCAATGAATTGAAATGTAAAACTAAAAAAAAAAAAAAAATATCTATGTTCTATGTTCGGTTCTATAAGATGATAACAAAATTCTGAATTATAGATTATAATTAGATATCAAGTTAAGTAGATAAGTATTTTTTAGTTTTATATTTTAAGTTTTTGTTAAGAGATTACAAAATGGATAAACTAATCAATTTCCCATTTTCAATGGGTTCAGGGTATAAAATGAAGGTTAGTTGGCTAGATTTGAAAATGAGTTTTAATGTGAGTTAGAAAAATCTTACAAAAAAGATTTGGAAAATTGACTTGAAAATGGTTTTGAAAATAGTGATTTAATTTGGTTATAAAATGTGTTAAGCATTTAGTTTTGAAAACAGATTTCAGTATGTATGTAAGTTTTGTGCAATCAATTTCACCCTTAATCTTATCGCTTTTGTTTTAAAATATTTTCCCTAATTTTTTTTATTAACGGCAAAAAGTCTACAGTATATAAAATTGAATTATCCCCTGCGCTTATGGTCAATAAATAAGTAAGTCAATTAGTCAATCCATCAGTCAGTTAATCAAAATAAAAACTATACATAGTATATATAAATGCCCTGAAGTTCCCTAAATATTTGTCATCAAAATTAAGTTACCCTATGCCTATTTTATATTCATTTTTTTGCTGCTACTGCGGCTGTTGGTTGTTGCTGCTGCTGCTCTGTGCCAAATTCTCACGCGTTGCGTTTAAATTACATGAATTTTTTTCCTGTGTGCTTTGGCCGTGGAACGCAGCTAGTTGCCCGCTAAATGGAGGGATTATGAGTGTTGTTAGCGGTTGGCGGTTCCCTTCGAGGCAGCGCCCGCACTTTTTCCTGCTTCATTTTTTCGCCGTTGTTGGCTCATTTTGACGGGCAGTTGGTGGGTCAGATGGTCAGCTGTGTTGGCCATGGCTGGTGTATTGTCCATTAGCCTGGCTTTTAAATAACTGACTGCAATTTGTTGTATGCTGTTTCTGATTTGTGTTCTGTGTGACGGCCCAGCCTATCATTAGCCATGTTGTGGTTGCGGTTAACACGTTGCGTAAGCTTTTTTTTTTTACTGCTGCTGTGTGTTTAGTTGTTGATAGATATAGAATATTAAAAAATAGAAAACTCAATGATTGGTTATTACCTAAAAGCGTTTTTTAATGTTACTTTGATGTTTATTTCTATGCTTTCATATACAGTATAGAAATATTGCTCAATAATACTTGTACATAATCCATACTTAATTTTTATGATGTAATTCTTTGCACATAACTATTACATCTACATATATATAATAAAGTATTTTAGTTTATGTTTGCATAGACAGCAATGGGAAATGACGAATATAAAAACAATCAAATAATTTAAACGTCTCGAATTGTTTCTCAATTTTGAGACACGCTACCAAAGATGCTGGATGTTCTTCTATGCTGAGCGCGGCAAAGTTACTCAAATTTTATGACTGTGAAATTTTACCATTGTTGGTAATTGATTTTTATGTTAAATCGTAAAAAGCAGCCAGCGCACAGAGGCCAGAGAGCATGAATTTTAGATAAACCCAACAACGGCCAAGCCGAGCAACGTGTTGCGGTGTCTCTTTTGTGGATGTTTCCGTCTGTGTGTGTGTGTGTGTGTGTGTGTGTGTGTGTGTGTGTGTGTGTGTGTGTGTGTGTGTGTGTGTGTGTGTTGGGGGGCGTATGCGTAATTGCTTTGTTTTCTCTTTGAGTATATGCAAGCACTCTAAACTGATGAGGATATATGCAAAGCAGCAAATAACCTTTATTGATTAGGGAGAATAAATAGAAAACAATATTAATTAATAGAAAGGAAGCTTATATAAAATATATATATTTTTTTATTATTTTTCCAAAAATAGCTTTTATTATTGTTTGAATTTTATTTATTTCTTTTATTTGCATTATTTTATTTTTTAATAATTGACAACTATATATTTTGGATTTGTATTTAATTTCCAGTTAATAAATAAATGAAATAATATTATTATTGAGTATTATTTATGTATTATTATTCAGTATTATTTTTGTATTATTATCAAAAATAATTTTTAATTTAGTAATTTTTTACAAATTTTTTACGACTATCAATTTTGTTCCCTTCTATGTATTCTTCAGTATCTATTTTAGGCTTGTGCCAAAGCTTACTCCAAACCTGAAAGCACTTATAAAATAATTTTTGGAATCTTGTTCAGCTATCGCTTTGATGTTATCTTTATCTACTCACTCATAGCGTATCCTCGTTAGTTTTGGGAACAAGAAGTAGTCAAAGGGTGCTAGGTTTGGGAGATACGATGGCTACGGCATCATGATTGTCTTGTTTTTGGTCAAGCTTGTATAAATTCTTTGCTTTAGTTTTTGTAGCAAGCCAAATTCTACGACAAGCTAAAGCACGTGCAAAACATCATCAAACATTAACTTTTTAACTTGCTGGCATAGGTGAGGAACATGAGTATCATCAATATAGAAACACTCCAAAATTGAAAATCGAACGGACCTTGTTAACACATTCGTCGTATCGAAGAAACATGATACGACATTGTGAAATGAATAGAAATTAATTCTGTTCAATTTGTCCTGATCGGCTCCCACTGTTGCAATTGTATTTGTGAGAGGTTGAAAGCTTGCATAAGGTTGTAAAAATGGGTGTTCTAGCTGCACGCTACTCATTTCTCAGTCTTACTATGAGAAAGAGAGAGAAAGCGTGACAACGATAGGTGTTGCTGAGAGCTGTCTCTGTGTCTGCTGAGTGAGAGCGAGATGGCTATATAGGCTCTTCGTTTTGGTTCTTTTTGATTGGCAGTGAACAAAGCGAAGGCAATTAGAAATTCACATTCTAATTGAGATTTTGAGAAAGACAGCAGAGAATTCATTATTAGGTGCAGTTGGAAAATTGCAGAATTAGAATGGAATGTGTTCGGCATTTACTATAAATAAACTATAAAAACTAAAAACTTCGATGAATGTTTAATCATTTACACAAAGCAAATTTGTTTACAAATAATTTGTCCATCTTAGCCCAGTTACTTAATTCAGCAAGTGTATTTGCTTGTCGGCATCTTCCGCAAATAAACCGTTTGTCTTTCAATTCGTTTTCTTTTTGTTGATATTTTCTTTCCGCCCGAATTGCAGTTGGTAAATTTTTATTAAGCGGTAACATTTTAAATTCAATTGTACGGCGACTTTTTACGCTTTTAATGAATTAAATTGAACTTTTTATGCGCCAAAGTTTGTTTATTTTTATGGTCGTGTTCTTCTTTTTTTTATTATTTTTATTTTCACTTTAACGCTGCGACCGCACGGCGCCAAATATGATATTTTGTTAGCGCTTTGGTGTTTGTCTTGCTGCTGATTAAATAATGCCAACAGTTTATAAATAATGCTTGAGCTTAGTGCTTCGGCGGTTTAAATGCAGATTTTTTAAGTCCCGGCCAGCCTGTTCGACCCGTAAGTCACGTAATTTGCGCAATGTCCCGCTACTTCCGTTGCCTACTTACCGGGCTGGGGAGGGGGAGGGGAGGGGAGCAGGGGCATGTAGGGGCGTGGCAGCGCAACTTCACTCCGACGACTTTGTTAACACAAATCTTTCCGCTTGTTATGTGTTGGTTTCCGTTCAACTTTTGCACGTCTCTTAGGCGAGCACGAAAAAAAAGTAAAGGAAAAGTGAAAGAGGGGAAAATGCAAAAGTAAAGAAAATGAACCCAGCCGTCGCTCGCATTGACTGTTTCTAATATTTTCGTTTTGCTCTTTTGCCTTTCGCCCCGCCACCGGGTAAAAACTTTTTTTAAATCGTCTCGCGACATTGGGGGAAAATTGAATAAAAAACGGTTGTCGCTTTTCCGTCTTCGGTTTGGTTTGGTTTGATGCTGCAAATCCTTGCGACGCCCATTGAATGAATGTGTAATTGATACTGAAACCCAGTCAAAGGCATCCAATACATTGCTGCCTCAAGGCATTACGTTTGCCCACTGTCACGCCCACTGCGGCCCACGTGCAGCACGTGGAAAGTGTTACAACGTCTGTCATTGATATCAAGCGTCTCGCAAGTCGAATGCTTATCTTAAGTGTTTGCTGCTTTAAGGATTTAACGACCTCTTTAAATTCGGGCCTGAATTGAAAGCAAAGTTTCTGACTGATTTGCTTTTGGTATACCCCATTGAGGAAGACGGCCTTCCTTTGTCCATTTGGGTATTGATTGAACTTTAAGCTCTAGGGTAAGCAAATTTCTGGCATTTCGACTTTATATATTTTTTTTTGCAGCTTGGCAACTTGGTCAGGGTATATCTTAGTCCAAACACTTGCGTCTAGAGCACTTTCTTACTCGCCTTTCATTTGAGTAGAAAAAAGCAACGTGAAAAATAATGAGCATTTCACTTAAATTTGCAGTCTTTCATTCAGGCTGTTCGCTTTTGAATTACTTTGCGTTTTGCTTTTATTCCAGTTCTCTATTATATTTTTCTTTTTATCATTCCATTTTACATTTTGTTTTGCTGTGATTCTTTTGTTTCAATTTTTTTTTCTTTTCGTTTTTAATTTAAATTTCGATCTTGTTTTTTCACTTATTTTGGTTTGCTCTAATCGATTTCGCTGCTTTTTAATTGATTCTGTCTTCGCTTTTGACTAGTTTTGATTATCGCTTTGCCTGTAGTTTAAATTGTTTACTACGCTTTTGATTTTTTTCGGGTTTCATTTCAAAATTTTGGCCAGCTTTTTGTGTGCTTCTCTTTTAATGTCTTACTTTTTTTATTGCTTAATATTCATACTCAGATCACTTCACATATGAACTTCTTGCTTCTCAGGGGATTTTATAACACTCAACTTTATATGTTATTCATACTCCGCTATCTGGTTTAGCTCTCAACTAAATATTTTGTTCGTACCTCTCCATCAATGTCTTACTTGTGATTTTTCGATTGCAAACTTCTTGCTTAATATTTCTTTATCTTTTTCAGTTCTCACTGAGCTTCTCTCTCCTGAGCTGACCATAACTCTTAGCTACCTATTAATTCTAACTTCTAATTAACTTCTCATGTCTCTGCTCTCTTTCTTTATTTTTCTCAATATTTCGCTACACACTTCACTTATCACTTAGCTTCTTGCTTCAGGTGACTATAAGTCTCAATTATATAGCATATATGCAGCTCTCTATTTACCTTACTTTTGCTTCTTCAATTGCAAATGTATTGTTTAATATTTCGCTACTTGCTTCAGTTCTCACTTAGCTTCTCGCTTCTGAAGCCACCATAACTCTCAACTACATATTGATTCTTCTGTTAGTTCGAGTTCTAGTTCTAAATAACCCTCATATTGTTTTTCTCTGAATGTATTACTTAAGCTTCTTCATTGATCGACCTCCAGCTATGAATTTCGCTACTCATTTCACTTCTAAGTTAGCTTCTCGCTTTTTAGTCTAGCTTATAGCTATCTTCTCATATGGTTTCCCTCTTAAGCTTACCTTTACTTCTCCAATTGTTAACTTTTTTTTTAGCTTCTCGCTTCTCTCTCAACTCCATCTTGTATAACTTGTTCACATTACCTTTCTCTATTCCTCATATTGCAACGTTTAGTTTTTAATCACAGTTCACCTGTGATATGGGCCGCGAGAGTTGCATCGATTTGGTCTGTTAATTAAAATGCACGTTAATCGAAATTGAAACGGGATGCTTTCAGTGGCGAATAGCATCAAATCAAAAATACCCATAGAGTTAGGTACATATGTATGTGGCACACGTGGCGTGATTGACAGTGGAGCGTGGGCCAATGTGGCATGGGGCATGCTCTGGTCACGTAGCCAACCGCAATTAGTCGCCGACCCAATGCCAAACTTGATGTGTGGCCAACTGTGGGTTGGGATGGCTGCGATGGGATATATTGGGTGCCTGGGCGGGTATGTGGGCGTGTGGGCGTGTGGGCGTGCGTTTGCTATTCGGCTATTTACAAAAGGTTCACACAATCAATGCGTTGCGTAATGCAATCAATGCTAATGACATTATGTTGACAAATGTTTGCCATTATTGATGAAAGCGCATGGGCCGCATTGGCAGTCGGTTGACTGAGCTGATTTTAGCATTGAATGAATCTATCCGAGCTCGCTCCAGCCAAACACAATGAGCAAACTTGAAAGCCTTTAATGAAAATTAACGAGACATGGGGCATACACGACGCGACATTGATGGCACAATTTTACTTACCTTTGGGATAGATACACGATAATTGTCCATAATTGAGCTGTGATAGAACAGCTGATGTTAGTTTGATAAACTGTATTTCTATATAGCAATTATGTTTCGGTTCTATTTGATGTTAATATAGAACAAGTTTCAGTTATGCAGTTTTATAATTCATTTTAAGAATATATAAAAGTCATTAAGTATCGCTAAACCTTTCTTAAAGACTTACAACTTTGATGTTGATTTTAGAATCTTATAATATTATTATTCATTATTATTATAATATATTATTCATTCAACTTTAAAATTAAGCCAAAAAAATGGTTTAGAAAGTTCTAAAAATCTCTAATACCATTTTTTAATAATTAAAAAATGTTGTTTTAATTAAAATTTTTTTAGTTATTTTTTTAAACTATTTTAAATACTTTTTTATAAGTTGGATTTCTTAAATTTGCTTAAGAAAGTTTTTTTTTAAATATATCTATTTTTAATAGTAAATTATTATAAATATATATTTTTTTAATATTTTGTTTTAAAAAAAATTGTTTTTTCTTAACTTTTTTTTCATGATTGTTTTTAAAAATATTTTATTAGTCCATCATAACATATATCTGTTGTCTTATTAAATACGAAATAAATATGCTTGGCCAACTCTCTAATATTACATAAATATATATATAGATAACTGTTAGATAATAGCTTATGCCGAACCACTGGCTAGAAAGTCAAAAGTATCATAAAATTCGTTAGCTCGTTTGACAAATAATTTGTTAATTGGAAACAATTCAATTAGACAGACATTCACAATGCATGGCAGCATTTTAATTGGACTGTTTCTAAATGACACAAATATATATAGTCATATATATATATATATATATATATATATATATATATATAAACAATGGTATAAAGGTATAAAGGTATAAGGGTATAAAACAAAATGATTCAATTACATTTAATTTGTAAATTTAATAACAAGCTATTCAAAGTTAAGGCAATTTTATTTTATTATTATTTTTTTTGCTTCGCGCATATTCTTAAGTTTTGCGGCAAGTTTCATAACAAAAAGCAGCACAAGTTTGTTAACAGCAAAATAAAAAAACAAAAAATAAAAAAAACGCCAAAAAGCAGCTGAAACATCGATAATAATAAGTACAACAACAACTACTTTGCGGTAGCAATGGTTGGCTTGAATAGACTTTAAACTTCCGTTTCATGACGAAAGGCTTCTCGTGTGCGTGTCTATGTATGTATGTATGTGTGTGTGTGTGTGTTTGTGATTTTCATCTTGGACTATCACACGTTGTCATGCAATATTCTGTGTAAGGCATCTCCTACTGGTGCTAATGTTGTTGTTGTTGTTCTTGTTGTCCTTTCTGCTGCTGAGTTCAGTTTCTTTTCCTTCATACTCTATATGTGAGCATAAAGAGGCGTATATATTCTCGCCCTTTCTCTTTCTCTCGCACTCTCTACATATGTGAGCATAAAGAGGCATATGAATAGCATTCTTTAATATGTGGCACTGTGGGACAGAAATATACCAATAAGTATAGAAATATTAAATAACTAAGATGCAGAAAATGAAAACAAAAAATAATAAAAGCTTTTACAATTATTTTCTTAGATCTCTTTAACAAATTGTGTTAGATATATTATCCCGTTCTTTATAAAAATTAATGAAACACAATGCTGCTAAAAAATCTTATGAAACAAGGAAGAAAACAAAAGAAGCATTTAGCATTAAAACAAATCGGAAAAATATAAACTATGTCAATAAAAGTTACTAAAAAAAAGGGAACTAGACCTGGAACTGAAATTATTCTACTCCTGAAAATTCATAAATATTTTTTTTGAATTTCTAAGATATTTAAATTAAAGATAAGTTCATACCTATAATATATTAAAATTTACTTATCTATATAATATATAGTATAAATAATTGACCATTGACCATTCATCAATTCATTTCGATTTTTTTGCTGTTTTCTTTGCTTGATATTTAATTTAAATTACTTTAAACTCAAAGAACTTGAAGAATTTCTCATATAATATTAAAATTGATCCCATTGTCCTAAGCAATGGTATTTTATGTTTTCCATTTAAGCGTTGTAATTTCCGCCCAAGTTAGTAGAGCGACAGTTTCCGTTACGTGGTAGCTGGCATATAATTTAGGCATTAGCACATCTATAGAGATATTTATGTATGTGTCATGTGCACACACATATATATATATCTATATATATGTGTGTGTGTTAGTGTGAGCAGATATATATTTTCCTGTTGCTGCACTGCACTGCTGGAGACTTTTTAATATCAAAGACGCTGCTCACATAAACTTGTTGCAGTTTTTTTTTATTTTACTCAACGATTACGCTGTAGATAAAATAAGATGCAACAAACAGAAGTTTGCAGTTGATCATATTGTGTGATAAGGTTAAGATATACATAGATATATGTTTTTGAATCTAAAGACAAGAGCAGATTCTGGGGATTGTAGATGGGAATTGGTATATTTTGGTTAAGTTTTTCTGTCAGCAATATTAATCATAGATTCATTTATAGGAATATTTAAAAGTCTTGAAATAATTTGGATTGTAATTTATTTCTGTAGCTTCTTCTAAGTGTCCATGAGGTATCGGCCTGTCGACCATTGCATTTTGATAAGCTTGACATGTTGTAAGAGGTAGATGTTGCTGATCATATTGAGATGAGACTAAGATACGTTGTAGATATATGTTTTTGATGCTAAACACAAGATGAGCTTTAATTGTTAAATACAGATTCCTGGCTCTCTTAATTCTAGAGACAAAGTATGTTTTAGTTGTGGAATATAGATTCTTGGAATAGAAACAGGGACTATATTTTATATTTTATATTTTATATTTTATATTTTATATTTTATATTTTATATTTTATATTTTATATTTTATATTTTATATTTTATATTTTATATTTTATATTTTATATTTTATATATTATATTTTATATTTTATATTTTATATTTTATATTTTATATTTTATATTTTATATTTTATATTTTATATTTTATATTTTATATTTTATATTTTATATTTTATATTTTATATTTTATATTTTATATTTTATATTTTATATTTTATATTTTATATTTTATATTTTATATTTTATATTTTATATTTTATATTTTATATTTTATATTTTATATTTTATATTTTATATTTTATATTTTATATTTTATATTTTATATTTTATATTTTATATTTTATGTTTTATATTTTATATTTTATATTTTATATTTTATGTTTTATATTTTATATTTTATTTTTTATATTTTATATTTTATATTTTTTTTATTACCTTTTATATTTTATATGTTATATTTTTTTTATTACCTTTTATATTTTATATTCTAAATGCGTTTTAGGTCTTCTTTTATCGATAAATAATCATTATACAAATTTATTAAAATATTTAATAGCCTTTAATTTGTAATATACTTTTCTGTAATTTTTTTTTTTTTAATTCCCTAAGCAATCGTATTAAATTTAATTTATATGTATTCAAATTTCTTAATCTTCTTTTGCAGGATCGTCAGAATGCGCAATCCTCTTGTGCCGGTCTCTTTGTGGCGGCTCATTTGGGCTTCGATTATCCCGGCGTGTGGATGCATGTTGACATGGCCACGCCCGTCAATTGTGTAAGTGATTGCACATAGCTATAAATAGTATGATTTCAATCTCTCTCTCTATCATTCTCTGTGTCTCCATCTCTCTTTCTGTCTGACAGGGTGAACGTGCTACGGGCTATGGCGTCGCCCTGTTGCTAACGCTCTTTGGCAGCCACACGAGCTGCGGCCTGTTGCAGTCGATTGCGCCGGGCGATGAGGAGCCGCCATCGAAGCGTATATGCCGCGATTAGCAGCAGCGTGCAACAATCGCATTGCTGTGAAGTCGAGCGTTTTTGCATTTCAATCAAGTTTATACACACACACACACATACACAGGAACACACACACTCACAACCAGCTATACATACTCACGGATTAGAAGAACATGTATACGTTAAAGTCGAAATAAGTTGAAAAGCCAATTGAATAAGCTGCCAGGCAATAAAATGAAATGAAATTAAATGAGAATTAACATTTGTCACATGCAGCGTCTTTCACTCTGTGTGTGTGTGTGTGTATTTGTTTATGTGTCTAGTGTGCAATTTTTACACACACCTGCACACACACACACACACACATGTAGGACGCTTGTACACATCCCTTTGCTGTTCAATTAGACGACTGCTGTGCCCATTAGCTAACTGTGCCTGGCGCCTAAGTGGATTCATCATCATCATCATCAACATGATGCGGCTGCAATTGTCTCGACAACAGCAGCAACAGCAGCAACAGCAGCAGCAGCAGCAGCCGCTACGTCAACAACAGCTAACAATACAAATTAAATTGCAACATCATTGTGCCGCGGTGTCGAGTCGTCTTTGTTGCCTACTTTTCAGAGATGCAGCGAGGAGACGGGCGCAACTCTCGCGGGTTTGTCAGCTGTCAGCGTCAGCGTGAAAGACAGATTCACGGCCACGCCCAACGCCTCTGCCAGCTGCGTCACCCCCAGCTACACAAACTGCCTGAGTCTTATTTGGTAAATTTCATTTAGGAACGCGCTCGCTTGCCTTTCAGTTTACCTTTACGTTTTTGTGTGCTCTTAATACCCTGGTGAGTAGTGAAAGGGGCGTATTAGAGTTGCAGCAGAGGCAAGTAAGATGGAAGCCTTGGTTTGTATTTAAGCTGGGTATAGCTAAGTTGAAAGCTAGATCATCCTTTGGCAAATATAATTTTATATAAAATTTGATACACTTGGTTGACTACATCGATAACGATAAATATCGATTATTATATTGATGATTTTGTAACGCTATAAATAGGAATATTTTATATAAGTCCAATAAGAATCGCCCTTTAGCAAATAGAATTTTGTATACATTTTGTAATCTTTGTTGACTTCATCGATAATGCTAATATTGAATACTATAGCAATAATTTTATAAAGTTATATATAGACCCCAAGAGTTCATCCAATAAGAATGAAAGCGTGTTTGCAGAAAGGGAACAAAGAAGTTCAGATATATATAAAGTTATAAATATGAATATTTTATATATGTCCAATAAGAATCTTCCTGTGGCAAATAACATTTTATATACAATTTTATAAATATGGTTTACTATATCGATAACGATAAATATAGATTACTATGATTCTATAAAATTATATACCCCAAGATTTAATATTTATCTTATAAGAATGAATGAGCTTTTCAAGATACGCAACAAAGTAATTCCATTTCAATGCAGGGTATCGATTAGTCGTTCACCTTGCACACTCACACACTGTTTTTATAGCATTTACTTTCGCCTGCGCTTTTATTGTTTAATTAGCCTGAAATACGTTTATTTTCAATAGTAATTGCAGTAAACAACGCGCGAAGCGAGGCGCACGTAAGAGCTGATGATTTGTAAAACCTTGAAATGCAGCTCAAGTAATGCCCCATTGTGCCAAGCCATCGATTCTAAATGGAAATGGAATGGTATAGTAAGGGGAGTGTGTGTCAGTGTGGGTGTGCGTGTGTGCCACTGACAAATATTCGATTAGCGAACTGAGTAACGAGCTCTATGCCAAAGTGAATTTGGACGGGGGAATAAGTAATTTGTTGCTGCACTGCAGCATGAAAATTGTAATTGTAAACAAGAAATCTACAGCTGGGCGTCTTTGTTGGGGCTTAAATACACTTTTATCAGATCTAAAGGGCTTGTAGATGGAGTTTTAAGATACAAAATTGAGATAAAATGAGATGAAAATTTATTAGTATTTCTTTTTGATTTATTTGAAGTATCAAAATTATAATTCTATTATACGAATGCTTTATAGCATTTTGTGTAAAGAAAAGTTTGAGCTCATGTGAAATTTATCTTGAAATATTACCTTAGACAAAATAGAATATATGTAAATTTTTTCAGGAAATATTTATTTTATATTTTAGCACAACTTGCTTGAACAGCTACTAAATATCGTATATTCAGACAATCACAATTTTTGAATTTTGGCAACCGAAATACAACTTTTTTATTTTATATACTAAATATACCTATACTCAGTTAAGCAATTGAATATCGTACTTCCTGACAACTACATATCGCATATTCAGACAAGTCCATGTCGTACTTTTGGGCAATTGAATACCGTATATTCAATATTTAACATATTAATATATCATATTTTCGGGCAACTACATGTAATGTATCTCATTTAGGGCAATTATGGATCGTATCCTTGAGCAAGCATATATCGTATCTTGAGGCAATTAAATATCATATAGGGACTTTCATATCTATCATATCTACAGACAACTGCATCTGGCAACTATATCGTAATGTTAGCCAGTTACGCATGATATCTATAGAAATATTAATATTATTTAGTAAAATCATTTTTTTTTTTAAATATTTATTTTTACTTTTTTTTTTAGTAAAATCACAAGCATATTGTTTAGGTTTATAATTATCATACTCTAAAGGTTAAAAATCCCTGTTTTGTGGTCCCAAAATGTGTTCAAATTAATTCAGTCGATTATAAGCGAAAGCAAATGAAATTTCGCTATTTAATGTAGTGTAATATAATTGGTGCGTCATGTAGATGGCATAATTTATTATTTAGCAC
Organism: Drosophila hamatofila; assembly: GCA_035045345.1. Classification (NCBI taxonomy): domain Eukaryota; kingdom Metazoa; phylum Arthropoda; class Insecta; order Diptera; family Drosophilidae; genus Drosophila; species Drosophila hamatofila. The sequence goes on along the minus strand of JAWNPA010000020.1, from coordinate 5,399,390 downwards.
AACACGCATACAAGATTCATGTTGTTATTCTCGTGTGTTATTCAACACTGCGAAATTCGAGTCGTATACATAACGTCAACCCAGCCGAAAAGCGTCGTTGCCGCTGTTTATTTGTTCTGTGAGGTTTGCCAGTTGCATTTTGTTGCAGTTGCTGCTGTTCGTGTTGTGGCATATTTCAATTGAATGTTTTGTGTTGTTGTTTTGCTGTTTTTGTTGTTGTTTTTTTATTGTTTTTTTTTTTTGTATGTTGTTTGCCCACACTGTGGGGCTGCAGCTATGCATATCAGTCATGCGCCACGTTGGCTGCAACAATTGACCCGGCACATGCGTTCGCAGCGAGGCATACCGAAAGCTTTAACGGCTTACGTCCAGCTCAAGGCAAGCGGCGTCCAATGGCTGCACGTCGTCGTCGGCCAGTGGCCATAAATATCTTCGCACTGCGCCGCGCATATCTCCCAAAAGGCTAAAGGACCATCGTCCGTCGTCCGTCGTTGAGCGTCCATCGTCCATCGTCTATTGCCCGGCTCCCCATGCAGCACTTGACTTTTGTCGCATTGGCTCTCGACTCCAAGGACACTGACTGCAGTTTTTCTACCCAGCAGTCATTAGGCTACAAGAGGTTGTTGTGAAAAACTATATAGATGCTAGAAAATTTTATATATATTATGTAGTTTATTGACTAGGTGAGCTGATCTAGCCATGCTCATCTATCTGTCTGATGAGTCCATCATTAATCTAAGCATGATCAGTATTTCTTTCTTCACTGAAGTTTAATTTAAATATTGCAAGGCTTTTGATTTTTGTACGATATAATACTCCTACAATATTCGATTCGTCGTACTTTCCTTATTAAACTTACCCCAAATATTGCAAACCCATTGATTCATTTACGATATACTATTACGATATTCAATTTTCCTTTTTTTTTTCTCTATTTTTCAGATACTTGAAAAGTACCAATGCTTACATTACATTTCGAATTATGCTTTTAGAGCATAGCTCGATAAAGTCACGTACTTCCGTCTTATATGTTATGGGGACTAACTGAAAATCTGAATTAAGATATTCTTTCGCGAGGCAGTTTTTTCATATTATCGATAACTTGCTCACATTATGATCAGTCTATGAATCCATTTAGTAGAAAGTCGTCATTTATGTATCACCAGTTCCCCATTGTATATGCAGAGTATGTCTTAGTCAGTCAAACTCAGCTCTCCCAGCGCTCTTGTTTATTCAGTTTTTTTTTGTACTTTAGCTCGCACACAACTCAATTTGGAGTCAAGTGGAGTGCGTGTGCTCGGCTGCTAAGTCCGGCTAAAGACAAAAACAATAACAATGACAATATTAGAATTTGTTGGTCCGGCTTCAGCTGCAGCTGCAGCTACAGCTACAGCAACAGCAACAGCGCCCGACAAGCTGCCATCGACGTGCTGTGGTCATTTCCATTGTTCTGCCAGCTTTTGTTGTTCCACTTGAACAGCTTAACCCCAGCACGGCATTTAAGCTGTAAAAGCTGTCAGTTGTTGCTGTTGCTGCTGACCCCAGTTTCCCCATCCTCGACCCTGCCTCAACAAATTCTGCACAAATAAATTATTCTTCTTCGCACCTTAAGTGACAGAGATCGAGCTAGAGGCCATGTTTTGCCTACGATATTTGTGCTGTGAAGTGTCTTCAATAATGCACAGCAAGGCTAAAGCAAAGTTCCGAAGCTCTTGATTTCAATTCCCCGGTTGGCTATATGCAAGATAGATAATAATTTCCGCAAAGTCAACACAACAAATTGTCAATTTATAAAGTGCAAGTTTTCCGGTCTCTCTCTCAGACGGCCAGAGTCAAATGGATGCCAAAAGTTTAATAAATAAAAAATTAGCTAAATTACGTTGCCTACTTTGCGGCGGGCCGTAGCATAACTCGCGACGCGCTCAACTCTCTGTGGACCGATGGCTGTCATAAGAAAACTGAAACAAAACAAGTTTCCACAAAAAAAAAAGATGAATTTTATATAAGCAAAACTGAACTCATAAATACCCTGTAATATTTGTTGTTTGTTTTGTTTTGCCAAAGTGGGCATAAAAAAAATGTATTTCCATTGTCTTGCCACGCAGTCTTGTTTCATCTAGATTAAGATCCTTGCGGGGGCGTGGCCTTTGTGACAGGGCAACAAAACCGCAAGAACCGCAACCGGCGGGTGGCGGCCAAAGGCAATGGCTTAAAATTAGGTATAGTCGAAATTACTGTAAAATGCTTTAAATGAGTGTAAAAGCAAAATATAATAAGCCCAAAGCCCGGCGACTAATAAAAAAGGGCAGCACCAGCGAGAGGACCGACCTAAAGTAACAAAAAAACAAACAAAATGGAAGCAGCCAGTAGGCTATACCCGACTGCATGATACTCGTAAAGTGAGGGTCTTCGGATAGGTAAGGGACTAGAAATCGAATTTCATTTATATTATTTAAAAATATATTTTTCAGATTGAAAATATATCAAAGCTTCCTTGAACATTAGCTTTAGATTGAGCTGGCTGTACGAGCATTTAGTAGTCTTCATTAAAAATATATATCAATGTACAGAGATCGATGTATACATTGATAAACATTTGGGTTCATGGAAATAGTAGTGCTGCTCTAGACAAAACTTTAACCAAACGAAAAAATACTCTTTTCATTGAAAAATATACTACTACACACTTTTGGTTTAGAATAGAGTTAAAAAAGAGACTTGCGAAAAAAATCCTATACCTGCTGTCAAAATTGATTTGTTTTTTAAAATTGAAAATCGACCGTTTATAATAATAGTAGTGTTGAATGTAAGAGGTACATCAAGAAGTTTCAAGAAGCTGAAAAAAAGACGAACCAAATATTTGATCTAAATGTGGTTTTGAAATATTCTTTTGAATAAAACTCTTGACAATAAATGTTATAGTCATATTAAAAATAAAATAAATTTTGTTCGACTTTCAGTTATAAAAGTGTTAGTAATCAAGTATCAAGTCTCTAGCAGTTATAAATGAATTTATCTGATAATTTATAAGTCTTAATTTTAATACTAACATTGCCAGTAATAAAAACTAATATACTCTTCATATAATTCGGTACAAACTGAATATTTTGTAAATGAATTTGAAACTAGGAACATAAATTGAAATATATATTTAAATATATAAATTTAAATATATATTTTTAGATTTGTTAGGCTCTAATTTTTCAGCCAATATACTCATTTTTGCTCTATGAACGAGTATAAAGAAAAAAAAAAAATATACAAAATATAAACAACAACAACAACAATGCGGCACATTGGGCCGCCGCATCTCCCGCGGGGCAAGCTGTTAAATGAAGAATAAAGCAGCAACAACCAAGTACAACCAGCAATGTGTATTGGTGTGTGTGTGTGTGTGTGTGTGTGTGTGATGGCAAACATATTTTATGAGCTGCTGTTGTTGCTGTCGTTGCTTCTGTTGCCTCTCAAACGCAGCCGATAATAAAACTTTCCTCTCGAATGGCTACGGCCCGCTGGGAGTGTAATCGAGGCTGTTACATCTATGCTGCGTGAGTGCGAGTGCGAGTGTGTGTGTGTGTGTGTGTGCGTGAGTGGGAGTGTGTGTGTGTGGAGTGTGAATCATAATTCCATGTTGGCACTGAAATTTATATAAAAATATTTATAAATATAGGTGAGCAAGGAAAACAAATAAGAATTTCTAAGCGAATATTTAAAAGAAGTTATGCATCAAGTATTATGCGGTTTTGAGCGGCAGCGGTGTAGGCATGGTAAAGGCAAAATTAATTTGAATGAAGCTCTGATAGTATATTAAACATATATACTTGTGGTGTATATGCAGCTGTCTTGTAATATAAGTTTATACATAGATGTAACTATAGATATATATTTTGAATAGGCATGGTAAAGGCAAAACTCATTTGTATGAAAGCATATTATAGATGGAGCGAAGCTCTGATAGTACAATATATTAAGTACATATAAATATTTGTTGTAGATTAGCAGTTGCCTTATAATATATATATATAGATATAAGTATAGATATATATCTATATATACATGTATATGTTGTTTTGTGAAATAGAAAAGTGAAGAGATTTATTAATTTCAATCATCATTTATATCGGTAATTTTGTGTGAGTTTTCAATTTTGGATAACATTTTGCACATTTTACTAGAAATTCCGATAATCTTTAACTGTTAAAATCATCATTGTCCACGGTAATCTTTACCTATTATCATTATCATCCTTTAATCTTTAGATATTATCATCATTATCATCAACTATTATTATTAGCCTTTATCATCGTCATCATCAATAATATTTTTAGCTGTTATCATAATCATCAACGATTAGTCTCAACTGTTATCATTTTCATCATCATCAATGTCCAATGATAATTTTTAGACGTTATCATCATCTCAAAAATCATAGATTTATCAAAGATCATTTATATAACTCATGATCAAATGTCAGAACTTATAGAATAATACAGCAACTGCATATTATCGATAACTTAAACAGTTGCTGCAATATTGCTATCGTAAATAGTATTACCCTTGCTTGGTTACCCTATGCTCAGCTTTAACCTATGCTAAGGATCACTAATCATCATTATATCACTTGTGTGGTTAGTAGTTACACATATTTAGATACATATATCATACTGTAAAAGAACATATTATATCATATATGTAATTACTCTAACAAATATGATATTTTAAATATCTTGGGTATCTTCTAATCGCATAAAACTTCAGCTACCCTTTTACTTTATTTATATTCACTATATTCCATTAACAACAATAGTACTAAAATGTTTTTTTGTCACATTTATTCAGCTTACTGCAGAATACAAAATTTATTTTTCTGTCAACTCTCATAAAATTGTAATATTCAAATATTTTGTCAGACTCGTAAAGCCAAAGCTGCATAACAACATTCATATAAATATATTATGTATTTACAAAATATGTATTTAAGACGGGAACAAGTTGCTTATCATTATGCTGCTGGTTGTTATCTGCTGCTGGTTAAAAACATCAGCTTATGTTGCAGCTAACAAGATGCAAGAAATCTGCTTTACAAATCCCCTTTTGCCAACGAAAAAAGAAGGTAGTTAGGGATTGACTAGGACATAAATATATATATATATATATATATATATATATATATATATGTATACGTATATATATGTATATGTATATATAAATTCAAATTGCTTTTGGGCAGCTAATAAAAAGCTTGTAATCAAATGGGCTGGCAGAGTTGGGGGCGTTCAGCAGCCTGTTCTTGTTGTTGTTGTTGTTGCTGGCCAAAAAAAAAAAGAGAGGAAAAAAACTTTTGCCTTAACAAAGTCGCAAAGTTGAGCATGTTGGCCAGAAATAAAATGTATGCGACTTGGATATGCATGAGTGGGGCAGGATTCAGAAGCTGCTGTACGACTTCTTCTGCTACTACTTCTGCTACTTCTTCTTGCTTCTTCCTTTTCCTCCTTCAGCAGTCGCCGCTTGCACTTAGCCAAGTGCTGGGCAAAAAGTAACTAAGCAAAACACTCGTTGCAGTCAACTTAAGGCTAATTTAAGTGACTGTATCTCTAGCAGTGTCTATCTATATGCCACTCCCTCTCTCACTCACCCTCCCTCCCTCCCTCTCTCCCTCTTCCTCTCCCTCTCTGTGTGTGCTTGTAGTGCGTAGCTTCGAGCTGACTCCATTGGCTTCTACCTGTCCCAAACGACCTGCTCCTGCTGCTGTTGCTACTGTAGCTTCTCGACATCATCAATGTAAATGCTCGTGAATAATGCAAGCCTAAGAAAATAAGCTGCACTCAAGTGCGCTTCTTACTACCAACGCCAACTTTTGTTGCTTTTGTTTTTTCTCTCTTTTTTTTTTCCTGTTGAACATACTTTTTATATATTTATGCTTAGATGTAAGAATGCAGCTTTATCTTTATCAAATCATCCATGTGACCTTTGATAGCTTGGAATTTTCATTGATATTAATTGCAATTAAAGTGTTTGAATATTTGATTGGAATTTATTAGAATTTCTCTCTATATACTATATATTATTCAAATTCTTTCCTTTTTTCCTTTGTTACTAAAAGCGGTTGGCCAAGTGCACAGGTCAACAAGATTTTTCAACAAGGAATTTACGTTTAATTTTTGGCTTTTAGGTCAGCCTGGAAACCTAGTTATATGCCAAGTAACTAGCAATTGAATTACAAATGAAATGAAAAGGGAGAGTCTGAAAAGGGAAGCATTTCAATTACAACAGACTTAAAGCCGCTTTTTTCGCTCATATTCCAGTTAATTGGCAACAGATTTATTTCTATATAATATGCAGCTGATTATGCAACACCTAGAGAACATACAAAAACACGAGCAATTACGGTGCAGCAGTTGCTGTTGATGCTGCTGTTGTTGCTGCTGTTGTTGCTGGGAAACCAGCGAACTTGCTCAAGTATTTATGAACTTTGTTAACAGACTAAGAATTACAAACTTGTGAGCGAGCGCGCGAGCGGCACAGAAAACTTCTGAATGAGAAATTGTGTGCAAAAGCGACAGTCTGGCTGGCTGGGTTGCTAGTGAAAATGAATTAAATGGCCACGCCCACACACACACACACACAGGGAAAGAGAGAGAGAGAGAGAGAGAGAGAGCGAGAGAGAGAGAGTTGGAGACTTGGCATGAGAGGTGCACTAATTGCCAGCAAGTCGCTGGACAAGTTTATGGCCAAGGTAAACGCAGCCCCAAAAACTTCATAGGCCAGAGTTCAACGCGGGCCAACTTCATGCGCCGCCTACTTTTTCAAGAGTGCTCTAAGCGTGTGCCCTCGACTGTGCCTGTGCCTGTGTGTGTGTGTGTGTGTGTTGTGTTTCAACTTTTGCTTTTACTTCAGCACGATTTTCAGTTAGAATTCTTGAATCTTCATTTAAAGTTTTCATTTACATCGCGCGTATGTGTTTTCCCTGTTTTCTCAGTTTTCTGTCATTTTTGTGATGTTTATCGCTTGCTGCATTCCCGCTGCCCTCTCCGCTGCTCATTTTGCCGGAGTTAATCACTTTATGTCTCGTCTTTACAATTTTTCCTTCATTAAAATTGCGGCCGTTGCATAAACAGCACTGCGCCCTGATTGCATTAAAAATCTCATAAAACTACGTCAGTGCAATTAATAAAGTTGTTTTCGCATTATGCCATGTGACATAAATTGTGAATTACATTTTTATTCTCTGCCTCCAGGCAGGTGGAAACTTAAATTTGTTTTCTTTAAGTTGTTATATATATTTATAAAATTTAAAAATCGCTTAAAATACATTAAGAAAATCGCAGAGAATTTGACTCGGATCATATGAAACTTAAAGTTAAAGTTAAGAATGTATCGACTTCCTAATTCTCGCTCACTTTTCAAAAGCAATTAAATTTATTGAGGAACTTATGTTCTTCTACTTGCCCCGCCCTAATGGGTGCACCATGAAATCTATAGCTATATCCAGAATACTATTTACTGGAAGATAATATCTATTTTGTGCAATGTACGGCTTGGTATCTGTCCGTATGTCCATTCGTCTATCCGTCCGTCCATTCGTGTTTTCGTTGATCTGTCTGTCTGCTCGTCTGTATGCCCGTCCGTAATCCGTCCGGCATCCGCCGCCTGTCCGTCTGCCTGTCCTTCCGCCTGTCCGTCCGTTCGTCTGTTCATCCGGCTATTCGTCTATCCGTCCGTCTTTTCGCCTATCCGCCTGTCCGTTCGTCCGTCTATCTGTTCATCTATTCGCCTGTCTGTCCGTCCGCCCGACCATCTGTTCGCCTGTCCGTCCGTACGTCTGTCAGTATGCCTGTCCGTCTGTCAGAGCGCAAACCATTTCGCCTTGACAACCGCAGATCAATGAGATATACTAGGGGGCAGGGCAAGTCGGCAGCGCCTGATTGCACTATTCTGACTTGTTCATTCTAATTTGAAACGCCACCTATCGGAGTAACTGAGAGCTACAAAAAAAAAAAAAACAAAAAAAACAACTATAAGGCCAATATACTCTTTTCTCTATTCATTTCTTGAATGAGTATAAGCAATTGCTTAGCATAACATTTACATCATGTAATGTTAAGGCATTCCAAGCTCTCTTTTTGCTTTAGTGTTCAACAAAGCGAGTAGCTACTGTAGCACATGATTTCTATAGCTAGGCATTATCGAATCGCTTGAGGCATTGTCGTTTAGTGTTCGTTATCTGCCATGTGGCCTGATGATAGATCAATGTGAGTGTGTGTGTGTGTGTGTGTGTGTGTGTGTGGCAGGTAAGCTGGGCTCTGAGTTGGGCGTTGGCAGCACTTGAAAAAGTAATTGTTTGCGATTTGGAGAGTGCGGTGTGTGTTGTTGGCAGCAGAAGGTTGGCTGGAGCACATCAGAAGTCGTTTGTGGATGGATGCCCGGATTGCCAGAGCTCTTGAGACATTCGAGTGGACGCCTCCTGCTGCTACTGCTGCTACTGCTGTTGGCTGGAGCCGACATCTATGTCAGTTTAGTTGAGCCAAAGCTGTGCTGATGAGGCCCGAGGAGTGCTGCATGCTCCGACATGCTGAATGGACAACGTCAATGGCAACGAGTTTATTTGCAGTCGAAATATGTCCCCAGAGCTGGCAACAATAGCAATTAGTTCATTGTCAATAGTTTGCTTGCTGCAAAATGTTGTACACCGACTGCCAAGGACAATTTGCCGCCTGCGGGACCTGATGGCCAAGATGCAGGCGGAGGCGGCGGATAGAGAGAGGGGCTGGAGCAAATTTAACTAAATTGTAATCGGAATATGCGCATACAAATGGCATTAGCTGCAAATGCAAATTGCTTTATGGCAGGGCAGGGACAAAGGTCTCTCGGCAGTCGACAGTCGACAGTCGACAGTCGGCACTCGGCATTGTTGCAGTCAAATTGCAAGCGATTAAGTGAAGTAAGCTAATTAATTTTGCTATGTGTGCCATGCGAAGGCGTATGTATCTAAGTATCTGTCTCTGATTGACAGAGAGAGAGAGAGAGAGAGAGAGAGAGAGAGACAGAAACTGAGACTGACTGGCGAGCTCTTTATAAACTGTTTCGCCTGTCTCCTGCTTACTGTCTGCTGTCTGCTGTCTGGTGCCTGCCGTCTCCTGCTCACTGCCTTCTACCTTCTGTCTCCTGCCTGTCGCCTGTTTATTTTACATTAATTGAGTTGGCAAAAAGTCTACCAGCATTTCCTTTGCTGGCCTCGCAGGCTTTTGGCCATTAAACGAAACGAGGCCAGACGCCCCAGCGCAGCGTTAATAATGCTGTTAAAATCTTGCCGTCGCAATTGTTCAGGACCTCAATAAGAACGCATTATGCACATTATCATCTCTCATCGGCATCTCTGTTGCACTGTGCCCTGTGCAATGCCCTCTGCCAATTGCATTTCGCTTCACACAAGACATGAATTCTCATTTAATTTCAGCTTCAACTTTCAGCACTTATTTATTGATGCATATATTTCCATTTATACTCGGTTTCATTGAATTATTTCATTGAAATTTCTGTTAAACAGCTCAGCAGTTTCTGACCGAAACTGAGTTACTTCAGGATCAACTATTCGAACAGCCATAAATTAATTAACGTACATTTCCATTGTCATTATCAATTTCATATTTGAATTTGACTTGCAGTTGGCCAAAGGATTCCTGTTACAGCTTTGTTTTATTGATTAACGCTTCTCTGAATTCATACAATAACTTTGTTGGAAATCAAAATTATTATTTTGTTTTCTAAGGCTAGAAATTGCTTTGCTTTCGAAAGTCAGCAAGACTTTGAGCTTTTATTGTCATCAGATTTATTACACATATTTAAGGGATGCACACCATTTAAATATGGAATTTAATTAGAATTTATATACGAATTTAATAGAATATATATATAAAACCATATATTTTACAAATATTTAAGGGACTTACACCATTTAAATATAGAATTTAATTTGAATTTATGTAATTATTTTATAGAATATATATACATATATAAATATATTTATTACACATATATTCAAAGGATTTACACCATTTAAATATATAATATTTAATTTGAATTTATATACTAATTTTATAGAATATATATAGATATATATATTATATACTTTTATATGTACATATATACTTTCAGGGACTTCTAAAAAAAAAAAATAATAATAATAATAAATAAATTAATTATACTTTCTCAACTGCATTTATTTATTTTATAGTAAATTTGCTTACTGTTTAGGTATAATGTGAATAAATCAAAAATTCATTAAAAGTTATATATTTTTTTATATTTTTTTAATTCATGTTTTATTTGCAATCTGTGTAGTACTAAACAATAAGCAAATTTACTAACATTAACCGAAATTAACAAATACCCGTATTATGTGCATTGATAAAAAACGCTATTGCTAAATAGATTGATTTAAATTTTAATAATATCTAAAGAAGAATCTGAGCATATGAAAAATTGAATACTGGATATTTCTGGGATTAACTCATTTGATTAGTTTTTTTTTTTTTTTTTTTTTTTTTTTTAATTTAAGGAATGAATTGATCGTTAAAAAATTTATAAAAACTTTGATTAAGTCTATAGTAATGTTTCACATCTAATAAAATATACTTATAGTTTGTTAAAAAATTTATGAAATCTTGAGTTACTTTTCATGTTTGCAGTATCTAGAATATGGTAATATTGCGCAGCTAAAATAATGTACCTAAAATATTATAAATTTGTTTCACTTTTTCTCAGCTTTTCTCTCAACTCACAGCCATAGCACATTGTTCACCTAAGTATATTTCTTCTGCACTTGCTGTAGTCCGTCCTGATTGCTGTAGGGTTATTTGAAATTTAGCTAATGTATTTGTATGTGTTTGGATTGTTTTTTGCTGCGGCAGCTAGCAAATTGGCAACTGCAAGAGACGAAAAAGAGAATTGCATCTCCGATGAGTTGAGCATGAGCATGCATGCAGGAGTCTGCCGGGCTGCCGGGCTGCTGGGCTGCTGGGCTGCCAGGACGACAAATTGAGCGAATGGATGACAATTTCGATTTGTGTTGTAAAATTGTTGTAAAAAGTGCAGCCGAAATGCAAGAAAAAAACTAAACAGAATATGGAATATGCCAAGGATGTGAGCAGAGCACAGCGTGGCTAATATAATAAACAAAAAAAAAAAAAAGAAATGATGATGATGGCAAATATGTAGCTATGCTAGAGGGTCGCCACACACACACACACATACACACACATATATTTACACACATACAGCTACTCGGCGTTGCTCTTAACTTTTTCGCATATAGCATAAAATTTTTGGTAAAGTTTAGTTTTCATTTTATGTGCCATGTTTATTTATTTTTATTTGGCTTGTCCTGCAGCTCCTTCTGCTTGCCGTTTCTAGTTTTTCACTATCTTCAGCTATTTCTTATGGCTCTTGTGTGTGTGCGTGTGTGTGTCTATGGATTGTTTCTTTTGCTCGTCTCTCTTTCATCTCGACGCTCTCTATAATAATGCTGCCCTTTTTTGTTGCTCATTCATAAAAGTGAAATGAGTATATGGGTTTTGTGCAATGTCCGTTTTGCTGTCCGTCCGTCTGTCCGCAAGAATGTAAATCCATTTCGTCGGGGGCTTGAAATTTGGTACATATACTCAAATACACCTTCCAATTATAAAGTGTTAGGATATTCTCTATCCGCCCACTAGGGGCGTGGTAAATCGAAAAGCTCATTTTCAGGTATGCCAGAAATCATATTAAATTTGGCATATCGTTACGGGGGTTACGGGTTATCTAGGCCCATTTGGGGCGTGGCGAAACGGTAAAAACTGTAATATCTACAGTCTTAGAGCTAGGAACTCAAAATTAAACGACTAAATTACGATTGACATTTATTGCTTCGCATAAAAATTATGTATGTATATAAACCAATTGGGGGCGTGGCAAATCTTAAAATGGATATGACAGAGTTTTTGCCGTGAATGAGTATTCTGTAGTCGGTAATGCCCGACTGCAACGTTTCTACTTTTTTTTTGTTGTTGTCTGCCAAGCAAATGAAAAATAAGCTTTCAAAACATTTTGTGCCATTTAAAGAACAACATTTTCTGTTTCAGTTTCAGTTTGTTGTTTTTCTTATATTACCCGTACGGTCTGCCCCAAAACTGCTGGACATTGTTATTGTTGCTGTTAGATTTTCATTTGTGTGTTGTGGAAAATCGTTTGTTGTTTGTCCAATTTGGATTTTTATACACATTTATATATATATATATATATATAGAGAGAGAGATATATACATATATGTTTGCTTTTTGTTGTTGTTTTTATTTGCTGCGAAGAAAATGAGTTTTTCTTTCCAGTTGATGTGTTTAATGGCGTTTGCTTTTACAACTTTTCTTTTCGCAGTCCTTGGAGCCGCACATTTATGCTAATTTTTTATGTGTCAACCAAATAGCTGCGAGCTGTGAGCGTCGAGCTTCGAGCTGCTAGCAGCTGCAACTGCATATTTTTGCTTTCACTGTAATTAAAGTAAAATTGGTGGCCTTTAAAGCAATGTAGAAAGAGTGTGAGAGAGAGAGAGAAAGATGAGTTGATTTAATTTGCCGCATTTTTGCAATTAAGTGCAAGGCCCTTGAAACGCACGCAGCCAAACACTAATTGCATTTTTTTCACGCCCGATAAGAGCAGCGCCGACAAACACACACACACACACACACACACACACACACACACACAATGGAAACCGCCTAATGCTGCTAGCCAACTTAATTAAAGCCAAAGCTGCAGCCAACTGCCTACGGTAGGGCCTGCCTCTACCTCTCACACTCACTCTCTCTCTCTCTCTCTCTACTGGTCTCTCTTTCACTCTAGATATGTCGCGCAGCATCTTTAATAAAGCGTGAGGCAAGCCAAGTTGGCCGCAGGTAATGAAAATCCTGATGACAATTTTTAGTTGTTGCAATGAAAACATTTCAATTGCGGTTGCCAGGCGTCGACGCTGCTGTTGTCCTTGCGGAAGTCGTTGCGCCTGATTGCCTGACCAGCAGCAACAGCAAAAGCAACAGCAGCAGGAGCAGCAACAGCAGCAGGAGCAGCAGCAACTGCTGCAAACAAAGCGGATGAAGTCAATCCAAGTAAATGCTTTTCTACTCTACTATTCCACATCCCTTTTCTCATTGCGTTTCGCTTTCGTTTCGCTCTGCCATTCGCAACAATTGCAATTGTCATTATTGTTGCTGCTGCTGCTGCTGCTGTTGCTTTGGCTTATTGTTGTAATTGCCGCAGCTTCTGTTCGGCTGCTTGTGGCAGGTGCAGGCGTCGCTGACAATCACAGCCATTTCCCATTTCCCATTTAACATTTCTTTCCCTCTTTACAATTCTTAAATTTATTTACACAGCTTTTATTTGCTTTCTATTCGGTCTATGCCAAAAGCAACTAAAAACATTTTGTTTTATTTATAAAACTTAAAAGTCTTTTGTGCATACATATTTGTTGTACAATTTTGTGTTTCTATCTCTTCTTCTTCTTCTTCTTGGCAGGCATATTTTAATTCCGTTCGCTTTGAAGTAGTTCATAAATCATCTACAAAAAGTTTCATGCATAAATTAAAAATTCTTACTAATGCAAATCTATAAATAGATTGATAAGCTCTTAGAGAAATAAAAGGAAAAAAATACTTTAAGCTTAAAATTGACAAACAAATAAATAAAATATTTTTATGCAGACGCTTTTAATATTTGAACACAAATAAATAGCTGAGAAAAAATTGTGACTGTTTTATTTATTGAATACATTATTTTCTAGCTTCAAAATGGTACGCATTCATAATACAAAGGTTTCTGTCGAGACAGCTTAGTCTGTCTACAGACTGCTGAGCGTATAATGGCTTGCTTGGTATCAAGTCATACACCGAGACCTTGAGATACAAAAGACGCACCATGAAACCTCCAATCACAGCCATAGCTAGTAGGTGAGTATGTTGAATAATCGTTAAAACTTATTAAGTAGCAGTAGATTAAAATTATTAGATTTATATCTAGACCTTGGCGTTTAGACATTTTTTTTCTTATACATATCAGCTTGATATCCTTTACAATCTTCACTTATTTTAGCAGTTGTTATCCATATCATTTATTCTACAACAAATGTTCAATCAACGCACTTGAATCTATATTAATTGCTTAACAACTTTATATCATCTCTATTATTATTTTATATCCATGCTTAGTAGACTTTTTTTTTTTTGGCTATTTTCACATACTTAAGCAAAGCTGCGTCTTTTTATTGCAGATAAAAATTTAATATCATCAGACATTATATATCATTATAGTAAGTTTTGACAGAATTGATATTGATGCATGAATGATTTATACTTGACCTTAGGACTTTCTCTTAATAACCATATGAAACCATACCAGTATTAGAATTAATATATAAATATAACTAAAATCATATAAATCATTAAAGTACATACAAAGTTGAGCATTTGCAATGTAACATATAAGATCATAAATTCGACTTGGATTTTGTTTATATATTGCTATTTCTTTCTAGCTTCTATTTCTATTTCCTATTAATTTTAATTCATTATATTTCTATTTTTGTTATCAATTTATAGCAATTTGTTATTCTCTAAATGTTCTGTTTCTTATAATTTTCTATAAATTTTTCATTTCTATCAAACTTTAATTTTGATTAATATACAGTTTTGTATATTCTTTTAAAACTTTTTCTTTAAGCTTCTACTTTAATTTCTCTGAATAGAACTAAAGACCCATCAGACCCTATAGAAGTTTATTTTACATTTATTTACATTAAAGTAAATAAAATTAGAGCAAGGAAATCAAAATGGATCTTTGAAAGAATAGAAAGTCTTTTACCAATTTTCCTGAAATTTCCTATCAGTTTTCTATTATTTTAAAATAATCAATCATATATTAATTAAAAAATAATAAATTTAAAGATAATATGTACATCTTTAATTTTTATTTTAACAATTTGCTATTTTGAACATTTTTTATTTCTTAACATTTTCTATTTTTATTTTCTATAAATTTTTTATTTTATCATACATTTATTTTTTATTTCTCTGCTCTCCTAAATGTCTATATACAGCAAGTTTATATTTTAATTTACTATTATAAATCTTCCATACAACTTGCACTACTATCAGTTCTATTTCTAGTCATATCACATTCTGTTGCCATCGATTTCAGATCTGCATTAGTTACTCATATCAGTTGGCCCAAAGAGCATTCAATCTTCGGCTCGTTGGCTGAGTCCTGCTCTAGCTTGTTGCCTTGACACAACTGAGATAATAATTCTTTTTGAAAATTGAAGCACTTTAGAGAGCGTACTCTCTGGCTGCCTGTGTGTGTGTGTGTGTGTGTGTGTGTCTGTGTGTGTGTGTGTGTGCTGGGATGCCAGCTTCATACTTACTTGCACACATGGCCCGTGGAATGGTTCATTAGCTGCGCTGGCTAAAAAATGTGCTGCCAAAGCGAAATGTATGCAATCTCAGCAGCTCGCCAACTCGCCAGTTCACCAGCTCGGCAACTTGGGCCAGTGCTGCGGGACACAATATTTCTTTTAACATCTAGCGCCATCCAGCGTCCTGTGCCAGTTTGCCGTGTAGCTTGAATAAATAATGCCAATCTATCTTGTAAAGGGCAAATGGATCAAATGGCCATGCGTTTGATTCCAGCATTGCGTGCGGCTCTTAAAGCCAACCATTTAAATGTTGTTGCCTTTCGTTCATTGTCGTCGCCATAAATGTGCATATTAAAAACAATAAAAGAAGCCAGACTCCTGCTGAGAGGTGCGAAACTGAGATAGTAGAGCAGCAAAAAAAAAAAAAAAAGGGGAGAGCAGACGACATTGCGTCGGTCATCGCAAATTAATGGCCTTCAAAGTGGTTAAACAGCTGGACGGAAGTTGGGAGCCAAACAGCAAAAAACGGGGTTCATTGAGTCCACACAAAAGAGTACAAAATTTTATGAGTTTCCACGGCAAAATAAGAAATTTTGCACAAAATAATATTACCCAAGCATGAAAGAAGCCAGCTAGACAGAGAACAGGAGTCGGTTGGTTGTTGGTTGTTGGCTGCTGCTGCTGCTGCTGTTGTTGTTGCTCACTGCTGCTGCTGCAACTACTGCTCTTATGACTGGCTTTTAATGCCCTATAAGCGGGTAGTTTGATTTTGAAAGAGCATTTATTTTATATTATTATATATATATATACATTTCAGGGGACCTTTATTTTTTTGCTCTTCTCATTTTGCTTTTCTTTAGCTTATAAATATTTTAGAATATAAAGAGCTTTACTTTTCTGTTTTACACACTTCTCTTTTACTGTATTCAACTCAAATTGCTTTGATTCTTTAAAAATACTGTATCAAAGTAAAGCTCCTTTCTATATTTGAGTGGTCTAGCTGCCGTTCGCTGCCTGTGACTTATCAGTCAGTTTGCTTGTCGATTGATTGGGTAGGTATAAATAATATCATCATTGATAGTAAAATTGTTTATTAAGATATCATAGAAAGTTGAAGTCTAAAATATACATAGTTTGTTTTTTATAAAATAGAGCTCTTATCTTTTTTTTTACATTTTATTTAAAATTTAAGAGTTCAAACCTCTTTGGTTTTATGATATGTCTTTACCATACCTCCTATTAAATACATACTTTATATTTATATATATATTTATATACTTATATTTATACTTTCATCTCATCTTCATCCTAATCATCTTCTCAAGCCACACCAGTTAATTCACTCTCACAATTTTTTGTAATATTTTTCTACTTATTTTACACTATTTTAAAAATTTGGTCGTTTCCGTCATTGTTTAATTCAAACTTTACTGACAAACTGACTTTAGGGTTTACTTTTTGAATGAAACCCTTAAAATATATTTAATATTAAGTCTAAAAAAGTATGTAATTGAGAAAAATTGTATTGTCAACTCTCGTTCATAAAAAAAATATAAGTAAAGTTATATAAGTACAGATTTATTTAGTCCAAATCCTATTTATATTAGATTAATAAATCAAAGGTTCTTATAAGAGCTCTCCCACAGAGCTAGCATGCAGGCCTCATAGTCTTTTGAGTTTCCTTTTAAGCTGCTCGTTGCCCTGCCTGTTTTTATTTAAATTTCTTATTAACTAGAAACATGCTACTTACCACAAATATTAATGTTCCTCTAAAAATAAGTTATCTCTATTGCTTTGGTCTTCCATTGCGTGTAGTTGAAGCAAAAACGTGCCTCCCATGTTCCTAATTTCGATCATTGTAAGTTGAAGATAATGTTTTCTCGTATCCAATCTCGTAATCCTAATAAAGAGGCTGGACATACCAAAGCTTTTAAAATACTAAAAGATCTTCCGAGCGTCACTTGATCTCATTAGTTTGCTGAAGTAGTTAGTTAGATAAAATTTTCAAAGCTTTTGGCAAGCTAGACTTACATACCTCTTCTTTCAATGCTTCAATGCTTAACTAGCATTGAAAGTGACTACCAAGTCAGCATCGATTACTCTTGTTAGCATTGGAAGATACTTGAAATGGCTCCATAAACAACTTCATATTCAAGAAATATATCTAGTTAACATAATCAAAGTTTTAATAGTTTGCTTACATTTTTACTGAATTCTCATTCCAGAATTCTACAGCTCTCAAGCAGTCATTCCCTTTTACATTTTGCTAAGCTCATTTTTCAATCAAATTCCTTTTATATATCTTACAGGGTATTTAGTATTCGAGATTCCTTGCGGCGCTCTGGCTGCTTGCTTGGGTGTTGCCATTAAGTGCAAAAGGATTTTCATTCTTATGCGCATCCTGTGCATAATACACTCGCATCGGCACACGCAAAACTCATTGGCATTGTCTGTGTCTGTCTCTCTCTCTCTCTCTCTGTCTGTGTGTGTGTGTGTGTGTGTGTGTTGCTCTTCAATCTACAGATATTCCATTCTCTCTCTCCCTCTTTCTCTCTCTCTCTTTCTCCTTAGTTGTGTGTGCGTGTGTATGTTGTAAGGATATGCCAATTTATTGCACACACGAGTGCATTAGAGTGCCAGAGCCCCATCTTTGGATCCGTCTGTCTGCCTTGGGCAAAGTTTTTGTGTTCATTTGGTTGATTGTGGCTGCTGCATGTCTGGCAGAAATTACTTAATCCTTGTGGTTTTTTGGAGCAACTAGCAAAACCCTTCAGCCAGCAGCAGCAGCAGCACATTAAAGCAATTGTAATTGCCAATTGTTGTTGTTGGCCATGTAAGCCGCATTCGAAAACTATTTTGGGCATATTCTCGGGCTTAAACCCTTTAAGCTGCCCCCGATTCTCAACTCTCTGCACAATGTTGGCCTCAAATAGCCTTAAGGATTGCCCGACTGCAACGGCAACGGCAACGGCAACGGCAACTGCAGCTGGAAGTCGACGGCAAGTGAACGTTACCGTCTTTAAATATTTGCACCGTCCACTGCCGGCATTTGCTTCGATAGTCGTTTTTATGACCCCACGGGACGCCAGGATTCCTTTCAGCTGCATGCGTCCTGTTTCCTGTTTGACTGCAATCGCTGATGCTGCTGTTGATGCGACTGCTGCTGCTACTCCTGCTGCTGCTGCTGCTGCTGTTGGTCTTCGTTTTTATTGCCGCACGCTGATGCAACCCGCTGAGTTGCATTCACGTCGCAGATTACAAATAAATTATCGCCTAATAGTCCTTTTACTAGCTAGCTGATGTTGTTCTACTTGCCTGGGTTGACACCAATGCTGCTGCTGCTGTTGCTGCTGCTGCTGCTTCTTCATACTTCATTTTTCATTTATAAAGCAAATAAGGTCTGTATTTTCTTTCGTTCGACATTGCTTACACTCAGCTGGCGCCTACTTATGTATGCCATCAATATTGAACAGGAGGCAGCGACATCAACAGCGACAGCGACTCATCTGCCTCTGGCACAGCGAGCAATGGTTTCGATGGCAGCGCCAGGAGCTTTCTCTCTGGGCTGCTGAGCATTAAGAGCTAGTGACCGCAGCAAAAAGGTTGTATGTACAGAGAATATCAGGTAGATTGCCGCACAAGGATTACTGGACTGCAGCAGCTCCCTCAACTCAACGAGTTCTGTTTGTGTGTGTGTGTGAGTGAGTTGGAGCTGTTGGTAATCCGGCTTAAGCTCAGCAGTTGTAGCTGCAGCAGCACCTTGTTTATCTGCTACTCGTGCAACACCTGCAACTGTGAAAAGTAGTTAAGGTAACCGTATCACACTGTCTACGCAACGAAACGATGTCGTCGTGATGTAGATATGAATGTTAGCTAAATGGTGATCCGTTGTCATGGGAAACAGTTGACGGCTTTGTATGTTTTATAGAACATATACAATCTAAGAAATTTATATCACGGGATCTGATGTCTGCAATCAAATCAAATGTTTTCCTTCTTGTCTGAGATACCGAAATTTGAGGACAGTGCTTAAGGCAATTATTTTCATCGAGCCTTTCTATATAGACCCATGAGAGTTTTACGCAAGAAGTAACTACAAAATTAATTATTGGTATTACCCCATGATTCAGCAAAGTCTGGCTAGCTTATAGCCTGGACTCTTATGCAAAAACTTCGGAAGAAGCCTTAAACATCCATTGATTGTCACTGCAAAATCTATATTTAATAACTGGCATGAACTTTTGACTTAATTTAACCAGCTCAAAGAGAACTGAAAGTATATTCTAGACTGTCAAAACTTTCGAGGAATCCAAAGATTATTCCCTAGATTCAGAGAGGAAGCTCTCTTTATTCTTTTAGTCAGCTGACTCAATAACCGTAGTCAAAGAGATTTCAAAATGAAATCTTGCCCTGGCTCCTAAGCAACCATAGATTGTCAGGAATCTGAAGATTATTCCCTAGATCCGGGGAGGAAACTCTCTTTAATCTTTTACTCAACTGACTCAATAATCCAAGTCAAAGAGATTTCAATCAAAAATCTTGCCCTGGCTCCTAAGCAACCCTAGATTGTCATAAAGAAATCGTTCTTTAGAGACCTTCGACTGCAGCAATATGATATTTTGATTACAAAGTGTATTCTAGCTCCGACTCTTATGACCAAATTTTCGAAAGATCCTCAGATTGTCCCATTAAGATTTAAAGCATTCTTCATTCTGCAGCAATATTAACTTTAGACTGAACAGCGACCATCTTTAAGGAGACCTAAAAGTCTATTTCAAAAGAAAAGAAGGGGATCACTCTTGAAAGACCTTGCTTATACATCAACAGCATTAGCTTTTAAGTCGACAATAATTATTCCTAAAGAGATTTTAACATCTATTCAAGTCCATGTTGGTTTGCCTAAAACATAGATGGTCTCTCTTGAAACGCCTTCATCATTATACTATATCATTTTCTCTCTATTTTAGCAAGGTCCAAAGAGTTTTCTATATCGCATCCTCAACATTAATTCCAAGATTTTGCCATAAAGACAATTTCCATGATGTCATATATAAATTGACTGTCTGCCTTGCTATTCAGAGCAAAGAGCAACCCACTGAATTGCTTTAAAAGTAATGGAAATGAAAAATTAAATTTGAGCCGGAAATGAAGACCAAGCGCTTTAAATGCAGACCGAAACAAAAATCAATCCCGAACTGTCAAGAGCTGTAATTGATATGCAATCTGAGTGTTTGGGGGTGTCTGGGCGGCTGTTTGTGTGGGTGTGGGTGTGGGTGTGTAGGTGTGTGAGTGTGTCGGTCGATCTGGGGTGTTGCTGAGTGTATTCGAATGCGGTCGAAAGGGCGCCACGTATGGGTGGCCCCATTAACACATGCTTCACCAAACACCCAGAGCGGCGATGGCGGGCGCGTATTTTTGCAGCCACAAACTTGCGTATGCAAAAAGGAATTGCAATTGAATTCATTGAATTCGATTTTAAAATGAAATAAAAACGAAATCGGCCGTCAGTTTGGATAGATGAAGCCTGCTGCCTGTGGAATGTGATGTGTACAGACTTTGAGATACTCTATAAATTTAGCTAATAATTATTATAAAATATTTGTAGTTGTTTGAAATAGTAGAGAATGAAATAAAACATATATAGAAGAGTAGGATTTTTTTATGGGTATATTTATTTTTTGATTGAATGAAAATTAAAGTTGACCATTTTTCCATCAAAACGAAAACGAAAAAGTTGCCTTTAGCTATTGCACTTTTTCAATCAAATAATGAAAATAATGGTAATAATAGTTAATGTGATTCTGACAGTAAAAATTATAATGATTTTTTGTGGTAATGACAATGACAATGACAATGACACTGACAATGGCAATGACAATGACAATGACAATGACAATGACAATGACAATGACAATGACAATGACAATGACAATGACAATGATAATGACAATGACAATGACAATGACAATGACAATGACAATGACAATGACAATGACAATGACAATGACAATGACAATGACAATGACAATGACAATGACAATGACAATGACAATGACAATGACAATGACAATGACAATGACAATGACAATGACAATGACAATGACAATGACAATGACAATGACAATGACAATGACAATGACAATGACAATGACAATGACAATGACAATGACAATGACAATGACAATGACAATAATTGAAAATTCTTAATGCTGGTTTTCTACCCACTTCTTATTTTATATTATCAAATAGATACTTACATCTCTCCACAAAAACTATCTTATAGATACAAACGCATCTTTTACAATATTTGCTAATATTCAAGCTTCCAGCGCATATGCCCGTTGGCTCAGCATATGCAAAATGGCCAACAGCATAGTTAGCGGCAATTTTTGTGGTAATGCGCGTTGCGTGGGCGTGTCGGCCATGCAAATGCAACATTTATTTAGCCGGATGCGAGGAAGTGAAACGAGCGCGCGTCGCTTGCATTTAGTTTAATTTTTTTATTGATGAGTTTTAATTGTATTGCGTACTTGGATACTTACAGACTATTTACACAGGTTAGCTTGCTTACATTATGTGTGTTGGATAACTGTATGCTCATAGTGATGTACGAATGTACATATACACAGACACATACATATACATATATCAGTTGTAGTTGTAAATTCTCACGTGCATTTCAGTTGCTTAAAGCTAGAAAACAGTTTACAAACGAAAAGAAGTGAATAAAAACGTTTTAAATGTGAAAACTAAAAGTTGCAGTTGCAGTTGCAGCTGTTGCAGTTGTTGTTGCATCTGTTGCTGTTGTTGCTGTTGTTGCTGTTGTTGCTGATGTTTGTGCCGCCATTTTGCAGCGCGTCAACTTCCGGACGCCATATTGAAATGTCAGCGGCCTGCAGAGCAACCGGCTGCTGATGGCTGCCGCCGCTGCGGTCGTCGCGGCCAACAGCAGCTGTAGGCTGAGCAGAGCGACCCGTGGCGCACCTAGAGCAGGGGTAATGGAAACAGCGGGGGGTGAGCGGCATGCCATTGCAATTATATATATTTATATTTGTAAATTGTCCAAATAGGCAACCGCTTGTCATTTGGTATTTGGATGTGCATTTATTTTTAATTAGCAGCCCGCCACAGCTGTGTGTGCACATCACTTTGGCGGGCACTGTAATTGCGGTCGCATGCATTAAGCGCACTCACCTGACTTGTACAGCTCCTGATTCTTGCGATCGACATCATCCCGAATGACCAGCGCCTGCAGGCTGGACTCTCGCGTTAGCTGTGGATAGCTGCCGATCTCGGCCACGCAGCGCAGCTCGAGGCGTCGCTGCAGTGGCTTGTGCCGGCTCTGATGTTGCTGATGTTGTTGTTGCTGCTGCTGTTGCAGGCGCTGCAGTTGCGGCTGCTGGAAGCGCGGCTCGCTGGCATAGAAGTTCAGCTGCGACACGATGCGCCTCAGCTTGTAATCGTGGGCCGAAATCGTTGTCTCTTCACTGGGCAACAGATCCAATTTGCTGGCCTGCATGAGAAGATGGGCGACAGCTTAGTTGTCTGTGTGCACGTGTGTGTGTGTGTGTGTGTGTGTGTGTGTGTGGGCGTCTCACTCACCTTGATGCCATTTATATACCAGCTAATCGTGGTCACCAGACTGGAATAATCTGTGCTACAATTGACCTGGACGAAATCATCTTCACGATACATCGAGTGGAAGCCGCTGATGAGCGGATTGTTTTGAGGCAGAGCTGCGTGGAAATACAAGATAAGAGATGAGAGTGAGTTGGGAAGGGATTAGGAATTAATTAAGCTTTAAATATAAGCTTTGAAGTGCAGGAAAATTTGAAAGAATAATAAAATACTTTAGATTGAAGATTAAATAGAAAGAATTTTATATAACAAATTTAATATTCCAGATTACATTTAAAGCTTTAATACTTTATCTATAGAAAAGCCCACAAAATTCTGGTAGCGTCTGCTTTATTCGCTTTGTGCATCTCGAATAAATCTTATTTGTGTAAGACATCAGATTTTGATTGGGCTAGATCTCTCTCTCTTTGATCTTATGCACTAGAGTGAGACAACTCCTTTGGTGAATGAGAACGAGATCATATAAAACAAGTAAGAAAGCTCTAGTCGAGACTGCTCGACTACGAGATCCCCTGAACCCTTCCAGGAACTAATATTTCAATAATTCGTCACTTCATTTCTACTTACACATGCACACACACATACACACATACGCACGCACGTATAAACAGGTATGGGCTGCTGTGTAGGCTTACTGTGGGAACTTATTTGTTTAATAACTTTTTTTGTAGATGGACAATTTTGATAAAATTTTTAGACCGTGATAATAACATTAAAATGTGTGTATGTACCAAATCACAACTCTCTAGCATTTGAAATACGGTTTTTGCAAACTTGTAGGGAAGGTGGTGTTATGAGGGGTGAGGGGTGAAATATGACAAAAACCGAAATTCTTAAAAATACATATGATTCTACATTTTAAATTTGGAGACTCTATCTTCAAAGGTGTAGAAGATATAAGTTTATAACTGATTTTCGATAAGGTTTTTTTTATCGATAACAAAAATACAGAAGCAGTTATCGATTTTTAGAAATAAACTTGATATGCGCGTGCAATATACGGACCTACAGCTTCCAATTTCAAGTCTCTAGCTCTTATATCTTCTGAAATCGACGCGTTCAAACATACGGACAGACGGACAGACAGACAGACGGACAGACGGACAGACAGACAGACAGACGGACAGGGCTAAATCGACTCAGCTCGTCGCCCTGATCAAGAATATATATACTTTATGGGGTCTGCCACGCCTCCTTCTGCCTGTTACATACTTTTAAAAAAAACATTATACCCTGATTTCCCATTTTCAATGGGTTCAGGGTATAATTAGTGATATTTTAAAGCTTTGAGAATTGGAATATTGGAAATTGGAAATTTTCTATGTGGCGAAAACTAAATGTGTGATATTTTTTATTGAATAGTATAGGGATAACCAATATACATACATAAATCATGTAATAGATATTCAAGATACCCAAGTAATTATCTACAATCTCTACTAGGGTTGGTATATTAGAAACTCATTCGTTTTCGACTCATATAATGTATGCAAGCATCATTTGGAGTTCTGCCAAGTTTTGTTAAGTAAGTTTCAAAGTTACCAGAAAGAAAGCAGACAGACCCAAAGACACAACTATATAAAGTGCGCAAGAATGTGAAGTTAACGATAATTTTATGTAGTAGTGCATTAAGAAGTCGTTGGCTTGGTCAACTCTAATGAATGCAAATGAAAAGCAATTTCATTTGTCACTGTTCATGAAACAGTTTTCTTACGCATTAAGAGAATCGTTAAAGCGAAAACAGAGCATTTAAATTAAGCTTCATATTTTCTGTGCAGATTTAAATATTTCATAAGTTAAAAAAAAAAGTGAATATACTTTAAATTTGTCTCATATTTAATAAATTTATTCTTAAATTTTAGCTCAATTGTGCCTTCAATGGGTACAAAAAATATGTGTATAAAAAAGGAAGCTCTTCACGAAACTGCCGAAAAAAAGTCTTTTAATTTGACTGCCGAAAGGACATAATAAAATAATCAGCTTATAAAAGGTAGCAAAAGTGCATTAGTGACAACTGCGAAGCTAATATTAAACGTGCATGAAACATGCAAATTTTGTAGCTTGTTGAACGGCCCCAGCCTTAGTTCCAGCTTCAGCTTCAGCTTCAGCCTCTTCCTCTGCCTTAGCTGCCCGTCTCCTGGTTTGTTGTCTATGTTGTGCTCGTTGCTTGCTGTTGTTTATTTAACAACTTCTCTATTTGCTTTTGATAAATTTTTAAAAATATTTCAGCAGCGAGACGCACACCATGTACTACGCAGCGCATCTACAAGATATTTATTTTATATCAGCGAAAAAATAGATGATCATAAAACACATGCAGAGCGCGCAGAAACATCCTGCTGTGTGTGTATGTGTGTGTGGGCAAAAGTAAAAGCGAAAATAAAAAGAAGAAAAACGAGGCACACAGACACACTCAGCCACAGACACACACACATACACACATACGTACACACATCCTGTGTGTGCTTGGGGACGAGGCAGGCAGCACGAGGCACTCGGTAGCGGAGCTTTTCATTTTAGCGATATCCTTTTTAAGCATAAAGTGCTGCCGTAAATCACAGAGGCGCACAACAACACACACACACAGGCACACACACACACACACACACACATGGTCCGCACACCCGCAGACTCGAGGCAAGCAAGCGCGATTCCTGTGCGCTATTCCAGCGCTCTTGTTGCCTGCCCAGCATCACTTTCAGTGTAACTGTGTGTGCGTGTGTGTGTGTGTGTGTGGCTAGGGATGCGAATCACATGCATCTCTTGGTTACATTTTATGAAAACGTTGCGAGCTTGCTGCTCGCTGGCTTGTTTCTTGCGCGAATACATCCTGCTGCCGGGCTGCTTATCCTGTGCGTGTTGCTGGCCGTTGCATGCGGCACATTGCACGTTGTTGCAAGCCACTTTGCCATATATGTATGCAAACGGGCTTTTTCTCTCTTTTGTCTCTCGCTCGCTCGCTCGCTCGCTCGCCTGCTCACTGTGCACGCTCCTTGCAGTTTTCTTTGCATGTTGTTTACCATTAAAATATCACGGAAATTACACATTTTACTTGGTTTATGCTGTGCGGCAGCGCAACGGGCATTTGCCGATGGATAGCGGTAAAAATATTTGCATTACATACGCACCCACACACACACACATACATACACACAAACATGCATGCATGCATGCACATGCACTTTAATTTAAGACAAACAATTGAAATTGAATTTTATTACGTATACGCACCGTGGTACGTGGTTCGTGGATTGGTGAAAACTTACCCTCAACACTCATGTTGGCCGTGCGCTCGGTGAGCTTGAAATGCGGCGCATCGCCGGACACTTCGCACCTGTAGACGCCCGTCGATTTGATGCCCAATAAATTCAAGTCCACACGACACGACGATTCATTGCATTCGTAGCTGTTATCGATCAATTGCACGCCCGGCACCGGGAACTTGCGAAAAACGGTCTGCATTAGCGGCGCATATCTGTATGAGAGAGAGGGAAAGAGTGGGAGAGTGAGAGAGAGAGAGAGATGGTTAGTTGGCCTAAAGGGTTTCCTTTGAGCGGCGGCAAATTGGCCGCAAATTGTGCCAGCTGCCATTTACTGTCCTTTTTCGGTGCCTGGCTGCCTGGTCAGCTGATAATCGGCCCAAAAGGCACGCTAAAAGCTTTCAAGCCATAAACGAAACGAGGCCAGGAAATGGAGATTTTGCACACAAGTGCCAGGACATGCACTCAAAAGCTGTATATACATATATATCTATGTATATGTATGTGTGTGTGTGTGTGTGTGTGTGTGTGTGGGTGATTTCTTCAATTCGTTTTTGTATTGAAGATTGTTGCTCATTAATCCCTCAAATATATATTGAATCTATCTGCTTACAACAAAAGTGTTCAAGTGGAAAACTTGTTCAGCGCCGAACAACAAAAGTGGCTTCAGCACATAAATAAACAAGTGCGATATGCCAAAGTGTGCTCGACGCTCAAATACTCTGCAATCTATGTATGTGTGTATCAGTGTATATTGTGGCTGCTGTCACATTTCGATTAGCTAACTATGCCCCACTTCGCTGTCTCCACTTGGTATTTCAGAAAAAAAAAAATGCTCTCAACTTTTGTGGGCTGTTGTGGTGTTGATAAGTCGCTTTGTGCGCTACTTGTTAATAGGCGTAAGCTAGCGTTTGGTGCTTGTCCGAGACTGGGCAAGCTGTTACGCAGGACGATAGACTAGGCTGTTGGGATGGGTCGAATTATTTGCGGCTTAGATGGCGGCTGCTGTGGCAGCAAATCAACAAATTTGATAAGCAATATAAACTGGCTTTCTTGCTCTTGTTGCGTTTGCCTTTTTGGTTTGTGGGCGCGGCTCGTTACATGGGATTTTGTGGCCGCTATTATAGTCTGTGTTTTGTGTTTAATGCCCATTTTCCACTTAGTTTTTCACATATTTGATGTGCAAGGCCAATAAATACTTTGCTTGGGCTTGCGATAAAATAAACTCCACGAGACAGCAGATCTAAGCAGAAGTTAATTGTAATTTAATTTATTTAGTTTTTGGTTGATTCAACTGATTCTGTCTTCTAATTGGCGCCTAGCACATTAAACAAATGATTTATAGTGACAGCTTAAAGGAGTGCGCTAGAGGGAGAGAAAAATGTACTTGAAATGTATATGAAAATGGAAGCCATAAATAAGAAATTGATATTGACCAATGACAAGATTGCTAGAATATGAAGTGCGTTGCATAGCATTTGAGCAAGCGAGACAGCCATATGCTGCATGCAAGTCTGCGATCAATTCAGCTTTGAGTAGCGCGACGCTGCATTTCTTCATAAGTGCGAGCGTGACAGCTAGCTAGTGCTGTAAACAATGGCTGCTCTAGCTGCCATAACTAAATACACGAGTTTGACCTGCAGTCAAAAAAGAGACGGACAAATATTTATATACTGACAAATATTTATATTCTGCTAAAGTAAATAGTGCGCCATCTCTCTCATGCGCCATTATAAAAATGACACCAATTGAAAGTTTCTTTGCTTGCAGTGCGCAAATTTCTAGCTTTGAGCGCTGTTTGTGCATCAAGTTCGCAAAATATATACATATATATGCTGTATATATATAGCGCATGTTTTAGTATTTTAAAGTTTTTTGTTTACATTAATTTGCAGTTGCATTACAAGTGCAAGTAAAATTGCAATTGGCTAGAGTTGACTTTTCATGTGCTACTGCTGCTGCTGTTGGTGCAGCGGCTGTTTCTGCTGTCTAATTAAAACTTTCGCTTAGCAGTCAGCGCTCCCCTTATTACTTACTTGGGGTTGCAGTCAGATGTGTTTGTGTGTGTGCAAAGCACCTAAGCGCTACTCATTCTCATTTTTAATTAAGCAAAACGCGAAGCAGTCACTTGAGATTTTTCATTACGCTGCAGTGCAAATACGTGCAGACGTGCATATATGTATACATATGTGGATGTATGTAACAGACTTTCATCTGGGGGGCCGATGATGATGATGATTATAATTTATGTGTGTCAATTTAATAATGATGCTAATGTCTGTCTGTGTTCCTCTCTTGATTGCATATTCTCTATTTGAAGTGACCGTCTTGAGGTCAAATTGGCATTTAATAATCATTTCAGTTTGCCTCTGGCCAGCCTCAGCTCCTGAGCAGATATCAGCTCCAATGGCAATTAGTTGGCTTTGTTGTCGCCTGTCTGGCTGCTGCTGCTGGTGCTGCTGGTGTTACGGCCACTGCCAGGGCTACTGCCAACAGTTGTGGCATTAATATTACATGTCGTTTACGTGCAAAGGTTGAAATACGCAAGTGACTGATGTGCTGCTGTTGTCGAGCAAGCCGAGCCGAGTCGAGTTGAGTCGAGCCGAGCCGAGCAGAGCTGCAACGGCTAAAAGCCTATAAAACCCAAAAACGGGGCCAACCACAACAGTGTATTTCATATGGTAGGACATTTAAATTAATTTGCCATCGCATAAACGAACCAACGTAAATTAATTTATTTAATAATTCATTAGGCAAGAAAGTCGCATGACAATGAACATATTTATGTGGCAATTCTCTCTGTGTATGTGTGTGCCTCTGTGTGTGTGTGTGTGTGTGTGTGTGTGTGTGGGTGGGTGTGGCTGTAACTGGTTATGAGTGCGAGCGGGCGTTACGCCCAGGGCTGTGGCACGGATTTTGATGCATTTGACAGCTGCGCAGCCTTCGCAAAAATAACAAAATAAATATCATAAATTATAAACGCACACACAGCCACACAGACTCCCTCTCTCTCTCTCTCTCTTTCTCACTCTCTGTGTGTGTGTGTGTGCGTTTTTGTGTACTTACCTAAAAAACTCGCTGTCGTTTTTGTACCACTTAACCGAATTTAACGTGTGACCACTTATGTCATAGCTGCAGGATAATGTCACGTTATCACGAAAATCAACAATTTGTGGCACATTGATGTCAGTCACAAGTAGACACTGAATGCGTCGCATAGCTGCCAAAAGAGAAACAGAGATAGAAACACCGAGATAGTGTGTGAGTGAGCGAGATGGCGTATGTGAGGTAAACAGCAGCCAGAGCAGCAGCCAGCAGCAGCCGGCAGCAGCAGCATTCGGGTGCGATTCTCGATAAAAAAAAAATGCCAGATAAAATGATGAAAAATGTCATAAAAATGCTGCACAAAATATATAGCAAAAAAAGGAAACGAAAATGTTTTGCATTTGCCAGCTTTAATATTGGGAATGTGTGTGCGTGTGTGTGTGTATGTGTGGTGTGTGTGTGTGTGTGTGTGTGTGTGTGTGTGTGTGTGTGTGTGTGTGTGTGTGTTTTTGTATTGCACAAATAAAGCTTCATCAAAGTTTATGATCGCGGTGCAAAAAAGTAAAAATAGTTTCATATTGCATTTCATAAATATGTATTCTGTATGCTGAGTCAAATGCTAATTGCTGTCGTGCATATGGGTTATTTCAATATTTAAGCCTTCAATGTATTCAATTTGTTTGGCAATCTTAATATTAATATGCATTTACATTTACTTCCATAAATATTGGTATATATATATATATATATAGAGAGAGAGAGAATAGAGAGCTTGCTATTATAATGCATATGATTGCAAGCTGAGGCAACCTTTTATGTCTCATATTACCTTCATTTGCGATTCTCTTAAAGAGAGAATGATCATGATTCTATGTGTTTTTCTTATGATGAGCATACTTTTCTCTGAATTAATAATCTACTTGAAATTTAACTTGTTTACTAGTTACTCTTACTTAGTTCACTCTTAAACAAACTCATTGAAAATGAAAATTCAGGGTAAATTGTTTTTGGTGCAATGTATGTAACAGTCAGAAGGAGCCATGGCATACTCCATAAAGTATATATATTCTGAATCAGGACGAGCTGAATCAACATTATTACAGTCAGTTCCGTCCGTTCGATGGTCCATTCGCCCAATTGTTCGTTTGCCCGTCTTTATGAATGTCTGTCTACAGTTTTTTGATTTGAAATGTGTATAAAATATGTAGCGTA
This sequence comes from Drosophila hamatofila, assembly GCA_035045345.1. Classification (NCBI taxonomy): domain Eukaryota; kingdom Metazoa; phylum Arthropoda; class Insecta; order Diptera; family Drosophilidae; genus Drosophila; species Drosophila hamatofila. Next base: position 5,368,802 of record JAWNPA010000020.1, on the reverse strand, counting down.
TGAAGAACAGGCTTATCTTGTTTTCTTTTTCGCGGAAGCTTATGACATTTTTACAATATCGATAAAAATCGATAAGTAGATTTGGTTAATCAAATGTACCTCGAATAAGACAAAAATATGCTAATGCTAAATATATTCTGTGAGTTCATGTAGTAAATAATCAGTTCTGCGGTAGGTTATAGATATCAAAGCAAATAAATATGAACAACATGAGAATTCTGACCCACAGTGAACTGTTTGACTAATTGCTTGATTGCTTGACAATCGCATAGAACGGCTATAAAGAGTTTTGTTGTTTAAAGTGTACAATGCAATGCTTTTAAATTTTAAAGTGATTAAAGAGTTAAGTACATTAAGTGAAAGAGAAAAAGATAACTTAAACTTAATGTTGGGTAGATAGATTAACATAAAAAGAAATTAAGCAAAACACAGGAAGAGAGAGGGAGAGTGTGAAGAAAAACGAGAAGAAGCAGACAAATTGTTGCGAAAAAAAAAAAACTGACGCACAACTTCTAATTGAATGAACTTGTAAAAATGCTCAACATCTGAAATGACACAGCAACAACAAAAGGAAAAAAGAAATGAAAGAGGAAAAGGGAAAGGAAAAAGGCACAACAACAAGTACAACAATAGCAACAGCTACTGCTAAACGTTTTCAGCCAGCAACAACAACAACAATAAAGGAAACGAAACCGCGCGTGGGTTTTTACAATTTGCGGAACGTTTTTAAGTGCAAACAGACAGCTGAAAAGGAAATGGCAGCAACAAAAAAAAGTGGTTAATATCATTAGCTGAAATTGTTGCTGTTGTAGCTGCTGTTGCTGTTGTTGTTGTTGTTGTTGTTGGTGCAACTGCTTATTGCAACTGCAACATGCGGCAGCTGAAAAAGTTGTTGGTGAATCTCCATAATCTTGGCCATGTCTCGTCGCACTCGCACAGCACAGCAGTTGGCGCTTCGAAGCTTCGAGGCGCTGTGCCGCATGATAAGCAACAATTTAATGCCAGGCAACGACGACAATTTGCAACTTGTCTGCATAATTTTTGTTGCTGCAAATGGCATTAGGCGGCAACAGCGGCAGCAACAAGCACCAGCAGCAGCGGCAGCGGCAGCATCTCTCGTGAATTTAATTTGTTGCACTTTACAGTTGAAATAACTTGAGGTGTGGCAGCAAAAAACTTTTGTGCCACAAACAACATAACTTCTTTAAGATGTCTACCTTGTAACTGTTTCAGATTTAAGATATTCTCCCTCTCTCTCTCTATCTATCTATCTCTTTCTCTGTCTATATATATAAATAGTTTCTTATAATGCGCGACAGATTGCAGCCGACTGTCGGCTGAAATGTGAGCTTTGCATTCTGTTTTATGCCTTGTCAATGGCAGCAAACAAACTGAGAAACTTGTTTAAAGTTTCAATAGACAAACAAACAAAAGTGCCTAGCCCAAGATGGCAAAGAGGCGGAACTGCTGCTGCATGCTGCACACACACACACACACATACATGACTGCTGAGTGTGACACGACTCCTTTGAAGCATGTCAAAGCTGCTGACTAGCAGTAACATGAAACAACAACAACAGCAACAACAAGAGCAACAACGACAATGGCAAACACATTTGCAAATGGCAGCGGCAACCGCAGCTTAATGACAGCCTCAAATACACACGCACACACACACACATACGCACACGCACACACACTGAATGTGATGGGGGCGTAGGTGTACCACAGGTGGGCGGTAAAAGTTCAGCTGCGTGGCAGAAAGCATGACAGCTGTATCTGTGACCAAGCAGGTAAGACTATTTCTTTATACATATATAAATACTTATATATAAGTATATATGTGTGTGTTTGTTGTGCCTTTGTATGCCTAGCGCTTATGTATGTGTGGAGCATAACAAACAGCGGCAGCTTCAAAGGCTTGCATCGAGCTAATACCCTTGAAATAAATTGTATATCACCATACGAGACTTTAATACTTTTGAAAAGCTCTGAAATACTTTAATTTTTTTTTTTAACGTCAGTTCATGCAATAAATTAATCAAAAATCTTAAAAATTTGCTTGAAAAATAAAATTTAATTTTATAAAAATAAAGAAATAATAAAAAATAATAACTGCAATTTGAGCAAAATATTGTGTATATTTAGTAAACATTTTTACAAGTTTTATTTGTATTTTTACACAAATTTGAAAGAAAAAATAAAAAAATGTCCCAAAATGTATTTTATATATTATATATTTTTATTTTATCAAAAATCTCAAAAATGTTCATAGCAATTCAAGTAAATTTTATAAAAATAAAAAAAAAATAGACAAAAAAAAAAATAATAATAAAAATAAAAAATAAAAAAAAGAATAAAATAAATAAATAAAGAAAAACTATAACATTTTAAATCAAAAATATTTTTTTTATTTAGGTTTTTAAAAAAAAAAAAATATGTTTTTCCATAAATTCATCATTCATTTATTAAAAATTTTAAAAGTCTGCTTAACATTTAATTAAAAAAAAAAAAACTAAAAGCATTCAAACAAAAAATCACCAAAAAATCATATATATTATTTAAATTTATATAAAAAACTGTTATATAAAAAACAACTCAAATTTGCCAAACCAAACTACCCCTTGCAGCAGAGAGAAACTGTCAAATGCACAGCACAGGGTATTTAAATAAGTACATCGAATAGGAGAGCAGGAGGCAACTTTTTTGCATGGCAATCAACGCACTTGAGCAAAGGTTTTGCTGCCTAACAACGCCAAACAACTGCGATGGCAATTCAAGACCTCAATTTGATTCTTGCTGTTGTCGTCAACTCGACATGTGTGTTTAGGTGTGTGTGCTTGTGTATGTGTGTGTGTGTGTGTGGGCATTACTTATGTATAGGTAGAGCAGGTTGTCTGATGCTTTGTCTGTTTGCTTGGCTGATTGTTGCACAGCTGTTCGCTTGTGGCTTACAAAATTGTGAAAGCCGCAGCACGAAGCAAGGATTTTCCTCCTCTGGTAACCGTGAAAGTGCCTAAAGAAAGTCGCCAGACTTTTCTTTCTTTTATTGCTGCTGCTGCTGCTGCTGCTGAAGCTTCTGCTGTTGTTGCTGTACATTTTATTTAAGGCATGCAGCGCATAGTTCTCAGCGCTTGACTCCACGTTGAGTGGATAATGCAAATTGCGTGCCCTGAAAAGTAGGCAACACAAAAGTTGCTGCAGCTTTGGCTGCGAAAGAATCGTTTGCTCTCGCTTACGATAAACGCCAGCGCAGACAAATCGGCTCGGCCCGAAGCATAAAGAAATGCCAAGCATCTATAATTTGCATATAAATGCGACAAACGCTTCGAGCACCCACAGCCGCAGTCCGAGCGCTTGTTTGTTTTGACTTGGCGTTTGCATTTTCTCTTTTCTTTCGGATATCTATACCCTGTAAATATAGGTAGCGGATAAGCAGGGATCTCAACTTATAAAGTTGTATAACTTTTTGATGAATTTAAGACAAGTTTAAGTAGCAAAAGCCTGACTTATTTTACTTGAGAGTCTAACTCTTTCAATATACAAGTGGAGTCAAGTTCTTTAAGCCTTTAAGAAGTTTCAGTTTGACTTATAAATAATAAATTTCGATTTTCAGCATAGCATGAAAGTTTCAAGCTTTACATAGCAATAGAAAATATACTTGCTTCATCAATAATATATTTCGATAAATATCGAATTTCACCATCAGACGATGTAATTGCTGACTTTAGTTGAAAGCTCTTCACTTCTGATATAAGAATGTTGCATATATATGTTGCTTGTTCCGTCAATATCTTATTTCGATAAATGTCGATTACAGCATTGGATGGGATATAGATATTAGTCCAAAAGCGTCCCAGTTCTTATAACATATATCATGTGAATATCAATGGTATGCCATTATTTTGCATCCACAATCAATATTTTTTTCGATAACAAATTTTTAAATATTTCGATATTTTTTATATTTTTATTACATTTTCTAACAGATTCTGAGCTAAACTCTTAAGGTTTTAATTGATATATCATTCATCATATCAGAAGTATTTTGGATGCATTTCATTTCGTCCTATCAATATTTTATTTCGATAAACATTTCAAAATTGATAAAAATTGATTTCCAGCATAGGATGGGTTAAAGCCTTAAAGCTTTTTTTTAAAACATCTTTAATTATAATATCATCATATTCATATAATATTTATATCTAGCTTGATTACCTCATCAATAATTGGCTTCGATAATATATTCAATGTATCATATTTCGATAAAAAGCAATTTTTTTATTATGTAAAAGAGCTGTAAATAAGTAAGTCTTGTGTCTAACTTAATATATATCTTAGGTCTATCGACTAGGACATTCTATAATTTTTTTCTATAACTACTTCAAGAAATTTCGATATTTATCGATTTTCTATTACTCAAAAGAGCTTGAGAGACATATGACTAGGCAAGGTCTATAGCTTTTCAGATAGAACTGACATTACTCTTAGACTACAGCAACACTATGCTGCCTCTAGGGTATCTCTTAGCTGTTCAATTGATATTTGAAGCAATCTGATTTGAGTTTCTTTTCAGCTGGAGTTGAGCTTGTGGCAGGCGAACACAAATAAAGATGCTAATCTCACTAAAGCGTAGTTGCGCAACAGCAACAACAACAACAATTGAGCAGCTAAATGGCACAAACAAAAAAAAAAAAAAAGAAAAAGAAAAAAAAGAAGCTAAAATAAAATAAATAGCCGTAGCTGCTGTCTGGCCAACTATGCGACGAGCGTTAAGCTAGAGCTGAGATTCCTTAGCTGCTGTTGTTGTTGTTGTTGTTATGGCTGCTGCATAGCAAATGGGATTTAAGCCAAACAACAACAATAGCAGCAGTAGCAGGAGTAGCAGGAGTAACAGCAGCATCAACTAGAGCCATGCGAAACGTCAAAGTTGAAACTTGATTTTCCACATTGGCTGCGGTTGTTTGGCTTTGTTGCATGCCACATCCGCTACACATTAGTGTCAGTTTTTTGGCCACGCCCAGCCAAGCTAAACAATTTACAGGAATTTACAATAAAAATACATACACCCACACACACACACACATGTATTGCAGTTGTGGGTGTGGTGCAAACATAATTTACTTCCAGCCAGCCAAATCGCACACTTAATAAAATTGAAGACACTTGTAAAATAGGCAATTTGTTTAAATAAACTTTATGGCACTTGAGGCAAGCGACTCAGCCAAGTGCCGAACTGTCAGCAAGTCAGGCCGGCACGCCCACCCTGGCACCCGCCCACCCAACAACCACGCACTTGCAGCCAAATATTTATTTTGCCGACAAACTCGGCTCACTCTTTGGCTGCTGTAAATTTTAAAAGCGTCTATAAATTTTTTAGAAAAGTGCAAATAAAATATAGCGCAAGTTTTTATGCCTCTCTCTCTCTCTCTGTGTGTGTGTGTGTTTGTGTGTGTGTGTTTTTTGGGAGTAAATCCTTTAAGGCGTACTCCAAAATGAAATTGTCACATTTATGTTTCCTTTATGTAAATTTTTTGTTCTCGCTCTCGCGGCTGCTGCTGCTTTGTCCTTGCTGGAATGTCCTTCGAATATTTGAAGCTATCCCTAAATACTTTAAACAATGCATAAAAAAAACTATGCAAATAGCAATTCGTGTATGTGTGTGTGTGTGTGTGTCTGTGATTGTCTTTGCATTGATTCGCATTTTAAGCCACAAAATTCTTGAGTTTGACAGGCTTTTGAAATGCCTCTTAATCTATATATTATTATTTATATATACAAATATTTATGTTTTTTTTCTGATATGAACGGAAACATTTATGGCCAGAGCTTGAAATATGCTTAGAAAAATGTATTTTTGGTGTACAAATTATGTTTTGATGAATTATTTCAGTGTTTGGTTTGTAGAAATCTTGTGAAATAGTAGTTAAGGTTTTAAGTCGTTTAATTTAGGTTGATAAGTATTGGTATCGTAAGCAGTGTATTAAAGCATCCATATAGAATTAATGAACACTTCGTTGGAGTCAATTAATCCACAAGTGAACTGCGGAAAAGCATACGCTAATTTATGATCATCCTTAATATCGTCGGGTTTAGGTACATGAAAAAAATAGTCCTATGTAGCCCTATGCTCAATTATTATGCTTGGGCATTGGCAATAGAGATAAGTTCAGTTTTGAAGAAAAGGAATGTTTATTTGTAATAAGAATCTTCTTAGTTGATAACTGGCACGACGAACCCATTAGAGGTTGCCCATATTCAACGGACACATGTTTTTTTTTTTGTTTAATCAAAGAAAAAAAAAAACAATTTTTTAATGTTGACGATAATAGTCGTTTTATGTGGTTCAAGTAGATTTCAGTATGATATCTCCAAATAAAAAAAAGTGGGTTTTTTTTATTAAAAAAATCATGGGTCCGTTGAATATGGACCACCCTGTAGTTCAGCAAAATTCATTGTAGCTTTGCACTGATTCAGATTTGGGGCATATGAAACTGATAGCTTGAGATACTTGAAACTAAAACGAAATATAATATATCATATATTCTTCTTTATATAAAATAAAATTGGATTCTGTATCATTTTAGCAAATAGTTTTTTCAATATTTAGAAAAAAAGCTTACAAAATAGGTTGCTAAAAATCACTCAAATTGAATTGTGAATATTTGTCGCAAAATTGATCTTCTTTGAGAACAAAATTACTATAGAATATAGTATTATATTTTGAGGTATAATCAAAGATTGAAGCTTACTTTGATTTCCCACTACAATGACTGAAAATCTGATAGACAATTATTAGAGAGAGAGAATTATTAATAATGGGTACCACAATTAGGTAATCCTCACAGAGAAAAGCATATTATGAGCACAACTTGTCTTCAGATTTCCAATGCAGAACTGATGTTAATTTACTATTACTGTATATAATATATAAATACATTTTTCTTTAATGCTTGAAGCTCTTTATAACCTAAAAGCTGTTTCATGTTTTCATTTTCATTCTTACTCTCTTACTCTCTTCTTACAATTTGTACAATAAAGGCTCATCAGACTTAACCCTCTTTACACGAAATTTCTCTATAAAATATTAACAACATAAATCTATATCTACTCAACTAAACTCTTTGACTCTTTGCCTGTCAAAAAGTGCATTTCTGGTCAAACTGTGTAATTTATTAGCCCAGCCTGGAAGCATATTTAAAATTCTATTTACGTTGACATTTGTCTCGAATGCATTGGATGGCCAAGACTTGAATAATTTGAGCTTATTTTCTCTGTTTTATATCTCGCTTTGCTTTAGCTGCGCTGTCAGCTTCTGTTGTTGCTTCGCTTCTGTCTCCGACTGCGATGGCAAAATGGAAAAACTGTTGGCCAAGCGACACAGAAGTGACACAGACCCAAAGTGCAATTGTGAAATCCAATTACTAAAGCATTTCCAGTCAGCTGCAATTGTTTGTTGGTGTTGTTGTTGTTGTCGCTTTATAGTAATACTAACTAGTTTAGTATAGGATCTATGCTTAAAATAATTGAGCGTAATAATTGCCATAATCAATAATTGTTATTTAAAGTGAGATTTTTGCTCGTTTCAGATTTCATTTGTCGTTCGCCATAATTGAAAGTGTATTTAAAAAACAATTTGGTTGCATGAAATTTGCATAAATTTCTGCGGTCTCGCCCATATTTACAAAACAACAACAACAACAACAACACACATTTATTGCTATGCTAATTTTAGAGTTTGGGTCACAGTGGCAACAAAAGGCAAGTGCACAAAAGCGCAAAGCGGAAACGGAAATGCCTAAATGACTTTTCATGGTGTCGCCATTGAAGGGTCAGGGTTCACTCTGTCTCTGTGTGCGTGTGTCTGTGTGTGTGTGTGTGTGTCTGTCTGTGTGTGTGTGTTGAAGTCAACCGCAAAGTTGGCCACGTCGTCGAGCTTGTCGTAAAAAAGGTTGAACAGCTTAAAGGGATTAAAAGCAAAAGGCAATAAAATGAAAAGTTTCAAATATTTTTATTATTATTATGAGAGCCAGCGTCCGGGACCGGGACTCGGACCGGGCACCGACTAAAGCCCTTGACTAAAGCCTCGGACTTTAAAGTCGAGCTGAAAACTTACCCAGCAGCATATAGATGCCCAGCTGCAGCAGCCAGCAGCAACCATAATCCATTCTATGTGCCAAGGTCCTTGTTGCCAGTCGCCTAAGCCGCATGCGAAAACTTTCCGTCCGCCATATTTTCAAATCAATTTCTTTTTTGCGCCGTACAATCTTCCAACATATTACTTTGCACTATCGTCCGCCATGATTATGTCTGTATATATATATATATCTATATCTGTATATATATATATGTAGTCTCAATATCGACAAGTGCCATTAACGGGCCAACAAATTGAAACAAGCGTCGAGTCCTTGCTGGCCAAAAAAGAAAACAATATTCAACATTCGCTGTTGGCGTTTAGTTTTTCGCAAATTCCGCTTTTTTTATGCTTTTTGTTTTTTGGTCGCTGTGTTTTAAGGTTATTAAATTTGAAAAGTTTTTTGGCGTCAAAGTGCGGCGTACTGAGACAGCAGACATCCATGCAGCCATACACCCACTTACTCATACACACACACACACACACACACACACACACACACACACACACACACACACACACACACACACACACACACACACACACACACACACACACACACACACACACACACACACACACACACACACACACATACACTTACTTGTGGTCTATTGTCTATTGTGTCTGGCCTTAAAAAAGTTTTGGCTCAGACTTTTTTATATAACTATTCTCTATCATATGATCTAAAGTATATATATGATCGAAGGAGAGTGTTGAATTTCGACTTAGAGAAGAAGACACAATGAGAGAGGGTAAAAGTGAGAAAAAGAACGAAATAAAGATAGAGATAGAGAGAGAGAGCGAGAGCGAGAGAGAGAGATATTGGTACAGATACAGAGATAAAGACAGTAAGGTGCAGAGGGAGAAAGATATAGAGATATATAGAGGGGGAGGTAGAAAAAGGAAGATTGACAGACAGAGTAAAAGAGAGCGAGAGAGAGAGAGAGAGAAGGTGCGAGAAAGAGAGAGAGAGAGAGAGAGTGATAAAAAGAGGAAGGGAGTAATAAGAAAGGGGGGGGAGAGAGAGAGAAAGATAAGGAGAGTGCAACATAGAGATAGAGAGGTGGGTAGACAGAGAGAGCAAGGTAGACAGAGATAAAGATGGAGAGATAAATATATGGAAATTTATAGATAGAAAGGGAGAGAAAAAAAGAGAGTGAATAAGAAGAAACGAAAGAGAGAGTGAGAGAGTGAAAGAGAGAAATGAGCCAAAGAGAGCAAGAAAGAGATAGAAAGCTATATATATATAGAGAGAAAGCAGGATGGAGAGAGTTAAAATATATATTATATATAGAGCATTAAGGGGGAGGTATAGAGGCAGAGGCAGCGAGAGAGAGAATGACAGCGACAGCGGCCTGACACACGCATAATTTATAGATAGATATTCACACATGGAAATAAATTGACGACAATTTAAAATTCGATATGTATCGATAAGCTTGAAAACATCTATATCATATATATCTCGCCTACCATATATTTTCTATAAAATCAGCTCATTTATGAGAGCACGGAATGTGATAGAAATAAATCTCTAAACAGACTTGTCAATAATTTGTTGGCTATTTTAAGTTAAAGTTTTAAATTTAATTTTTAAGTAGCCCTCGTCTAAAGCAGAGTATCCGCTAGTCGACTCTCTCACAATGCTTTTGCTCTTTGTATAATAAAGTTTGCCTTTTGTTTTTTTTTGTTGTTTTTTTTTTTTTTTTGTGCATTGCATTTGTTTATTGTCATTGTCAGCGTTATTTAAACGTTGACAGTTTTGAAAAATTTTTTCTTGCGGCCCAAAAGTGAGAGAGAGAAAGAGAGACAGAGCGAGGGCAAAAACGAACTGAAAATGAAAATGAAAATGTGGCAGGCGGCAACTTTGTCTGCGGCGATTGTCTATTGGGGCCAATGGCAGTTGCTGTTTTGCCAACAGGCAGCAAGTCACGCCCCACGCCCACCGCCCAGCGCCCAGCGCCCAACGGTCAGTGGACATTGCCCCCACAGCCGCAGCCACTGTCCAAGCCAAGCCAAGCCAAGCGTCCCCCCGCCTGTGGGAGCCTGTGGCGCTTCAGGCTTTGTGGCATAAAGTCCTTTAATGCTCTAATCAAATTGTGGCTTCTTTTTGTGCTGCCTTGTCGTCAACTTTGACTTGTTGTTGTTGTCGTTTGTGTTGTTGTTGTTGTTGTTGTTGCTGCTGCTGTCATCATTGTTTTGGTTTCATTGACGCGTTTATTAAAATTACCGTGGCAAAGTTTTTGCCAGCAGCCAGCGGCGAGCAGCGAGTCGCATTTTATTTTTAATAACAGTGGCGAGCAGCTTGAGCCGGCTTCTTAGTTAATTTGTTTTTCCTGCTGCCTGCCTACTAAAAATACATGTTCCTGACTGAAGGTGGGAAGATGTTTGCAGGTGAGGCTGTAGCTGTGCTAAGGCTGCTGATAATTGATATACTATTATTTTTTATTTTGTATATATTGTTTATTTATTTTTATTAATTGTACTTCATTTAAATTGTATACACAAATATTTTAATTAAATAAACTCTTTATTTTGCCCCGTCTGCTGACTTCTCTATCTTTATCTGTCTCTTTCTCTCTGTCTCTTTCTCTCTAATACTCGTTGAATTTTGTCAAGTTAGCTTGAAATCCTAATGCAAACATTTGCATTTCAATCGAGCACTAAAGACAGTTGTTACATATCTATGTACTTAACACACACACAAATACATACACACATACACATACATATATACACATATGGAATATGCATAGGTATGTATGTATGTGTGTGTGTATTTGCCTGCTGTCCACTAAAATAAAGCATAAGCAAAGGCCCCACAAACTTGATGCTTAAACAAACTACGCACACACACACACACACATACACACACCCACAAGCTAGCTTATCAGGCGGTTAGAAGACAGCTGAAGAAGGCCATTCGGGCAAGTAAAAGAGAATGCTTCTTAGAGTTGTGTGACTCAGCCGAATATGACCCTTGGGGCAGGGCATATAAGATGGTAGTTAAAAGACTATACGCAGGTAAACAGGTACAGCCTACGGATCGTTTAGAGCTTAAATCGATTGTGGAAACGCTCTTTCCAGAAAGATTAAGCTCCATTCACGATCCGGAGCCTGTACCTGTTAATCAGGACATGACGTGCACTGACCTTGTCTTAGTTACGGACGAAGAAATCCTAGTAGCTCTTAGAGGTCTTAGAACTAAATCAGCTCCAGGGCCGGACGGGATCCCAAATCGTGCGCTAAAGCTAGCCCTCGCCTTGCACCCAAATGCGTTTGCTGAGTTATACAGCGAATGCTTGATTCAGAAGACGTTCCCTGCTACCTGGAAAATCCAGAACCTGGTTCTGCTACCCAAGGCTGGCAAACCACCAGAGGAGCCATCCTCCTATAGACCAATCTGCCTCTTAGACACCATGGGAAAGGTGTTTGAGAAATTGGTCTGCTCAAGATTGGAGGCAGCTATCGCCAGTGCTGGAGGCCTGTCACCAAACCAATTTGGTTTCCGGAAGGCCCGGTCAACAATAGATGCGCTGGATAAAGTTGTTGGCCTGGCAACTTCCGCCATCCAAGGCACCAGATGGAAGCATGGGACGAAGCAGTACTGCATCATTGCGACTCTAGACGTCAAGAATGCCTTCAACACTGCTAGTTGGGATATGATATTTGATGCGCTGTCACAATATAATATCCCTAAATATCTAACAGAGACTGTTAAGAGCTACTTCAGAGGAAGAACACTTGTATACAACACGAGTGAGGGTCCCCAAACTCATACAGTGTCAGCTGGAGTTCCCCAAGGTTCAGTGCTGGGGCCTCTCCTATGGAATGTTATGTACGACGGCGTACTGCGGCTGGAACTTCCAGCAGGTGCGCACACCATTGGCTTTGCTGATGATGTAGCAGTCGTCTCCATAGGCAAGGAGCTTAAAGATACAGAGGATATGTGCAGCGCAAGTATCAATCGCATTAGTAGCTGGTTGTCAAGAGCAGGACTCGAGCTAGCGGCGCACAAAACGGAAGTCGTCCTAGTCAGCAGTCGCAAAAGTGTTGAAACAGCCAATATCAACATCGGCAGCGTCTCCATCGCATCAAAGAGGGCGATAAAGTATCTTGGCGTCATGTTAGACACAAGATTAACTTTCCGCGAGCACTTAGAATATGTGCATAAAAAAGCAGCTGATTCTTGTAGAGCTCTCTCAAGAATCATGCTTAATACGCGGGGACCAAAACAACAACGACGTCTCCTTCTAACGAGCGTCATTAGGTCCGTCATCCTCTATGCTGCACCAATATGGTCAAGAGCGATGGCAACTCCGAGCTACAGCCGGGGCATTTGCGCCACCTACAGACTGAGCGCAATCAGAGTCTGCTGCGCCTTCAGGACTGTCTCCGATGACGCAGCGCTCGTCATAGCCGGCATGGTGCCTCTGGAAGACCTGGTCGCCGAAGCCGTGGAGCGGAACACACACGAGCCTGCTCGACGCAACGCTATCAGGGCGAATAGCATTGCACGATGGCAAAGAAGATGGAATAGCTCTTCAAAAGGACGGTGGACGCACACGCTCATCCCGGAGCTTGAACAATGGGTAAACCGCAAGCACGGGCAGATTAATTTTTATCTCACGCAGATTCTATCTGGACACGGATGCTTCCGGAGCTACTTGAAGCGCTTTGGCCACGAAGATACCGATGAATGCCCCTGGTGTGGACGAGGCTCGGTGGAAGACGCCAAACACGTCCTTTTCGAGTGCGGACGCTTCCTAGAGGAGAGGCGTGGTCTGGAAGAGGCACTGGGCCGCTCCATTAGAGCAGACAATTTAGTCAATGCCATGCTGGAATCGGAGGTGGCTTGGAATCTAATAAGCACCTTCGCGGCCACAGTCATGATGGAGCTCCGCAGAATTGAGCGAGCACGAAGACGAGTTGTCACAGGCTAGGATAGTACAAAATGCTTGCGAAGCAATGCTTTACGGCCGTCCCGCAAGCATCGTGTACTATTCTTAATATCCTAAACACCCAGATTATGTTTTAATTTATTGTTAATAAACGAATATAAAAAAAAAAAAAAAAAAAAAAAAAAAAAAAAAAACACACCCACAAGCTACACACACACACACACACACAGCTGTTTTGGCTGTGCTTGAATCTAAGTTAATTACTTAATGGCAACGTAATGCACAGGCATTTTAATAATTAACAAACATTTCATTGACTGGCATAAGTGACACACAAACACACACACACACACACACAGAGACCAACACACACACACATATGCATATAGACGCATACATTGAGTTCATGGCACAGTTTGTTGGCCCTTTTGAAATATTTATTTATAAGCCTTGCGCAACAGTCGGCAAAATTGTTGTTGTTGTTGTTTTTTTTTCCTCTATTTTTGCATTTGCATAAATGCATAATTTACATACACACACACACACACATATGCACATGCTTGTAATCGTTTGTTATTTGTCTTTGTTTTCTTTTGCTGCTTCGTCTTTCTTGTTTTTGTTGTGCTTTTACGCGCTTTCTTCGTCAGTCGGCCGCACCGTTTGCTTCTTCGCTCACCGCTACGCCCGTCCGTCCGTCCGCACGCACCGTGTCCCACAAAAGTTGCCGTCTAACTGACGCGCTTCGGCTGCGGCCACGGCCAGCTTGCGTTGCGTTGCGAGGCTGCTGCGGCTGCGGCTGCTGCGGCAGCGATGTCAGCAAGCCAAGTCCCGTCTGTAAAGCCCATGTCCTGTCCTGGATTCCGTTGCGGTGCGTTCGTGCATCGCTGCCAATGTCGACGTCGACGGCGACGCCAGCGTCGAAAGAGCATCCATTGGCAACTCTTTGACAACTTATAGATGCTGCGTAGCGGCCGCTGCTTCGGCTCAGCTCTGCTTGCGCTTCGGCGCGGCTCGTCTTCGGCTGCTGTCGTTTAACGAGCATCATGGGAGCATTTGACTAAACGTGTGTCGTCGTCTCTTTTTGGGCGCGCCTATCGCCGCCTATTGAACTCTGCTCTTGTTAAGAGAGCATTTGTCGCTTTGTCGCGCTGTTGGCTAACATCACTGTTACGCTAACAGCGAGTGGAGAGTTTGAACAGAGCTGTTAAGCGTTGCAGTGGCTGGCTGTTGGTTGGACCTAATTGGAATTCTAATTGGAATTTCTTAGAGATATGAAACTAACGTTAATTTAAGTGTACAAAATTTAATACAAACATTAAAAATAAGGGAAAAATTATAAAAGTTAAGGAAATTGAGTAAATTAAGATATAAAAGAAAATACTTACAATATAGCACAAAGAAGTTGAAACAAAAATTCTAAGCAAATTGACAATGCTTTTAACAGGCAGTGGCTCGCTGTTAGTTGGACTGACTTGGAATTCTTATAGGAATATGAAAGAGAAATGATACTGAAGTTGATTTGAGTGTAAAAAATTTATTTATATTATATAAAAAACAATGGAAAAAAAATATATATAAAATATAAACTTTAAAAACATTATGAATAAATGGAAAAAAAATTCTATAATATAATAATAGCATATATATATATATATATATATATATATATATATATATATATATATATATATATATATATATATATATATATATATATATATATATATATAAATATAATATTTTTATTGCAGTATAAGTAGATTCAAATTTGCAGGTTCAACTTAAACAGCTCAAATGCAAATTGTTTGCAGTATAATTGAATAAGTCCAAAAGAACTTTTGTTTGCCATTTTATTATATTTGTATAATGCCCCGAAATCGTTTATAATTGAGCTATTCATATTGCGTTGCAGTCTCTCTCTCTCCTTCTCTCTCTCTCTCTCTCTCTTTTGGTATGGGAATAATAAGAACATGCAACATTAACTGGCAGCCGCAGTGGCAACGGCCTTGTGCAGCCAACTATGCAATAGTAAAATCCCAAGACTTTGGTTGTCATTCTTCTTGCTGTTTTGCTGTTGTTGCTGCTTGCTGGAAATCCTATTAGCCACATGCCCGTCTCGTGGCACAGTTCGCAGACAGCTGAGGCAGGCTGGCAGGCTGGCAGGAATCGCAGCACGAAATGCAACGCAACAAGCGGAAATGTATTTTTCGGCTGAGGCTGCAAGAAAAGATATTCAGCTGCCAAGCCGCTTATCAAAAAATAGTGGAATAGCACAAAATAAATAGAAAAAGTAACAGCGACAGAGAGATAGACACAGAGAGAGAGAGAGAGAGAGAGAGAGAGAGAGAGGGAGATAGAGAGAAAGCCAAATAAAATTAGTGAGCTGCTGCAGCCTGCATCTGTTGGCCAACAAAGGCGGACAAAGGTGCGCAGCAAATCGCAACTTGGCTTATCAGTCACTCTCAGGATTCCAGATGAAGCTGCCTGCCAAGCGAAAGTATCTGCAATGGACATGGACAACAACTAGACAACAGTTGCGAGCACTCCACACAACTCTAGCTGCTGCCCTCGCCAGGGGCGCCCATCGCCATCAAAAGCAAACCTTTTTAATAGTTTTCTGTGCACTTGAAATTTAATTCATCCCTTTATCTACGACAGCAAATTGCTTTGAGGCTTAAGTTTTAGATCTGTGATAAAGTTTATTCTTGAATTGTTCAGCTTAGAGAATAAATTGTTGAGCACAATTTTTGATATTGATAACTGACCAATCAGCCAGTAGTCAATCAATCAGCGAATGAATAGTCTGTCAATCCATCAGTTATACGCCAATCCATTAGCCAGTCATTCTGTTCATCAGATTGTCAGTTACCCACTCATTCAGCAAAATAGCAGTAAATCTGTCCAATAACGAGTTAATCGCTTATGAAATCAGTCAAAAAGTATTCAGTCAATCAATGAATTCGTCTGTCAGTCAAGATAACAGTTAAAAGCTCTACCAATTAATCAATCATTTGGTCTTGTATTCAACGTTTGTATATGTGAGTCAATTAATCACTCAATCAGTACGTCAATCAATCAATCATGCAATCAGTTACATCTTTTAATGAGTCAGGCAATCAATCAATCAGTCAGTCAGTCAATTAGTCGAGCTACAAGCAAGAAAATCTGTTTATCAGTCTTTCGATAAAACAGTCAAACAGTAATCAGTCAATCCACTATAAATAAAAAAAGTCAGTCAGTCACTCAATCAATCTATAAACAAAGAGTCAGTGTATCATTCAATAAAAATCAATCAATAAAGAGTCAATCAATCACTACGTCAATCAGTCAACTAAATTCAGTCTATCACTCAATCAATCTATTGATTGATTGATCATCAACAAGTCAGTCAATCAATCAATCAATCTATAAAGAAAGAGTCAGTCTATCTGTCAACAAATAGTCAATCAATACTCAATCAACCTGTCCTCACACAGTTAGTGAATCAGTCTTTCAACAAAGAGGCAGTCAATCACTCAATCAATTTATCCATAAAGAGTCAATCAATCACTACGTCAATCAGTCAACAGTAAGTCAGTCAATCAATCTGTCAATAAAGAATCAGTCAATTTCTCAATCAATCAGCTAACAAACAGTTAATTAATCAATCAACAACTCACTCAATTACTCAGTCAATCTATGCGCAATGAGTCAATCAATCTGTCAACAAAGATCAATTCCATCAATCAATTCCCCAATCAATCTGTTGGCAAAAAATCAATCAGTCGATCAACAAAATCCCTCAATCAGTCTGTCAACAAATCACTTAATCATCAGTCTATCCATCCGTCAATCAAATCCAATACAACTTCAATTAATTGCACCACTAATCAATCAATCAAAACGCTTTCAATTACACCCGAAAACTGATCTCATCTGTCAAGTCAGATACTCGCAATGCCATTTGTTTTCGCTCAGTGTAATTGGCAAGCACCACAATTAATTATCGCACAATTTTCCTTTTGGAAATTGTTTTTCTTTGGAGCCGGCGAAATAAATTAATTAAAATTTGTGTTTTTGCTGGAAATCAATAAAGATTAAAGCTGGTTAATGAGGCCGCGAATAGCAGCAGGCAGCAGGCAGCAGGAGTAGACAGCATGAGGCAGGAGTAGGCAGGAGTAGGCAGGAGTAGGGAGCTGGCTAGGCTAGACCGCTGCGCAGATTTAAGCCGATGTTAATTTCCGCATAATTAATACAACTATTTTTTGGTTAAATTGCAGCAGTTTGCTCAGAGGACCGTGTCACGGAATTAAACGTAAATATTTAATCATATTATTCAATTAAATTCACTTTTTTCGCTGTTTGTTGCTACGCTCAAAATGGGATTACGGACAGAGAGAGAGAGAGAGGGGGGGAAATGAATGAGAGGCAGAGAGTGCGGCTTTATAGCTGCCAACTCTGCTGGAACATAATTTCATTAAAAGTTTTGAATGCATCAAAATGTTTTAATTAATAAACAGCAGATAAATCAATTATTTACTATTATTTTTATTTTTATTCCATGCATTGCCCAAAAGAGTTTTTTAATATATAAAATTGAAAAGGTGAGTTTTATTACAACAAATTAATACGAAAATTAAAATTTTTTAGTTCAGATTAATCTGAAATTTTGTGTTTTCATTTTTTCTTTAGCCTTTCAATTTAATTCATAAATCTTAGACAATATATTGTATATTGCAATAGTTAACATTATATAATATTTAACTATATTATAATTTTATAACTGATTTTTTACAAGGGTATTATTATTATTTGAAATAAACTTATAGGGTCTGCCACGCCTCCCTTTGCCTGCCATAACATTTTAACAGCACCTAATCTAACATAACCTGATTTTCCATTTTCCAGGGCTTCAGGGTATAAAAACAGACATAAAAGTTTCTTTGGTTTTGTTGAATTTATGCTAGACTTCAATTTGTTAGGAGCTGCAATTGACTTGCATCATATTCTTTTGACTATGCAAATCAATTATTATACGATTCAGCAAGAGAAGTGTTCAGGCGTCAATCAAACCAACCACAAATTATGTTTTACATTAAAAAATCTGGTATATTACAATTAAGTATAATACAGAGTGTCCCAAAAATCATGCAAGAAGTAATTTTGATAGCAAACACAGGTTTATAATTACAAAAAAAAAAAAAAAAAAAAAAAATAGTAATAATAATAATAATAAAAACCCTATACTGTATATCATATAAATCAATAATTTTTTTAAAATTTAAATTATAAACCTGTTCTTTCTATCAAAATTACTTCTTGCGAGATTTCTGGGACACCCTGTAGCTATACAAAGCTTTCTATACAATTTTGAAAAAATATTAATTGTTTGATAAACTTTATTGTTCTTTTCAATCTATTTCATTATCCGAAGTAATCAATTTTGCAAAAATTGTAATTAGTAAATGTAGCTTAAACATATTTCTCGAATTATATTTAAATGTATATTTTACTATTTTTAGATTTAGATAATTTAAAGTTAAATAAAAGGCGCTTTCTCCACAACGTTTAAATTATTTGCTGTCCCACATTTTTGACAAATGTAACTGAAAGTATTTTAATAACAGTTTTGGCATATTTTTGGCATAATTTTCTTATGCTTGTGTGTGTGTGTGTGCGTATGTGTGTGTGTGTTGAATGTTATGCGAATTGCACAATTTAAGAATTGATTAAAATGTGGCGAGGAATGTCTGTGTTAAATGCGATGAGATGCAGAATAAATAACCGCAACTATTGCACTTATTCTCTCAATATATTATAAGTGTGTGTGCGTGTGTGTGTGTGTGCTCGTGTGTGTGTGTGTGTGTGTGTGCTTTTACGGCCAAGTTGTTGGCAAGTTGCAAATGCGACACGTGAGCCTTTTTTGTGTTGCAGCCGGTGCATGACTAAAGCAACTAATGGCACAAACACACACACACACACACACACACATACACTCTCATACACTTCTGGCTGGTGGAACACGTGTTTTGACTGCAACAAATATGCAAAAAATGTTATGCCAAAAGCCAGCCCAGCAGCAGCAGCAACAACAACAAAAGCAATAGCATTAACAGCAGCTACAGCTACAACAACAACAACAACAAACAACTCTTGAGTTCTTTTTGCATTTTACGTAGCCCAGCGCCGCGAAGCTGCTAAACTTGGCACCGTTTGTTGCCATTTGCGAGAATGTGCGCAAGTATTTTAAAAATGTATTTTGCAACGATGGCAGCTTTACATTTTGGGACACATCGAACGTGCCAGCCCAAATGCTCTGCCGGCTGCTGTTGGCCGAGTGAGCGCAGCGCAAATAACTATGCTATAGTTTTTTCCCTTCCGCAGCGCAAGTAAGTATGCTATAGTTTTTGCCTCTTCATCTGCCCACGTCAAGCACGCGCCGTTGTGAGTGTGTGTGTGTGTGAGTGTATGAGTGTGTGTGGGTGCCATCTTGTGTCCCAGCGGGTTAATGGAGCTCCAGGCCGCTTGCAGCACATGTGCTCACAACTTGCCTCACTTTTCGAGAAAATAGAACAAGAGGAGCAGAAAAGAAAAGTGAGGCTGCTCCAAGAAGCTACGTTCGATGGCCGACGCTATGAATCTCATTTTCATTGCGCTTGTCGCGACTTTTGGCATTCTTTTCCTTTTTTTGGATACTTTTTCGGTTTGATTTTATGAACTAACTGCGACTTTGGCCGCTTAACTTTGTTGGCTGCGGCTCATTATGCAAAAGACGGACGCCAGACGTACGACGAAAGTCGCGGCCGGGCACTTGGCAAGCAGCCCTCAGCAGACGGCCTAAAGTTTCCATTTGCAACATTTCCAAGCAAATACTCATAAATAAACAGCAGCCGCAGCAACAACGAAACTTCAGAGCATAGCGATGGTCCTTTGTCGTGCTTTCTTTGATCTTCAAAAAATACTAAATAATAAAACATTAAATTAATGTAAATGTTTTATTGAAGTATGAATGGAAAATAATTTAAAAATAAATGAATAAACTATAAATAAAAATCAAATGAATAAAATATTAAATGAAAAACATAAATAAATAAATAGTAAGCAAATTTTATAAAATATTTAAATTTAGTTTCTGCTTAATTTTCAATAAATTAATGTTTTAAAAAATAAATATTTTAAATATTCATTCAACAGAAATTATTTTAGTAGAGAATTAATTGTTTGTTGTAAATTTGTAATTTATTAGATATAAAATATTAACTTTATGAAACATATTGAGTTTAATAGTTTGCATACAAAATAAAAAGTTACTACCTTTTATTATTTATTATGAATAAAGTAAAAATAATTAATAAGCAAATAAAATATAAATAAATATATAATAAATAATAAGATATTTTAATTTAATTTCTGTTAATTTTTCAGTAAAATAGTATTTTAAAAAATATTTTATATATTCCATCAACCGAACAAACTTATTATTATTATTATTATTTTTTTTTTCGGCAGAAAACTTGTAAATTTGAAATTTAGTAGTAATAAAATATTAAATTTAAGTTTGCATAAAATAAGAAGTAATAAATGAATAAAATAAAAACAAATAATAAATGAATAAAATATAAAAAATAAAACACAATCAATAAAGAAATTGTATACAATATTTTTATTCAGTTTCTGTTAGTTTTTCAATAAATTAATTATCATTTCAAATCAAATAATTTTTTTCAATATATATAAATATTTTTTTTTTTTTGACTCTGCAGAAAATGAAAATTAAACACTTAAAAGAATTCGTGTTTACTTCTGCCTGCTCGTGTCACGAAGTGCAACTCTATGCGCGCTCAAGCTTTACGGTTAAAGCACTAGGCATATGCCACGCCCCTGAGGCATGCAACAAAAAGTGCGGCTGGGCAGCGCCACAATGGGCGAGTTTATTAAAAAATTTGAACGCGCGCCCCACTCGCTTCTATTTTATTGTTAGTTTCTTCCCTTTTTTCTGTTTTGTGCCTTATACCCAGTGGAAGCTGGTGGAGTATGTTGGGTGTGATAGAAGAAGTGTGACGATATGTTGAAGATATTTGATTATTGATCAATAAGAAACTTGAATCGTCTTTAAGACAATTAATGACAATGATATTAATAAAGGGCGTGTGATCAATGTTATAAAAGATTGAAGTGAAGACTGGTGTGAGCTAGATGAAAGATTGCATATGAAATGAGATTGTGAAAACTATGAACTTGTGCGAAGATTTTTTCTAAAAGGCGTTCAACCTGGGCTCTTTTAAGTTTGTATTATACAGACTTAATTTCTCATATATTTAGAGAATTAATATGAAAGGATGAAGAGGATTTGGATGAGATGAGTGCTTAGTTATTTGTTTGATTGAGGAGTCTTGAATAGTGTTGATGACGTATTTGAGTCTAATGAGTTTAATCAAACCAATGTAACATCAGGTAAGTTGAGCTGTTCATATATGCATTTAGCTGTAATTGCATTAAATATTTATTTATTTATTTATTTAATTGTTAATTGAATTAATTCTAAATACCAATTTGGTTTGATGCCAGAGCAACAAAAACCTTCAGGCAGACTTTTTTTTTTCTATACATTAAATCTATTCTAATATCTCTGCATGAACTTGTATCTGTGCAATATCTGTAAAAAATATATGAGGTAGATATTCTACGTTGATATTTATTTAAGTGTTGATATCTCTATTTAAATTTGTAAGTCAAAAGACATCGATATAAAAGTAAAATTGTTTAAATAAATCTTTAATAAAGTATCAGAGATATGCTAGAGATATTTGATATATTAATATTTTGTTTGTTTTTTTAATAGTATACCAAAATCATATCCAATTACATTGTAGGAGTTTTTTTACTTTCTTGATGCTTCTCGACTTGTTTTCTCTTCCAACTTAAACCAAATTCTGCCGCTCTTTTCACTCTCACTTCACTCATCATGGCACAATCGCCAACCATCGACAGCCTCAGCTATCCATATCGCTAAGTATCGATAGAATCTAATATATCTATCGATAGCTAACCATAGTGCTCAACTCTCTTATTGGCCTACTACAATACGAGTGCTAACTCTATGAACAGATAGAAACGGCAGGTATCAGCTAGTCGGATACTGTTTTCTTAACTTCACTTTTACATTTATTGTATATTGAAGGAAATTCCAGGGTATTGCCTAGTCAGATACTACCTTGTCCCATGCTCTTGTTTTGCATTGACTGTGTTTCATTCCAATTTTGTGTTTTATTATTATTTTGTATTTTCTTGTTTTTTTTGCAGCTGTATTTCGTGCCACTTGGCCAGCGTTACATGCACTTGAGTTTCATTTGGTTGTTTCGGCAACGGTTCGAGGTTCGCGGCCCTGTACCAGCCAATGTCAGAGAGTGCATTAAGCATTGTAGTGCCTCGAAAAAGTTTTATGTACATTGCGAGAGCGCCAAAAGAAAACCGCAAACACAATATAAAGTCGAATGTTTTCTGCTCTCTCTCTTTGCTTTTTTTTTGGTAGTTGTAGTTGTAGTTGTTAGAGCTGCTGTTGCGGCCAACGAGGTTATTATTATTATTATTGTAGTTGTTGTTGTTGTTGTTGCTGTTGTAGTGTTGGCTGTTCGGGCAACTAAGTAGTTCACTTTGTTAAATTATGTGCAGCATTTGTATGCACATTTATTTGCTGTAGAAGAAAGAGCTGAAGAGCTGTTGTTTAGCTACGAGCGATGCCATATGCTCAGGTGCTCATTAACTGTGATGCCAAGTGCTCAAGGACACTCAAGGACAGTGCCGCATGTATGCTTAAATATAATGAAATGTCATTTGTATATGGCATTGTATTATTATAGATACATATATTATATACAGCTGTGTTCACAAAAATAACAGTGCCCTTGAGCTTTGACATCAAAGTTTATAAATCATATTAAAAATTTATAAATTTAGAATTCATATTTTATTATATAATAAAATTAAAACCATTTTGGGTTAAAAGCAAAGTCCCCCATTTTTAGAAATGAGCAAGGTAGTGAGATAAAGGACATTTTTCATGTTGTTCATAAAAATAGCAGTGATTACTAGATATGAATATCTGTCGATTTCAAATTATTTGATACTTAAAATTTTAGGTCTCCTTTGGTTCTTAGGACTTAATATTTAGTATTTTCAATAACAGCTTGACACCTGCGCCGATTCGAAACAATTGTATTTGTTTTACATACAAATAGGCTTATGTAATTTTTTTAGCATAGACTTTAAAATTGTTAGCTATTAGTTAGTAAATAGTTAGTTAGTAATTAAATCCAATCAGGGTTTTCTCTCCTCACTTTCCTTGTATATCAAAATTTTATATGAATAAAAACAATTACAATTACAATTAAATTTGTATTAATAGGTTTATATGATTGTTGAAAATGTTCAAGGGAATTAAAAAAATTCACTAAAAATAAATAAGGTTATGTTAAATTTTATATTAATTTTATTTTTTATTTAAATATCTGATTTACATCATATATACATATTTATATATATTTCTATATATATACATATCTTTATATTTAAATACATTTTTTCCATTTCCCACAATCCCCAACAAAATGTGAATTACAAATCATAAACTGCGCCGTTTAATTACAAAAACAGCGAATTTCATTTAATTAGGGCTTACAACTACTTAATAAAAAGTTTTGCTGGCGAGACGTTTTGCCAACGCCGATCCAAATCCAGATACAATTAAATATACAAATACAGATACGAATACAGATACAGATACATTTAATGGGAGAGTAGAGGCAGCTGTGGGCCCGCGCAATGTCAAAACAAATGCATGGCAAAATCTTAATTAACCTCAGGGTGCAGAGCATAAACCAGCATACACCAACACACACACTCACACACACACCCA
Organism: Drosophila hamatofila; assembly: GCA_035045345.1. Classification (NCBI taxonomy): domain Eukaryota; kingdom Metazoa; phylum Arthropoda; class Insecta; order Diptera; family Drosophilidae; genus Drosophila; species Drosophila hamatofila. The sequence goes on along the minus strand of JAWNPA010000020.1, from coordinate 5,344,867 downwards.
CATCTGTATACACAAACATACATACATATACACATATACACATTCACAGTATCTAGTTACATAGATACATTTAGAGCGCTGGGAGCTAGGCGCTTGTCTATTATGCCAGCTCTTCAACTGAATGAAACGAGCAGAGCAAATAGAACTATGTGCATGTGTGTGTGTGTGTGTGTGCACATATTCATTTGGTATGTTACGCACTTTATTCTAACTCAAACACACACACACACACACACATACACACACATGGCTCAGCGCCAATTGCGCTGCTCGGGAATTACATTAAGCGTCGAGCATAATAAATTATTCCGTATGATATGATTCTGGTACATGATAAGCGTTTGTAATTTTAACTGTCAGTTAAATGAGTATGTGTCTGGGCTGGCGCTGAGAGCTGTGGGCGTGGTGTAAGCTCGCGTAGCGATTTAGAATTCTTAATATTTATCTTTAGCTGAAAACTTGAACATTAGCGCGCGTAAATAAAAGTTGAGCGCCAATATTTGCTAGCAAACTCTCCCGCCCCGCCGCCCCCCCCTCCCCTCTCTCCATCTCTCACTCTGACATAGAGGCACGCATGTGATGCACATGTAAGTGGCACACACACACACACACACACACACACGTGCTCATACACCCACACATAATTACTTCTAGATGCTAAAGTTGGCGCTGCAAAGGGCGTTGACAAGTACGTGACTATAATCAGCGCGCGTTTGGCAATGCCAGCCAGACAGATGAATGCCCTGCCACGCCCATGCGCCCACATGCCCGCGCGCCCCTCCTCTTTGGCCAGTTGACCTGACTGTCCCCTTGCCCCCCCGGCCACATTTCGACTGCCTCGCTATTTGCTTTGAAATTAAAAAAGTTTGCGCCTCGCTCTGTTAGATTCGCCTTGATTTACATGTTAAATAATTTTTGTGCCCTCGTCCGGCGCTGCCTGAAATTGTTGCAAACGCGTTGCATGAAAACCAAATATGAGTTGGCTGCCTCCTGCTAGGTCTCCTGTTTGCTGCCAGTAAATATATGCACTGTCCATCTCTATCTATCCCTCTCTCCCTCTCTCTCTATCTGTTTGTGTGTCTCTCTCTCTTACAAAGTCATCGTCTGCTTGTGCCCCCTGTAAATTGACTACGCGCATTTGGCAAATCAACAGCTCATTAAATCACGTAGCTAAAACCCCGCACCTCAAGCAGACAGAAAGCCTTAAAAGTTTTTTATATGAAAGCTGAATTTCAAATTCAATGTAGAACTGTGAAAAAAAGGCCAGAAGAGGTTGCAGAAGATGCCAAGGACAAGGGCAGGTGTTCGTCAGGTGGGAAAAATTTAATAAAAAACATTTAATATCTAAAGGGAATAAAATATGTGTCTGTGTCTGTGTCTGTATCTGTATCTGTATCTGTATCTGTATCTGTATCTGTATCTGTATCTGTATCTGTATCTGTATCTGTATCTGTATCTGTATCTGTATCTGTATCTGTATCTGTATCTGTATCTGTATCTGTATCTGTATCTGTATCTGTATCTGTATCTGTATCTGTATCTGTATCTGTATCTGTATCTGTATCTGTATCTGTATCTGTATCTGTATCTGTATCTGTATCTGTATCTGTATCTGTATCTGTATCTGTATCTGTATCTGTATCTGTATCTGTATCTGTATCTGTATCTGTATCTGTATCTGTATCTGTATCTGTATCTGTATCTGTATCTGTATCTGTATCTGTATCTGTATCTGTATCTGTATCTGTATCTGTATCTGTATCTGTATCTGTATCTGTATCTGTATCTGTATCTGTATCTGTATCTGTATCTGTATCTGTATCTGTATCTGTATCTGTATCTGTATCTGTATCTGTATCTGTATCTGTATCTGTATCTGTATCTGTATCTGTATCTGTATCTGTATCTGTATCTGTATCTGTATCTGTATCTGTATCTGTATCTGTATCTGTATCTGTATCTGTATCTGTATCTGTATCTGTATCTGTATCTGTATCTGTATCTGTATCTGTATCTGTATCTGTATCTGTATCTGTATCTGTATCTGTATCTGTATCTGTATCTGTATCTGTATCTGTATCTGTATCTGTATCTGTATCTGTATCTGTATCTGTATCTGTATCTGTATCTGTATCTGTATCTGTATCTGTATCTGTATCTGTATCTGTATCTGTATCTGTATCTGTATCTGTATCTGTATCTGTATCTGTATCTGTATCTGTATCTGTATCTATATCTGTATCTGTATCTGTATCTGTATCTGTATCTGTATCTGTATCTGTATCTGTATCTGTATCTGTATCTGTATCTGTATCTGTATCTGTATCTGTATCTGTATCTGTATCTGTATCTGTATCTGTATCTGTATCTGTATCTGTATCTGTATCTGTATCTGTATCTGTATCTGTATCTGTATCTGTATCTGTATCTGTATCTGTATCTGTATCTGTATCTGTATCTGTATCTGTATCTGTATCTGTATCTGTATCTGTATCTGTATCTGTATCTGTATCTGTATCTGTATCTGTATCTGTATCTGTATCTGTATCTGTATCTGTATCTGTATCTGTATCTGTATCTGTATCTGTATCTGTATCTGTATCTGTATCTGTATCTGTATCTGTATCTGTATCTGTATCTGTATCTGTATCTGTATCTGTATCTGTATCTGTATCTGTATCTGTATCTGTATCTGTATCTGTATCTGTATCTGTATCTGTATCTGTATCTGTATCTGTATCTGTATCTGTATCTGTATCTGTATCTGTATCTGTATCTGTATCTGTATCTGTATCTGTATCTGTATCTGTATCTGTATCTGTATCTGTATCTGTATCTGTATCTGTATCTGTATCTGTATCTGTATCTGTATCTGTATCTGTATCTGTATCTGTATCTGTATCTGTATCTGTATCTGTATCTGTATCTGTATCTGTATCTGTATCTGTATCTGTATCTGTATCTGTATCTGTATCTGTATCTGTATCTGTATCTGTATCTGTATCTGTATCTGTATCTGTATCTGTATCTGTATCTGTATCTGTATCTGTATCTGTATCTGTATCTGTATCTGTATCTGTATCTGTATCTGTATCTGTATCTGTATCTGTATCTGTATCTGTATCTGTATCTGTATCTGTATCTGTATCTGTATCTGTATCTGTATCTGTATCTGTATCTGTATCTGTATCTGTATCTGTATCTGTATCTGTATCTGTATCTGTATCTGTATCTGTATCTGTATCTGTATCTGTATCTGTATCTGTATCTGTATCTGTATCTGTATCTGTATCTGTATCTGTATCTGTATCTGTATCTGTATCTGTATCTGTATCTGTATCTGTATCTGTATCTGTATCTGTATCTGTATCTGTATCTGTATCTGTATCTGTATCTGTATCTGTATCTGTATCTGTATCTGTATCTGTATCTGTATCTGTATCTGTATCTGTATCTGTATCTGTATCTGTATCTGTATCTGTATCTGTATCTGTATCTGTATCTGTATCTGTATCTGTATCTGTATCTGTATCTGTATCTGTATCTGTATCTGTATCTGTATCTGTATCTGTATCTGTATCTGTATCTGTATCTGTATCTGTATCTGTATCTGTATCTGTATCTGTATCGTTTGTATCTATGTCTGTATCTTTTGTATTTTATATCTCTATAGTTTTCTTTATCTGTCTTTATTATTGTACACATATATTTGAATGTATATTCAAACCAACTGTAACACATTCTTTACACACATATGTCGTCATTTAAACACAAATACCGTAGGCGTGGCAACACGAAGCCCCGCGGCTGGAGCAAGTCGCCTGAGCTCGTCGAGGTGGACAGCAATGAGGGCAGCGACTCCGGCAGTGAGGACAGCAGCAACAGTTTCGCTGCACTCAGCATCAAGTCGGATCTGAGCATCGAGCAGCAGCAGTTTTCCGGCGCCTTTGTGGCACGCGGCAAGGACGATTCGCTTCAGCTGTTGACGCGCTGCAGCGCGTACACGGAGGATGCCTTTGGCGAGGAGACTTTCATAGCCGACTACAACGGGGAGTGCTGCAGGTTTCGCAACTGGTCGCCTTACAAGTCCAAGCTGGCAGCTGCCCTGCTGAAGGACCTCGACAGCATTCAGATCTTCGAGGGCACCAAGGTAATGTACCTGGGCGCTGCGACCGGCTGCTCGGTCTCCCACTTGGCGGACATCGTGGGCGCCGCGGGCATTGTGTATGCCATCGAGACCAGCCCCTGGGCCAACGGCGAGCTGCTGGAGCTGGCCAAGCGGCGCCAGAACGTGGTGGCCATCACCGAGGATGCCACGATGCCCTACAAATATCATCGCGTCGTTTCGGACAGCGTTGACTTGCTCTTCTGCGACACTCTCCATCACGAGCAGCTGCGCCTATTGATGCTGCACGCGCGACACTTTCTGCGACCCGGCGGCCATTTTGCACTCATGCTAACGGGCACGCCGCAGGACGCCATTGGCGCCGTGAATCGACTGCATGCCGAGCAGCTGGACACGCTCGACCAGATCTCGCTGCAGCCCTATGTCCACGGCCAGTTCCTGCTGGCCGGCGTGTATCATCTCACCATGCCCGAGTCCCTGGTGGACACCTAGAGTGCATGCAGGCTTAACAAAGGAATCGCTTTTATTTTGTACAGCACTGTAAGTTGCTTTAAGTCCTTTGATTCGTCGCCCCCCTCCAGAGACCTATTCAAATAAAAGCTAAAACGAAAAATCTGAAAATGTTGAAACAAAGCAACGAAATGTTTTGCCCCCAAGTCGAAATGCACAAAGCGCAGATTTTGCAGATTTGCCGTTGAAAGCAAATCAAAAGTAGTCGCAGTTGAGTGGGGCGGACGGGGCGTGCTGGTGCGGGGTGGGCGTGGCAATGCAAAACAACTTAAAATGTCATATGAAATTTGTAGCGCTTGCTGATTGCGGGTGTTAAACAGCGCGCGCCGAATGGAGCGGGAATCCCCGCACATACTCAACAAAAGGACAACGCGTAAATCCAGTCACGCCCACTCGACTGGGGGCGGGCGGGCGACATAAAAAATGCAGCTGAAGGCGAAAGCAGCGTGCAGAATCAAATACAAAAAAAGCAAAAAAAAAGAGAGAAAAAAAAATATTGTACGCGAAAAATCACAAATTCCGACAAAAAAATCTTTAAATCCCGTTGGATTTATGCATTTTTACGTTGCATTTGCCTTACTCCGTTCTCCGTTCACCGTTCATCGTTCGTCGTTCGCCTCATGTGGATTGTCTAACGCCTTCGCGTGTCGCTTTCATAGCGTGCCACGCCCACCGAAAGTTAAAGCCCACCGCCCACTGCGCTGCTGTGTGTTTTTCCGATTGTGGAAATGCGGGCGGAAAGCAATGCAATGCCTGCGTCGCAGTCGCAGTCGCCGTCGCCGTCGCAGTTGACGTCGACGACATTCACGTTTATGTGATTTCTGCAGTTTGCCAACAACGCCTCAAGGTGTCGCAGCAGCGAGGACACCAATGCACTCGGTTGCATGCAGCTGCTGCAGCTAAGCTGGTGCCCAAAAAATAATGTGTTAGAGATGGGCGCGTGTCACGGAGAGCGCACAGGGCTGATGGTGTATGTATGTATGTATATGTAATCCACAGAACACTCTTTCATCTAATATTTATGTCAACTAGAATTTCCATCTTTAGTTAGTCCTTATTGCAAAGAGTTCTCTATGAGAACTCTCATTTACAAAATGCACTTTCCATAAAAAAAAAAAATCAATCAAAATTTCCATCTAATAAATTCCCATCTTATAAAAGTTATCCATCAACGATTGTCTCTAGTTTAATCTAAGTCAATAAGTCTTTGTCATGTCATATTTACAATATATTTATTTTTTTAAATATTTTATTTAGTTATTATTATAATATTATAAATAGTTATGTTATTCGAAGTTTTACTTCAATTACTCGATTGCTAATGCTTTTGTATGAGTTAACTTATATTTTATGAGTGTATTCATTATCATGGATTTATTATATTATTTAATAAATTAAATTTTTTTTATTACTTTTATTTATTATCATTTTAAATTTATTATTATTTATTTAATTTATATACAGCTCATACAGCTATTGTCCATGGATTTATTATAATATATTTTGATTATATTATATTATATATATTATTAAATATATTACATTTTTTTTTATTTCTATGGCGACCAGCTAAGAGCAGCTTAGGCAAAGAAATTGCAATAATACAAAAACTCCTTTTATATTTTACTTTTTTCTGTCTTCATTTGAAGTTACATTCGTGCTCTTGAGTTTGCAATATCAATGAATGTGTTTCAAGAGTAAGGGGTCACTTATGTTAATTCAGTTCAATATGCTTAGCAATAGTAGCTGGAATGCTGAATCAATATTTCAGTGCGTTCTGCGAAAGTAGTGACTACAGCGGCTATACTTGCCTCACTTTGTATCAGAGTCTATTCTAGTAAGCCTAGTAAAGATCTGATAGAGCTTAATTACACTTAGACATACACATTGAGCCATTGCTGACATTCGAACTAAGGGACAAATTCACATAATAATTGTATATGAGTTTTGAAAATAATTTATCATGATCAATAAGCAATTTATATATCAAAGTTTTCATATATCAAAGTTTATCGATAGCTTTAACAATTGCTGAAATATATTTATCGTTAATAGTATCAATCTGACTATTAACGATATTTATATTAAATATCTATATGAATATTTTACTCTTATATTAATTCATTAATATTAATATTTTTATATGTATATTATTAATCTGCTATTTATCGTTCACTCACAATAATTAGCATGAGAACTACTTCTTATAGCAATATTTAGTCGTGCTTTTTGGCTCTAGTCTCTTGCAGCTGCGCTGAAAACACGGAGCTGCCATTGATGACGTCGCTGACGTCGCAACGTTGGCAGCGCTGCCGAAGCATCTCTGCGTACACGTTATCAGGACGAGCAGCAGGACGAGCGGGGGTTTCTGGCTGTGAATATGGGAGCTCTACCTTTCGCCCCTCGGCCGCCCACACTTAACGCCAGCAAAAAAGGAGAAAAAAAAAATTGTCCCACACAATCGATTGGTGTTGCCTCCAACTGCCGCGAGGGCTGCCATTGTTGTTGTTGTAGTTGTTGTAGTCGTCGTTGTCGTTGTTGTCGTTGTTGTTGTTGTTGTTGTTGTTGATTTTATGGCATGCTGCAAACTATCTGTCGCTTTTGTTTTACGATTCCTTTTGCGCTTGATGATCGTCACCGTTGCGGGCGTCGCTGGCATTGCTGGATTCGTTTGTGTTCCCTGTGATTCCCACACTCTCTGGGCATCTCTCTCGCTCTCTCCTTCTCGCTCTCTCTCCCTCTTTTTTTTTTTGGTTTAAGCTCCGTCCCTGCCGTCGCATGGCCAGCGGCGTAATCGTGTTGCTGTTTGCTGCATTGGATGTTTGTTTGTCTCCGCAATTCCAAACGAAGCCCCAGCCCCAGTAACAGCCCCCCCCAGTCCCCTAGTCGCCCAATCCCGGCCAGCTTTAGCTACAGCCTTAGCCAGAATGCGAGCCGGCAATGTCGTGGTGGCTAAGGCGGAAGGGACGGCGCGGCGGTGCGATTGCGGTGCTGGATTTCATTGTTGGTTCTTTGCTGAGCGCTTTTTTCGCACTCTGCCGCTGCAATCTCGGTGTAATATTTTATTTTCAATTCGCATTTAGTGCAGCCGTGGCAGCCGGCGTTGCCCACGTTTCATTCGGGTTTCGGGTTTGGTTTGGCTGGGAGTTTGGGGCCGCATCTAAGGGAAGAATAAATTGTATCTGACAATTGGCAATTGGCCTATCCGCCCGTTTGATAGTGCGAGTGGGCGCAGCTCCAAATAGGCAGCCAGCCAGAGGGACAGAGGGGCAGAGGGGCGGAGAGACTGAGTCACGATAAGCGCTGAGCGGGTGGTAAGGGGGGTCGAGGTGGCTGGCCTATAAATTGTGGGCGTGGCATGCGTCGCATGTCCCAGCATTTTATGCTGAATCACGAATTGCATTAGACAAGGCACTCGCACTGCGGTCGAGCCTCGCCCAATTGGATTATCACATGTCCTGAGCCACTCCGGCTGACACTTTTCATTACAATTTTTGTGCGCTCGCACGTTGAGCATTGAGCACTGAGCACTGAGTGTTGAGCGTTGAGCGTTGAGCGTTGAGCGTCGCAGAAAAGTGTCATCCGGGGAACATGCTTTAAACAGTTCCATCAACGACAAAGCTGCGCCCGGTTCTGGACTGGACTGGGAAATCGAAGTAATCCAGCTGCACTGATAAATGTCAAATAAGCTTCGAGTGTGTGTGCTCGGCTGGGAGCTCGGCGAGTTGAGCGTGGCGTGAAATGCTTTTTAAGCACTCACTCGAACCACACACACACACTTACACACCAGCACACACACACACACACACACAGTGCTGTCATACTTTTGCGATCGAATAAAGCTAGATTTGCAAAAAATAGAAGCTAAAATAAGCTAAGTTCAAGAAAAATAAGTTAAAAAAAAAAAAAAAAAGGTTTTAGAAACAATATTTTCTTGATTAAATTCATATTAATGCATAATATGCTTAAATATTAATTCGTTTTCAATTGTTATTTCATGATTGTAAAAAATGCTGTATTTATATATTTTAAATACAAAAAAAAAAGTTTTGTAAAAGGTGGAAAAAGGCAAAAAAAAAAAAAAAAAGAGGTTTTAACAACACTATTTTCTTCATTAAATTAAATTTAATTCATACTATTCATTCGTTCTAAATTGTTTTTTCATGATTTTAAAAATTATATATATATATAATAATAAAAAAAAAAAAAAGTGGTTTTAAAAACACTATTTTCTTGATTAAATTCATATTAATTCATACTATGCATTATTATTCATTCGCTCTAAATTATTCTTTCATTAAACAAAATTTTACCAGGTGAAACAAATTGTATATTTTAATGTTTTATTTGAAAGAAGAATCTTTTATTATTATAAATATGAATATAATAATGGCAGCTGTTTTTAGATAGAATAATAAAATACAATTTTTTTCTCCTCGTATAATTTTATATTCCACTGTAGATGTGAAAAAGAAGCTATGGCTTTCAAAAAACTAAATTAATTTCTTATAAAGCTAGAATTCCCGCAAGTCAAATCTGACTGGAAAAAAGCTAAAGTGTCAGCACTACAACAACACTAGCTGGCAATGTAAATGGCGCTGTCGATGACCATGTTGGACCATGTCGAGGGCGCATTACGAGCAAACAAAATTTTTGCTCTGTCAACTAAATGTCAGAAAAATGGCCGGCAATAGCACTGCGCTGTGTGAGTTGAGCTGAGCTGAGCTGAGCTCCCACTGCTGCTGCTGCTGCTGCTGCTCCTTGATGCTGTCTCCGGCACGCACGCACTTGATCAATCATGCGAGCCTGACGACGCTGCGGCTGACAACTGTGTGTGTGTGTGTGTGTGAGTGTGTGAGTGTATCTGTGTGTGTTGTATTTGCATTGATGACAACTACATGTCCGCAGCCGCAGCGGGCGGTGCCTGTTGACGATTATGGAGCACCTGCGAGCGTTGCCAACGATTTGGCCAACAGATTACGCTAAAATGTGGCCAACACCCTGACAACTGTCTGTCACCTAGCACACGACGCATATTAATAAGCCCTTTGGCAGCGGCCATAACAAATGGCCTGCCATTCGTTCTAGTCCAACCAATCGACGACCATTAACCAGCACTCGGCAAGCAGTCCGCAAAGCACTTCGGAAAAGCAGAGGAAAAAAAAAAGAAAAACATGAGAAGAAAGAAAAAACGAGAAAATCAAGAGAAAACCAACGCAAAGTTGATATAAAACGTTTGTTTGAAAATGCCGCTGCAAATCCAAACAAATGTTTGTGCTTTTAACTGGGATTATCGACGCGATATTTATTGTGCATAATTTGTCTTAAGCCCAACAGCCGAGAGCTACACACAAAACACAGGCAGGCAGGCCGACAGTCAGACAGCCAGACAAATGGACAGAGTCGAACGTGAGTCTGACCACACTCGCAAATTAGGGCGTTAGACAAGCAAATGCGAACAGCTTATAGATAAGTATTTAGAAATTTCCTGAATTTTAAATAATAATACGAGTACATCAATTCCATTCAATATGTCTAGCATTGAGTAGATACAATTGATACAGGAGAGGGAGAGAAAGAGACCGAGAGATAGAGGGGAGAGGGAGAAAGAGCGACTTAAACGTATACTGAGGGTGAGGGAGAAAATGAGAGGGAACTGGGGAGAGATAGAAGGAGAGAGAGAGAGAGAGAGAGAGAGAGAAGGAGAGAGAGGGAGGGAGAGAGAAGGAGAGAGATAGAAGGAGAGAAAGAGAGAGAAGGAAGGAGAGAGAGAGAGAAGGAGATAGAGAGAAGGAGAGAGAGAGAGAAGGAGAGAGAGAGAGAGAGAGAAGGAGAGAGAGAGAGAAGGAGTGAGAGGGAGAGAGTTAAAGGAGAAAGATTGAGTTAGAAAGATGAAAAAAGAGAAAGAGGCAGACAAAGAAAGACATCGATTGAGAAAACCTAGAATAAAAGAAAAAGGGAGAGTAAGAGAGAGGAAAAAGAAAGAGTAAGAGAAAAAAAGTAAATATTATCAGGAATGAGAAAGTGTAGAGAGCAAAAAAGTAAAAAGGATCAATAGGAGAGAGAAATAGAAAGAGAAAGAGAAAAAAAGAGAAAACAAATATTGGAGAGAGATAAAGACATATACTGAGAAAGAGAGAGAGAGATAGAGAGAGAGAGAGAGAGAGACTGAAATAAAGGCAAAGATATTGAAAAATTAAGTGAGAGATATAATGAAAGAGAGACAAAAAAAGGGAAAGAAAGAAAAAAATCAAATTGAAAGAAAGAGAAAGAGAACTAAAGCTAGAGAATGTCTAACAAAAAAGGGAAAATCAGAAAAATAAAAAGTTACTCGCATAAAAGAAAAGCCGTGAGCAAAAGAAAGAGAAAAAGGGAGGGGGATCGACACTAAAATAAGCGGAGATAGAGAGAGGGAGATACAGAATAAGCCACAAAGTAAGATTAACGGAGACATTAGGGTATTCAGAGTGAAAGAGTGAGGGACACTGATTAAAAGAGGGAGAGAGTGGAAATGGAGAGACAGCATAGAGAAAGCATTAAATTTAGGTGGAGAATGTTTCACTTTTTTCTAAATTTTCTTAGCTTGCATATATCTTATTGAGCTGCTCTTTATAAAAAGTTTATTAAATTTATAAACAAATAAATACTTGGTTATGCTGTTTTATATTTATTGCATTTGACATTAATATACCATAACATGATTTTTCAATGCAAAAATCCACTTTCTATGTGTGTATATAAATTATAGGCTGGTTTAAAGAAATGTGGTTAGAATCAACATTTTATGTTTTGTGGTTATAAATCACTTTTTGGTCTACAAATTTATCAATGCATTTAATTTTGAGACATTCTGTGCAAATCAATAATAAAGAAACATACAAAAACTGCAAAAATAATCAAAAATTGTGCCCGCCTAAAGCCTCAACATTTTGCACCTTTTTCTCACGCAATGTCGCCCACCTCAACTTGATTTCAGAGTTATGGCAACCCAATGAAACATTGCTGTAATTAAGTGCAAGACAACGGGCCACGATGTTGCGACATTGTGGTGAATGAAAAAAAGAGTTGGCCAATTTGGCGCTTGTAAGACACACCTATAGACGCACACCTCTACACACCCACACACCCACACATACACGCACAAATACATTGAAAATTAATTAAAACACAAGCTAAAAGCATGTTAACAAGAGGCTTGAAACAGAAAAGCACGCGCAAACAAATGTGGTGTGCCCCGCCCCCCGTCAGCTGTGGCGAAGATCTGGGCGCATTACGCATACGCCGAGTGGCCCGTGTGAAAAATACATTTGGGCCAAAAGTTAACTGAAAAGAATTGCTAAGCCTAAGCTAGCTGTGGCAAAAGATGTGGCAAACAGCAAAGAAAAAAAAGGGCAAAAGACCTTTTCCATTAAGGTAAATGCCTAGCCTGCAAGAGGGTGACGCGACAGGACGGGGCGTGGCGGGTAGGGTTTGGGTACAGCCCGAGTCTTAAGCTTTGTTTTGGCGCAACTTTATCAGACACCCAATTAAAAGGGCTTTATAACAATTAGAGCTAATAACACGCTTCAATTGTTGCCAGCAGTGCCAGAGGGCATTCCCAAGCAGCGTATGCCAATGCCCCAGCCCCAAAAACTCTCAGATTCTCCCACGCTCAACATTTTATTTTTATTAGAATTGTGTTTTGTTTTCCTTCTCTCGCTCTCTCTTTTTTCTGAATCTGGCATTTTGTGGGTAAAGCTTATGGCATGGTTTTTTATGTGCTGCCATTTGGTTAGAACTGCGGTCGCAATTAAAGGGAAAACCACAGCAATTAGCAAATTGACAAGTGGATTTGTTTTTGCATTTCCAGGAGTTGCCACGCCCCCCTCAATCTCTCTCTCATTGTCTCTTTATTTTTTGGGCCAGCTGTAATTCTAGTTACTCTCATAAGTAATTAAAAATTGTATGGCCATTGTTTTGGCATTTAAGAGTCTCGACTCTCGATTGTCGACTGTCGGCAGTTGGACAACAAAAACTGAAACTCAAACAAAAAGTGCAAAGCGCAAATCTCACAAATTTGATAAATTAGTTGTTGTACGAGCGAGAAACTAGAAAAAAAAAAACAAACTTTTCTATGGTTTCGCCAGCCAGAAACTGAACTGAACTGAGCCGAGTTGAGCTAAGCTCAGCTGAGCTGCTTATCCGTCTGACTCTTTGACTGCACGCCTGGCTAAGAGCAAAACTTTCTGCCCAAATTCAAAATCCAATTTTTCGAATGAAAAGTCAAACATGAGTTTAACTTTTGATCCGTTTGGCTGCCTAAGCAGTCAACAGTCAGCAGTCAACAGTCAACAGTCGACAGTCCGTAGTCAACTTTTCGCCAATTGAAAAGCTTGGTGCTGCCACGCCCACTTTCAAATCAATCGGCGACATCTGCACTGCACCAGCCTCATCCTCAGCTCGACCCTCAAAATCGATATTTCAATTTAGCGCACATTTTCAGCTACTAATTTGCAATCATTGGCGTTTTTGTTAATTTTAATTTGATTATACACACGATGCAGCAACGGTTCATTGTTGCCCGCGGCTCGCAACAATGGCCAAAACGATCCGAACTTCTTATCGAAATTCAATTAAAAAGACACGTTCGAGTAGCCACATTGTTTTTTGCACCAAGAAGTAAATCAATTTAGTTGAACTCAAATTAGTTTCATTTCAATATTGGTTTGATTTAGATAAACTTATTTTGATTTCTTAATTGCAGCGCCGATGTTTATTTTTATTTTAATTATCAAATATTTTCAATGATAACTACAAAACAGAAACTATCGCTTATGATGCTATCCAGTAGCTATAACTTTTCAAAATAGACTTAGGAAAATACCCTAGCTCAAATGCTTTATAATATTCTTACATAAACAAACGAAATTCCTGCTTTTAAGTATCAAGTCAAGTCTTTACGCAAGATTCGATGCTGATGTAATATGCACACAATTATACATCAAATCTGCATTTGCATATGTCTGCATATATGCAGTAGTATTAGTGTGAGTCTAAGAGCTTGTGATAGAGTTGCTGTAAAAGTGTTATCCAATTGAGTTTGCGTAATAGTTGCAGGCCTGTCACTGGTCATTCTTACTCCACAAGATAAAGAGAGGGAGAGGGAGGGAGATAAATATAGCTGTTGCTGAAAGTAGTCGCGGGTGTTAAAGAGTGAGAGCGAGAAGGAGATAAATATAGCTTTAGCTGAATGAAGTCGCGGCTGTTGCTGCGTGAGAGCGAGACGGCATTCAAAGCTTCTCAGACAGCGACACTCTGATTGTCAGTGGACGAAGAGAGAAGCTGGCAAATAGAAATTGAAAAGCACATATTAAAGATACCAATGAATTCGCTATTGGGCGCAGTCGTAAAATTATATACGTAAAATGGAAGCTGAGCAAATGAGCATTTGAATTTGAATTCTCTTCTAGATTTAATTACGAATATCTTAAATTCAAATTCTTTTCATTAGACTTATGTTCCATGAAAGCTTTTACCAATATTTTAAAAATTTTCATATAGTTTCTAATTTGTGCGCATATTAAGCTATTCGCTCCACTGTGCGCATAATGTAATGTGACAATAATGATAGTTATTAAATGCAATTTTACACTTACACACACATACATATATCTACACAAATATTTATATATACATATATAGACGCGTAGCTATATGTATGCATATGTATATATATGTATTTATATGAATAATATTTGCTGATTTGCAGCTGCATTTTATGCATGCGCTGTCATCACATTCGCATTTCAATGAAATGCGCTGCGAAAATACGATTTTCTAATATCGAAAATCTAATTAACATTTCCCCAACGAAATAAGTATATATATATATATGTATATACATCACATATGTACACACAAATATATATATAACTGTAAGTGCTGGCAAAAATTAGAATTTAATCAGCTGCGATTGGCATTAATTGCTGTCAATTGCCATTGGATATTAGTGGCGCTGCTTTAAAGCTTGGCAAGCGTTATATATTTTATAAATTTAGTTAGTTATTCGCTTTGATGGCATATTATTGACCAAGTCTCTAGCCAATTGGCGCTGGGAGTTATCAATAGATAAAGAGTCATCGTATCGGTTACAGTGCTCGACTGACAATGCAACAAGCTAGGCAACAACAAAGCCCAGCCGCATGCCACAACAACTCATATACACAGTCAGCTAACCAACCAACTAGACAGACAGACATATGCACTATCAATACAGAGTGAGAGCGAGAGAGAGAGAGAGTGGGGGAGGGGGAGGGAGAGGGAGGCCAACATATGCCTGTGCTGGCGCTGCTGCAAACACATGCTCAATTGAATCGAAATTGAATTTGCAATTCTACGTGCTGCATCTAACGCCATTTTCTTTGGCATGCGGCTAGACTCAACGAGCATTTCAGCACTCTACATACACTGACAATTTTTATATGGTTAGTAAACTGGAAAAGGTTATTTGGTATAGTGATTGTTGAAATTGAGTAATGAGATATAAATAGGAAAGAATTTTACTGTCTATTGCAAAACTGAAAATAGTATTCGATAATTAACTCATAAATAAATATAATTTATTAAGGCTTTATAGGACATTTAAATATCTTTCGGCCAAGCTTTAATTAAAGCTACAACTCTTAATTTTATCTTCATAGCTTATAAAACCAAGTTACACTTGCTAAAAGCCTCAAAACAATTTGTTGCAGAGTAAATTTCTTTTTAAAAAATTTTTTTAAATTATTATTATCAAGTGGAATCTGTAGTTAAATTTTTTTTACCTTTACTATACACGGATTATAATTTACCTTTAGCGAATTACAGAAATTATTTAGCATTCGGACATTAACCTTGCATGAACATGTAAGAAATCTGAAGAGATTTGAACATCCTTCTTTGAGAATTAATAGATGAAAAATTAAATGCTGTTCATTTTATTATAAATACACATAGTACATTTATTAAGCTCGCAGGCTCAAAAACTATTGTATATTATGAATAGAATAAAACAGTATCGCATTTTCAATAAATATAAAATTTTGTCAATTAGAGTACAAGCTAAATTCTATTGGCATTCGCTGGATAAGCAAGAGGACTTGAGAAATGCTTAGATTGCATAAGATGCATTAGCTCTTATTCAAATTGTATTGTTAAAATACACTATAATATATTGTATTGAATCAATAAGAATATCTACAAAGAGCAAATGCTTATAAAGTTTTTCAAAAATAAACTAATCGGAGTATTCTTATTATAATCTAATGTTTTTCTTCATTAAGAAACCTTCAATTAGATTATGATTGAATATGACCACAAGAGTAAATGAAGAGTAGACTCAGTAGCTTCTACTTATTTTATACTTATTCACCACATTTATAATCTACGAAGTAAATAAATATATGTCTAGATGAATACCTTAATACCTTATCAACAATTAGAGCATTCACACTTCGGTTCTCAACTCGATTGCAAAAGTATTAGAAGTTTTTTACGCAGCTTTGCTGAGCATTTGGCAGCTCTGCTTTCCATGCCTTGGCTGCCATTGCGGTGCTATTCGATTTGCTTGTGCTGCAGACGATCTCCTATGTCCTTTTCTAGATGTGTGTATTTGCTTTCGCTTTTTTACATATTTGCATTTCGTTATTGAGATTGAGACAAAGGGCAGAAGAGAAGCAAAAAAAAAAAAAAAAAGAAAAAAAATTGCAGTCGCTGCTGCTGCTGCTGCATTCAGTCATCAATGAGTTTTTGCATTTTACACATTTCACTTGGCTCATCTTTGCAGCTGCTGATGCTTTTTCCTCTCTTTTCATTTTCTTCTTGAGCTCTTCTTCTTCTTCTTGTTGAAGCTGCCATTTTGCTGGCTGGATTCGCTTGCTTGACGCCTCTGAGCTTGAGTTGCTCTTGGGCATAATTGGAGCCCACATCTAAGCGACCCCGCCCACCACAACGCCTACCACCTACCGCCCACCAGTCACTGATTGGCAAATCGAGTGCAGGGCAAATGTGTTCAAAGTCTTTTGATTTATTGATTGATTGTCAAAGCGATTGCCGTCTGCTTGACTGGCTCGCAAGCAAATTTGTTGTACACAATAATTAAAATGCAAATACGCCCACCAAAATATATGAGAGTGTGTATGTGTGTGTGTGTGTGTGTGTGTGTGTGTGTAAAAGCATTTAAAGGTTAGCTGCATGTGGCATCTCTTTGTATTTGGCTTGTGGCACTATGCTTAAGACATATTTCCATTTCAAGTTGGATTTTACTTTTCTTTTTGCCAGCAAAAAAAAAAACATTACAGCGTTGCTCAGTCACTCGACAAAATGATTTGTATGTCAGACGAGCGAATAACCTGTAACACCCAAAACACACACACACACATATACACTCTCTCACACACTTTCCCACTCTCTCTCGCAGACATATCTGGTTCATATGCTAAGCGCCGTAAAGTATGCCGCACTTTTCCGTGTGCATTGAGGTAAAGTGTGTTGCTTTGTTGTTTCTTTGGCCGTGTGGCTTTGGCTGTGCTTTTCGCATATGCAAATGGCTTTGCGCAAGGACAAGTGTTTTCTTAAACATTCAGTAAACAAAGCAAACGACTACAGCAAGCAACATTCAACACACGAGCGTATCGTATGCCATTTCAGCCAGCGTCTTTCATCAAAATACAGTTAAAAATCAAAGCAAAGTTTTTTATAGACATTCCAAATAAAAACGATTCATAAATGGTGAAAATCGTGTGGCTTAGACATATCATATAAATACAATTTTTTAATATTTTGAGACAACAAATATTATGTTTTTGGCATTTAAATTTTCCCAGAAATAAAATTAAACTGTTATTTACTACATATTATGTAATTAATACATAAATGTGTTGAGAAAGGTATGGTAGGAAAAAGGAAGAAGAGGGAAGCGAGTTATAGATAAAAGATTCGAGAGAGATATACTCTTGTAAAGCAATATGCTGAAAGAGTTAGAAAGGAGAAAAATAATTAATATGTATTCATTCTTTTATTCACACTTTTTTTGCTGCTTTTTGATTCAATTAGCTTATCGCTCTCTTAAGTCCTACATCTCTTTCAATCTCTTACAGTCGTCAACTATCTATCTCACTCTCTTTCTCCCTCTCCCTCTCTCCCTCTCTCTCTCTCTCTCTCTCTCTCTCTCTCTCTCTCTCTGTCTATTTCGATTTATTTCTTTTCTTCTTAATTTTTTTCTCTCTTTATATCTCTCTCTCTCACTCCCTCTCTATCTCATTTTTCTGTATATCTTAATATTTTGATTAATCTCTTATTTTTTTCATTGCATCCTCTTTCCCTTTCCCTCTCTTTATATATATTTTGATTGATTTTGTTTGCTTCTTCATTTCTTTTCTCTTTTATTTTTGAGGTATCTCTTCTCTTCTCATTTCTGACATTTTCTTTTTCCTTCTCTCTCTCTCTCTCTCTCTCTCTCTCTCTCTCTTTTGATTTATCTCGTTTATTTGCTCTCTGTGTCTCTCTCTCTCTTAATCTACCGCTCCTCTACCTCATTGACTCTATCAATCTATACCTGTTGCTTTATCTTACTTATATACTACATTTTTCATACTTACTACTACTACTCTATTTTTCTACCCTCATTTATTCAGTCTCTTCACTAATCACCAATCGCCCTTCTATTCAGTTTTCGTTGTTTCAACTAAGTCCTATAGTTTTCTACATTATTGTTCAATAATATTTACCTAACTCTCAATTATGCCTTCACTCCATTCACTTATTCCCTTACGCTCGTAACATAACTTTTTCATAACACCTTTCTCTGCGATTTTCATAGTTCCCAACAAGGCTTACCAGTTTATATGAGTGCTTAGAAATATGTAGCAACTTTTTGGGTTTGGCTAAAAGCATAAGCAGCTTCTGTTTTGCCTCTCGCTCTCACAGCCTCTTTAGCACTTACAAACGGCATGTCATATCTATTATTTGTACATAGCATCAAGTTTGTATAGTTTAATTTCTGTTTCGCCTTGACTTGTTAGTATTGCCAGATCAGCGCGAAACTTTTGTTATTACCATATGCAGAGTAGTTTTTAAATATTTTTGGCGCAGGGGGTTCGGGGTTGAAAGAAGTTGATGGCCGGGGCTAATGTAATGCAAAGTCGTCGCAGGGAGCGTATTCCAGTTGCTGGCTCTGCCCAGCCTCATTTTCAGCGTTTCTTAGCAAATTTGCGAGGATATTTAAACTGTTTGAGAAGTTTTTTACGTGCGCCGTCATAGTTTGAAAGCTACTTTGGCATGGCTGGAGGTTTATGCAGCTGCATAAATGTTACTTCTACTTACGTAAATTACAAAATAAAGTTATTACGAAAAGTAATTTAAGTTAAAAATTTTTGTACGCCGCCAAGTAACCCGCGGAAATTGTGCAGCCAACTGGCAATGCCATGGCCCCTTTTTTCACTCTTTTTACGCTCTCTCTTTATCAGATCCTCCTCCTCTACCTATCCTCCTTTTTTTGTGTTTCTGGTGCAACCTGCATGTGGTGGGCGTGTGGCTAGAGAATTCGTGTCTGCCGGCTGTGTCGCCTCTTGCTGTTTGGCTGCTCCATAAAATCAGGTAACAAGTTGCGAAATAGTTTTGCTTTGGGGCTTTCAGCCCAGGCTCTAATGCAGCCAGCCAACTTAAAGCATTTGTGGCATAGAAGGACTGCAAATCAATTTGCATTAAACATTCAAGGCATCAACAACAACAGCAGCAGCAGCAGGAGCAGCCACAATAAAAACAAAAGCCCTGAAAAGTATGCAACAATAAACAAGACTCAAATTTCGAGTGCTAACAACTGCGCCATACTCTGCTCGGAGTCCCTCTGGATTGCACCGACCGCAGACTCAAATCAGTTAAATCTTTTTCGTCATTTTTCATAATTATTATTTGGGTAAGTTGAAGATTTTTTAATGTATTTTCCATATTGGTTTTTTTTGTTTCTTTGTGTTTAAAAAGTCAAATTAGGTAGCAGAAAGTTGGTTATATAATCTATAAGACAGACTGCAAAAAGAACATTAATAAAAAAAAAAATTAATAAATAAGAGATATTTAAGGAAGTGGATAGCTTAATTAACTTCTGTTTAGATTAAGTTGCCAAAAAAATATTTTTAAAAATAAGAGCTGTAATAAAATCGATTACTTTAATGATAACTAAAAAGATTTTGTTCTCTTAATTTATATTTTATGGGAAAATGTGTTTCATTATTTTGTAATCCTGAAAACACTGTAGTGAAATACAAAGCTCCCATTGCAACAATAACTAGATGTTAGCTGAAGTAGGCGAGGTCTCTTCAACTTTTTGAAGAAATCATAATTGAAAGGAGATCTACATGATTATAGACTTCGATTTGAGCTGAGTATCAGATGTCTCAGAGTAGCAGATATATGGTATGATCAAGTTAGAGTGATGTTTATGATTTAAGATGGTCAGAAGTTCATTTTCTATTTTGTATGGCTCAATTTCTTGTGTGATCAAGGTAGAGTGAT
Organism: Drosophila hamatofila; assembly: GCA_035045345.1. Lineage (NCBI taxonomy): Eukaryota > Metazoa > Arthropoda > Insecta > Diptera > Drosophilidae > Drosophila > Drosophila hamatofila. The sequence goes on along the minus strand of JAWNPA010000020.1, from coordinate 5,324,703 downwards.
ATTTATGATATTTATGATATTTATGATATTTATGATATTTATGATATTAATGATATTTATGATATTTATGATATTTATGATATTTATGATATTTATGATATTATATTTATGATACTTATGATATTTATGATATTTATAATACTTATGATATTTATGATCTTTATGATATTTATAATATTTATGATATTTATGATATTATATTTATGATATTTATGATATTATATTTATGATATTTATAATATTTATGATATTTATGATATTTTTGATATTTATAATATTATATATACTATATGATACTTATGATATTTATGATATTTATGAAATTTATGATATTTATAATATTTATGATATTTATGATATTATATTTATGATATTTATGATATTATATTTATGATATTTATAATATTTATGATATTTATGATATTTATGATATTTTTGATATTTATAATATTATATATACTATATGATACTTATGATATTTATGATATTTATGAAATTTGTGATATTTCTTCATTTTCTTAATTCTCTGATTAAATTTCTTATTTATATTTTAGATCTCTGCTTTGACCGCTTCCTGTTCTGCCAAGACTTTCTATTATAAACCGTTAACCCATATACCCATTTTAGCTTCGCCACACAGTGCATTGTACAAAACAAATTGAAAAAGTGCTCGGGTCAGTCATAAAGAATGCAAACTGCAGGTTAAAATCGAAACGGAAACTTTTAGCCTTGGCGCCCGGCGCATTGATTGAGTCAAGCGATTGCCGGCTGTGGGTGGTAAACAGTGTCCAGTCGGGGTTACGCTTAATCAATGGCCCAATAAACAACACACCAGCACAGAGAGGTAGAGAGAGGGAGTGGCAGAGGGAGAGAGGTTGAGAGAGGGCAGAAAGCTGTGCAATCATGGTCACATTGAATGCGCAGCGACAAAACTGTAAGCAATTGCACAAACCTGAAATGTTGCTGTTGTTGTTGTTTACACATGGTTGTTGTTTAGCTGTAAAATCAAGTTGAAAGTTGCTGGCAACTTGAGGTGCAAGTGTCGTGTTTTTGTCAATGGGCCAACAGCAGCAATTTCCGTTTCCTGTTGCCAACGTTGATGAAACTACGAAAAAAGAGGGAGAAATGGCAAAGAAAAAACGTCAAGCAACAAAAGTTTAGATTACAAATTCACATACGTACACTGGCCAACAGGGCAGCAGTTGATTTACAGTTGCTGCTTTTTTGTTATTGTTGCTGTTGTTGTTGTTGTTGTTGTTGTTGTTGTTGCAGTCTTGGCCAGCCGGCTGCATGTTTTGTGGTCATTCAGTGCGCTGCAATTGGAGCTTGTCTCAGCTCGTTGTTGTTGCTATTGTTGTTGTTGTTGTTGGCATTTCGGCTGTACTTTTTGCCACTGCCAGTCATGCGTGGCACGTGCTACGCTTTGATGTGGTGCTCGGTGCCCACTCCTTGCACTCCGCTCTCTGCTCTTCACGTGCCACACGCCCAATTTCTAAATAAACCTAAAGTAATAAAAACGAGCAAAAAACCTCAAGCAAGAGAGAGAGAGAAAGAGAGAGAGAAAAAAAAGGAAGAAACAAGTGAGAGAATGAAGAAGGCAAAGGAAACATCAGCAGCTCGTGGCACACACAGCAGTCGAGCTTCAAATGCTGCTTCTACATTTGGCTAAATTGGACTCAGCGAAAGCCACTGTCTAACACACACACACACACACACATGAATACACACACTCACACACACGCACAGCAACAACAACTTTGTAAATATTTTATGCAAAAACACAAACTGAGTGCGGCTCTGTCTCAGCCACAGAAGCTACCTGGAACATGTTTTTCAACACATCTGTACGATTGCATCAAATAATATTTACTTTGCTATACCACACACACACACACACACACATACACACGCACACACATGTCAGCTGTATCTGTATCTCAAGCATACGGTTCATTAGGCTGCTCAAGAGCCTCACTCAAATTTGTTACTTAAAAGTTTTGTAGCTCAACTTGCGGCAGTTAAGTAAATTTCCTAATGTTAACTACAAATTGACTTTGAATACATCAGCAATGTTGAGCGGCTGGCTGGAAGTGAAGAGCCACATCTTTTAAGCCTGGCCAAAACTCTGCTCTAATTGGCAAAAGAATGAAAACTGTTTGCCCATAATTGATATTTGAGAACTTTTACGCAAGTAAAGAGATGGAGAGAGAGAGAGAGAGAGAGGGAGAGGGAGAGGGAGACAGCTGTGGCCATGGCACAACGACCATAAATAAAGCAGTCTAATCAGCGCTGCCATTGGCAGCACTATTGTCACGTATTATTTTACATTTGTCTGCATTTGCATTGCCATTGCCATTCGCACTGCTGTTGTCAATGTGGCTGTTGTTGTTGTTGTTGTTGCTGCTGTTGCTGTTGGCATTGCTTATGCTCGTCCTGTCCATTGTGCACATAAATCTGCTAGAAGAGACTTTGGCTTTTTATGCCCTTTTTTGCATTAGCTGACATAAGTGGAGGACTAGAACTTAATACATAAATGAAATGTGAGCTTTCTTTTAGAAAATTAGTTTCCTTAATTATTCGTTGTATGTTATTTATATTTTTGTATTATTTTGTAGAATTCTGGAAGCTTTTCCTCATAAATTAAGACATAAATATTTTGAGATAATTATACACAACTTTTATCCACATATACATAAATATGTACATAGATTTTGAGAGCTTTATTCATTAACTGAAAATGGAAAAAAAAAAATATATATATATATACATATATAAATAAATAAATTATATATATATATATATATATATATTTTTTTTTTAAGACTTTAATTTTTCACAGCTAAGCTTGTTATATTATTTATGGCGAATTTTTAAAAAATATCTAAAATGTATTCATTTTATTTATATAATATATATAATTTTAATATTGAATGCATTTAAAATTATTTATATTTTTTATAAATACATTTCTTTCAGGAAAATTTAATAAAAATAATTTGAATTGAAATGAATAAAAAACAAATAATTTTAATTGGCTTGAAATATTATTAATAAAATGTTAACAAAATGTTTAATTTTTGTTGTAAAAAATGAGTACAAAATATCAAATGTATATATCAATTATTAATATATATTATAAATACATTATATTGTAGTACATGCATTAATAAAATACTATATAATAGAATTTTTTATTATATTATACATATATTTATTATATATTGAATATTTTGAATATTAAATAATATGATATATTTAATAGAAATAAGATTCAAATTAAATATTTGTTGGCTTAAGATCTTTACTAAAATCTGTGTTTTTTTTAAGAAAAGCAACCATTTAACTAAATAAATTCCATAAAATAGTATTAGAATTGTCTCTTTCTTATACACTCTTATTTGGCTACCACTCTTTTCTTTCTTTTTGCTTCATTGCTGTTAGAGCATTTGAAATTCGTTGCATGTCATACACAATGTACATATAGTATTTCTCTTTATTTATTTACTCCTTGTGAGTGAAGCGCACATTTTGAGGGGATGCAGCTTGAGTGGTTGCATATTGCCAACTTCAGTTTGTCTCGCTGTTTGGCTTCAGCGATAGCTTACACATCAACACACACACAAACAGGCAACACACACACACACATTCTCACTCACACAATATGCATTGTGGGGGCAGGCAGCAGGTGGCGCGATATTATTCCCGCAGCTGCTTGCCACGCGCTGTTCTTATACGATATGTTGTTGCTGTTGCTCATTGTTGCATTTGGCACATGGCTGGCATTTCGCTGAAATTTGTATAGCTGCTTGCTGCCACGTATTGTTGCATGCAACTGCCAGAGTCATTCAAATTCCGTGACAATTCGATAAAATGCGACATTGTGACAGTGCAAAACAGCTAAGCCCGCCACGCTCAGCTATTGCTATTGATTTGCTCTCTTTTTTTATGACTATATATATATGTATATACTTATATGAGAAGTGTATATATGTATATTTATATAGGGTTCACTTTTAAGCTCATATATGCGGCCAAACTCAGCTGGGACTTTGGCTGATTTACGAATGCCAAAAACACAAATCGAGCAGCTATATAAAACTTGAGCTGCTTAAAGTGTGCCTTGTGGAATACAAAAAACACACTCAGAGACAATGAGAGAGAGAGAGAGAGACACCTAGAGGACACAATCACGGTAATTGAGAACTTTTTGGCAATGGAAAATGTAAAAAAAAAGCGCAAAAGTCGACAGAGCCAAGTGAAGATTTACTTCATTTTTGGCAAAGCTCCCACAAATGCGTGTGTGTGTGTGTGTGCGTAAGAAATATGTGCTGTGGCGCACAGGAAGGTAGAATAACAGACTCGCGTCATAATTTACACGTGTGTGCGAGATGAAAAAAAAAAAGGCAAAGTGTGGAGACAAAACCCCAACTCAAAACTCAACCCCAATCCAAGCTCAGCTCTCCTTTGACTCGTAGGTCAGCAGTCAGTTGGCAGGGCAAGTTGTTGGCAAACGCTTGCAGCTGGCTAAAAAGTGTGAAAGAGCGATAAGATAGTAGATGAGTTGGGGGGGGGAGGGGCCGCTGTCACCCAGCCATTAGCCACTGTGTTGAGCTGACTCTCATTAGGCCCGGCTCTCGGCCCGGTTTATGCAAATTATGCGCCTTTCTTTCTGCTCGCTCGCTGGCAACTTAATCATGCATGTTTACACGCAGTACAAGTACAAAACTCAAACAACAAACCGAAACAACAAACAAGATTCGACAACAAAGCAACTGAAATACAAGACAAGCACGACCTGCAGAGTCAGAATGCTCTGCTCCCACCTCCACATCTCTCGCCTCCTCTTCCACCTCCTGCCCCCACAGACTCTCCACACAATTCCTTCACAGTCCAATGATATATGCAATCCCTAGGCGGGCGAGGCTAATCAACGCGCGCATGCCGAAACACAAACATTTAACTGAATTAACTTTGTTTACAGCACAACATTTTTGCATAGCTAATTAGACGGCGAACGGGGCCAAGGCGCGTTCAAAGCCTTGAATATATAGCCATCCGGACCATCAGAAACCCAGCCCATCCACCCCATCTACAGCTAATTCCCTGTCGAACTCGGCTCTCAGCCCTTGCCCTTTGCCCCTTGCCTCTTGCAACCCATTCACTCTTAACGTACGTGTTTTTATGCTTGGCAACAAAACATTTACACGTTTTACTCTACTGCCAATTTTCTGGAATACAAACAAATTCCAATTGGAGTTCGAGTTGGAGTTGGGCCTGAAAACTCTTCAAAAAAGATTACGATTCAGTCTTTTTAAATTAATTCACAATTTAAGTCAGTAGAGAGCTGAGGCATTACGATGAATATTATTCTTATAAATTCTAATGGCTCTTATAGCAAGGAATCTATAAGTATTATAAATATTTTTTATTTATTTATTTATTTTTTAATTTTTGTTTTGAAATTTGTTTTATTTAAGCAAACATGTTAACATATAAAAATAAAAAAAAAAAAAAAAAAAAAAAAACATAAATAGTGGACAACGTTACACTAAAATTTTAAATTTAGATAACTGAATAACGAAAATTGTTGATTAGTTTATATAAATATTATATAATTTTAAATGTAATACAAAATATACTAAGAGTACAAAATGAAATAATATGTTTTACACATAATTATTTTTGTGAAATTCAAATTAAAAAAAATAATAATAATAAAAATCAATAAAAAAAATTATTTGTATTTTAAAATTTTTATAAGTTTAATTGCTACGAAGATAATTATGTGTAAAACATATGCCGTAATCCTTCAAGCAACGCAAACGTTTTTGAGAGTTTTAAAGTCAAGAAAGTTTATAATATTATGTAAATAATAATTATAATAACTTATTATACAGATATTATTTATTTATTTATATATATGCAGCATAAATTCGCCAATACAATTCAAATTCAATTTCAGCTTGAAAACTTTTAGCCTAAGATATATCAAATTTCGACGCGTTTTCATACCATGCCCCAATGGAAATCAATTTCAAGTTTGACTCGAAAGTTTTCAGACACAGCATAGCAGGTAACTAGGGACTGCTAAGCATGGCATGTAGAGTACATTTCAGTTGCAATTGTCATGATCATGATTCTTTGTGTTTCTTTTTTTCAGTACTTTGATTCCATCTTCGGCTGCGCGAATTGTTGCAGACACGAAAGTTTCTGTTTGTTTGGGGTATCTGGGAAAGTTGTCATAACGAAGAAAGTTTGTGCGGAGGCTCAGGTGCAGTCGTGGGCACGTAAAATATGGTTGGAAACAATGTGGAAATAGTGGAAAAACTGCCGCTTGTTTTATTTATGCATTTATAGTAGTTTTTCCTCATGACTCTTGAGTCGAATTCGTGCGGCGCTTCCTTTGGCACTCGTCACTTTTGCCGACTTTGTCTCATTTTTTATTTAAACAAAAAACTTTTGCCCATGCACAAAACTTGTACATTTCCCTTCTCGCTTTACCTATTTCTCTTCTTCTTCTTCTTCTTTTTTTTTTTTTTTTTTTTTGCAAAATTACCTAACGACAGAAGAGGGAGCGAGGAAGTTAGTTGCAAGCTCCGGCTATAACTTGGTGTAAGTAGCAAAAAGTTTTTGCAAATATTATTAAATAAGCAACATTGCGCGAACAGAAAGAAAGAGAGAGAGGGAGAGAGAGAGGGAGAGAGAAAAAGTTTGAAATTTGGTGACAACATCGGACAAAAAGCCAAAGAAATAAAAAATTTACATTGAAAAAAAGAAGTAAAATTATTTATATATATTTTAATTCAACAAGAATTATTATATAAAAAAGAAACATTGAAGAAGCAACTGAAATACTGCAGCTGATATAAATATACATACAAATATACTAAATATAATAATTCATAATAAAACTTTATCGCAATTGTCTCTTAAAGGAAGCTGCATATTGTGAAAGACCCATGAATGAGTGAGCAAATGCTAATAGTTAATAATAGAAAAGTTCTGTGAACATAAGTTTGCAAGCAAGACAAGTTTTTCATAGAACAATAAGTAAGAGGGCTGTTGTCGGAAGTGCTCGACTAGGGGATACCCTGAATGATGAGAAAACGAAATCTGATGAATAATTATATATTTTTAGATTATAAATAAAACGTATCAACTCTACCGTTCGTTTGCTTACTCAATGCTACCTGCTTTATACTTAATCGACTTATTCGATAATTGATATCGATAATAGAACAAGCTTTGATATCAAGTGTTAATATGCTGACTGAAATTAAAGTTACAAAATATGATAAAAAATGGCAAATGGTTGCTCAACGAAAATAAATTATCAGTTACTATCGATAATGAGCTGAAGTTTGTCGAAATAAATGAGCGATGATCGATGAGTGATCGAAATAAAATGATAAGCTCTTACTGATTATAATATATAGGAGTTCAATTGCTGAGTCAAATTGCTAAGACGGACCTAGATAGAACAAGAACAGAGATAGAACAAGCAGATACAGTTGGGTCGACTGAGCTCAACATCTTGATCAAGAATATATATACTTTATATACTGTTGTCTATCATATCTTCTTTTGCCTGTTGCAGGCATTTCAACACAATCTTTATACCCCGCAATCCCATTTGAAATGGTATATAAGGGGTAGTGGCGTATACATCATAAAAAGAAAATGCCTTCAGAAACTATATAAATTGAAAACATATATTTGAATATATAATTGATGAAGCAACAACAATTTCAACTGCCCTCAAGCATAAATCATTCCCGATAATCAAGTCATCAAAACTATGGCAAAGTCATTTGTGAATCAGTAAAAACAGTTAAATTGAACTGCAAAGGATTTGGATTTGAATTCGAATTCGGTCCAGACTCCCTGCCAGCTGGCACATAAATGTTGCAATGCGAGTTTGTCTCGAAGTAATTAAAATAATAGCCATTGAGAAAGCAAAAGGGCACTCGAAATAGGAATTTGCGCTTCGTGCTCGTAAAATGTCCCAACAATGTAGAACACCATCCATCAGACGTCAATTGTATGCCAACTGACAACAAATCAAACTGTCATCCAGCACAGCCAAAGCTAGCCCAGACAGACAGAGAGACAGACATACAGACAGAGAGACAGACAGAGAGACAGACAGAGAGACGAGTCAGAGCAGTCGGAAGAGTCAGCAGTTGAGCCAGTGAAGCATTCAACCAGTCCAAAGTATTTGTGGAGCGCCATATTTGAAATTATGCCACATGCATTGGCATTGGAAGGGTCTCTCTTTCTATGTGTATACATGTGTGTGTGTGTGTGTGTAAGTGTGTGTGTTTGTGTGTTGCTGCCTTGTGGCACAATTTCTATATGCAGGCATCTATCTATCCATCTAGTTTGTGTCTCGTTGCAGCTGTCAGCGCTCTATTTTGCAGTTCATCATCATTGTCATTGACATTTTCGAGTGGTTACAATGGCAAGCAGTGCCTGCCTAGGCACTCTCAGGGGAGTCGAGTGTGTGGATAGTGAGAGAGGGGTAGAGAGAAGGGTAGAAAAGGCAGAGACTCTATACTTGACTAGGGGCAACTGCATTGCTTTCGATTTATTTGCGCCTGAAAGATTTATGCGTTTGAAATATGGCAAATTGCCATACTCGACACGCTTACATATTACTCATAAAACATTGAATATTAAAGCTCGATTTTCGAGTAAAATCATTTTATTATATGTAAAAGTAAAATTCGTAGACTGACTCATAATTGAAATGGATTTTCTGCTCGTATTTTCTGTATATTTTAATTGGGTTTTCATGCCATATAATTTTAGGTATCTGTAGGTATTTGTAAAGACATTTTGCAGGCTTTTATTTTGAGTAGAAATGATCAAAATGTAATAAACTTCAGATAAAGAAATGAATGAAAATGGATTAGAATTTTTATATATTTATTAAATATAGTTTTGGGTTGATAAATTTAAAATTTTACTTAAGTTGTTTACGTAGTTTCAAGAGGTGAGCCCAACTGCTTCAGACTTTGCGTCTTGGGCCTTTAGTCTAGGTCCCGGATTATTGTTATAGTATTTATATATTACTCTTTACTCTCTTTCTAGTTAGTTGTTTGTTAGTATTTCACGCTAAGAGTCTTCAGAAAACTATCTTTAAGAAGCAATTTCATTATAGACAAGGCAATAGAATAGTCGGAATTGGAATACTTCTATGGTTCACTGCAAAAGTAATATTGCACTATGAAGATGAGGCTGGAGTTGCCTGGTTCGTGAGGAACTCTGTGCTGCATTGAGAATCTCTATGAGATCTAGGGGTTCCTACAGTCTCTGAATTTATTGGACGATACAACTCCAGATACGCGGACTTATAGAGGGATTCAACAAACAACACAGCTCGCAACTCATTTACGAACTGGAATACTACGCGCTCTGGACCGCAGGAAAATCCGAAACAGAAACTAATCTTTTCTGAAGATATACAATTTAAGATATACATATATATCTAGCTTACAGGCTAACATGTAAGGCTTTAAAGGAACATGCGCTATTGAGTCGAAAGACAAAGGGCTGAACTCTTGTTTTGATTTGAAAAATATATTTTTTGTGTATTTAATAAGTGTCGTATAAGATAAATAATATCATGAAAGTACTATTTATTTTCTCCCTACAACCTATAGTACAAATATCTCATCTAAGTAATGTTAAGCATCGCTCAAATATCTCTTTATTAAATACTCCTCTTAATCGTAATATTTTCATACATCAAAAGTCGTTTCGCTCAGGCATCATAACTGAATGGGGAAACATGATGCTTATATATTTACATATCTCACCTGCTGTGTGTAAATTGAAATAGCTTAAAAAGCATCTGATATCCGATGAGGGGAAATGTGATTGGCTGGCTGGCTGGCTGGCAAGATGTTGTGCATTAGATACCTGCAATGGGAGGGGTCGGAGGTAGAGTTGGAGGTGGAGGTGGAGGTGGGGAGGTTAACTGGAGTCAGGAACTGAGCTCCGGCCACTCGATTGACTGTGAAATAGGAACCACTTTGCGCAAAGCTAATAAGGAATAAGGAATGACGGAATAGCGGAATCGATATTGCCATGACACCTACAGGACGAATTTGAATTTTGGGCAGGCGGAAATTGATGCCATTACGGTTTTGTCTGAAGTCTGACGCTGAGTGCCACGCCGGAAGTAGCTCGTGGTGCACTTTTATTTAAAGAAAAATGCCAAAATGCCGGTGGCAAAAACACCAAAACCAAAACAAAAAAAAAAGAAAAGGAAGCCAAAGTGAAAGCGAGCGTGAAAGAGCTGCAAGAAGAAGAGCCCAACAATGTATGGATATGTGTGTGCGTATATTTTTGGGTACCACTGTCTGCCGACACTTTTTCAGACAGACGCATATATCACACTGACAGACAGCTGGGCAGATGGACGGACGGACAGTGGCACGGCTGTGGCACCCACAACACATCAGTCAATTTATCTCCAACGATTCGAATGTGTGTATGTGTGTGTGTGTGTGTGTGTGTGTGTGTGTGTAAATATTACGCAGTTTATACACAAGTGTGTGTGGACTGGCCCATTGAACTTTAGCAGTCAAATGAAGGCGGGGCCTGCGCATGAAATCTACATATATTGATAAATGACCCAAGTCCCCTCTCCCAAATCGATGGCTCGATGGATGCCGCTTGACAGCCGGACGGACGGAGGGACGGGCGAAGGCGAGGCGAGCGCAATTGATGCGCGCATTTATATCGGCCATATTAAAGTTAAGCCGCATGGCTCTCAGGCTCCTGGACTCGGGGACTCCCGGACTACAGGAGTCTCGGCCTCTCGGTTTTGATTTCATTTAATCAGCTGACGACAATTAAGTAAGTTATGCCGGCACGTGCTGCAAAAAACTTCATCAAAATTAACGACAACAGAGCGCGAAGTGTAAAATAATTACTCGGCTTTTTGCATTGCTTGTGCCAGCTTCGAGCTTGCAATGGGCATTGGGAATGGGGATTGGCATTGGGATTGGAGCTGGGTCTGGAATTGGGTTTTGCATTGGTTTACGCATATTGCTGTCGCTTGACTGTTGATTCCTTCTCGCTCTCTCATACGAGTAATTAATTAAATAAGCGCCTCAGCCCGCAGATACATTGAATGGCTTACTGCGTAGCCTGTAAAGCGCCTGATTGACTTTTGGTTTGGCCAGCTGCCTTTCGACCGGCCGCCGTCGCCTTGTCGTCCTTCGGCACCAATTATTCAGCGCAGCAACAATTTAAAAACATTTTAAAATTCAGCTGAAAGCATTCCATTAAATGCGCGAACACAATTCTTTATTAAAAATTTTATTGCACTTCCTGTTTAATTATTTATAAATAACGCCTTGCATTAACTCTTCTGCAAACTAGAGCTGGGATTCTTTAATGCTATATAGCAGGGAAGAGTGCACGTAGCATGAATAAATGGGAGATATATTGTGGAGTATAGATGGTGCTTAATGTGGGTTTGCAGCCTAATGTGGGTGTAGTATGCGGAGGGAGGCGTGTCTCAGCCTAATAACTATCTATACTTGGTCGTGGGAATGCACTGCAGCAGGTCCATCTATTCATCTGTTTGACTATCCGTCTGGTCGATCATTTGTCCGTCTGTCTGTCTGTCTATTCATCTCTCCACCCATATGCCCATTTATCCCACTCTCTGTTCGACCACTCGTGGGTCTGTCCGTTTGCCCGCTAGGCCAGCTGTCCTTCTATCCGCTTATTCATCTGTTTGTCCGTCTATTCGTGCGTCTGTTGGTTCGACTGGTCGTTCATCTGGTCCTCTGTGTGCTTGAGTGCTTGTGCCTATCTCTATATCCGTCCGTCCATTTGTCTATGCATCCGTCAGCCTTTTCTTAAGGATGCCGCCATCTTGAAAATTATCAGAGTTAATAATTTAATACTTTAAATATTCATGTGTGATGTGATTTTATTAGTTTACTAAGCGTTGATTGTCGTTAGTACAGACGACATAATAATAATAATAATAATAATAATAATAATAATAATAATAATAATAATAATAATAATAATAATAATAATAATAATAATAATAATAATAATAATAATAATAATAATAATAATAATAATAATAATAATAATAATAATAATAATAATAATAATAATAATAATTATAATAATAATAGTAATAATAATAAATAATAATAAATAATATTTAAGAACTTTGCAGATTTTAAATACTTTTGATTTTATATATGTATACCATTCCACACAAAATTAAATTATTTCTAATACTTTAAGCTGGTAATTTGGTAGTATATACATATTTGAATTGCATTAAGAATATATCTCTAGAAGCCAAAGCATTTAAAACTTGCCCGATTCTCATTTTAAATGCTGTAAACAGAGCTAGTGGAGGTAACCTCACATACCTACATATATATGCATTTATATATGTAAATTCTCTCTGTGTTTTAGTACATGTATGTGTACAGTAATCCCAGTATGATTTAAGCAACATCCCTTCTCATGTGTCTATCAGAGCATCTACTAGTCGAGTACTGCCAACTTGAGCATTCGGTCATGTTTTTCATGTTCTGTGCTCTCATAAACCACAGTCTCCTGGCCAGCTTATTGCTGTCCTTGACTCGCCAACAAAAATCCAGTTAAATAACATTTAAATTAGAACTGGGTTTTTTATGATTTTTTTTCGAACTACTCTATGAGGGATGGGGGGCGATGTAGGCGGGCCGTTGCATGCGGTACATAACAACAGAAAAGTTGTTAAGTAGTTGGCAACTTTTATTGCCTGGCCAACATGATCCATAAGCCGCACTTAGTTGGCCTTCAACGGCTGCTCAAACATTGTGTAAGCTCGATTTGCTTGTTGTTGTTGTGCTGTTGTTGTTGGCTAACTCAGCTGAAAAAGCCGTGTCCAGTTGTTAATTGTGCTGTGGACAAGGGTTGAGCATGAGAGGCTTTTGCGTAGTAATTGCAATTGAAAGTTTCTTCATAATGCTGCCAGCTTGTATTAGTGGGTGGGGTTAGATATGTATGTGTGTGTGTGTGTGAGTGTATGTGTGTGTGTGTGCTTATGCATATGTATTAAATGTCTTTGCTAGGCTAGGCAGTGGAACAAACCAAGGCGCTGTGGCATGTTGCATGCTGCTTGCTGCACACACATGAAATTATAACATTTAATTTTTAATTATGAGTGCTATTAACATGGCCAAAAGTTTTTGCCCCCTGGCAGGCGGCAAGCGCTGCCAGACGGCCATAAAATAAATGACAAAATAAAAATGCCAACAGAGCGACAGAGCTGAAATTATTATTTTGCATTTAAGAGCAGGCAGCAGCAGCAGCAGCAGCAGCTGTGCCACCACTTGCTACCTACTCTCCCTCTCTCTCCCTCTCTCTCCCTCTCTCTCCCTCTCTTTCTCAGTCTCCGTCTCTCTCTGGCAGCTGGCAACTAATTATGTGGAATAATGAAACAATCATGGCAGCTCCTGCAGGTTATTTGCGGCACATTTTTCTCTTTTTTGTTGTTGTTGTAATTTTAAATAAATTATTTCTATTTTCGCTCCGCTTTTGCTTTGACAGTCCTTGGCGCACATTAAATTTTATTTCCATTTCAATTTGGAATTTGTCTTAATGAATACTCGATATATGTATTTATGGCTGGGGCGCACCTGTTTACACGGGCTAATTGTATGCGAATCGCTGGCGTATTGTACTTTGCATAAAAACAATAAATATCATTAACAAGCAAAAAACAAAAAAAAAAACAAAAATGTTGCATGCAGTTGGCATTTGATTTATGGGCGTGGCTGGGGTCAGTTTTTGCACAGAAATTGTGCTCAAATGCAGTTCGTGTTGTTTTCATTTCAGTTTTTATTATTTATCAATAGTTTTTGTATGCTTTCGCATATATATATACCCTGTAGATGGTCAAGCAAATGGTATATACTACTTGATAATTTTAAATTAATTTTAATTTCTCTTTTATCAAAACATTAAATTGCTCTATAAAATATCTTCACACATTAACATTTGGCAGTAATTTTATGCCAAATTTTTAATACCCTGTAATTTTAGAGTTTCCATTTTCACATATCATTCCCAGTAAATATTATTGATGAATATATTTACTTTATATTCATATTCATCTTGTGCTTCATCATCACTCTCATCTATAGTATTTTTGTTTTAATTTTCATATACCCTGTAATTTTGAAGTGTTCCTCTTTATCTATATATCATTCCCAACACATATTCCTTATCAGAATATCAATTTTGTATTCATGTTCATCTCATGCAACAACTCTATCATCACACTCACTTACAGACTTTCATATACAATGAAATCCATATCATATCTAAAATCATCATAAATTCATCTTCATCTCGATCGTTGTATTTACAATTCTCCACACTACTTTTGCCTACAGCAGTTTTTACAGATTTTCATATACTTTATAGTCCAAGAGTACATCCTTTCATCTACATATCATCATATATTCCTATTGATCTCGTGATCTGTATCCACAACTATTTACAGAGTATCATTACACATCTAGATTATTTTTCTAGACATTCATATACCCATATATAATCCAAGAGTTCATTTACATTCATATTTATATTCATCTCGTGTTCTTCATCCACAACTCTTTACTGGGTATCATCATACTCATATAGATGATTTTTTTACATATTTTCATATACCGTCTATTCCAAGGGCAGCTCACTTCATACCCATATGAATCAGATATTCATACTCATCTCAATCTCTACGTTCACAACTCTTTACAGGGTATCTGCACACTCACCCACATCAGTTTGCATTGATTTTTTGTATCGCGTCGCAGCTCATGCATTCCAGGTGTTGATGCATTATTAATGCCATTTTAAATGCCACATTCAATTGCTGGCTGGCTTTGAATGCCGTCGCATTACCTAAAATCCCGTTTATTTTGAATTTAAATTGTAATTAAATTAATGATAGCAGCCAAATACACGGACATCGCATCGGCAACGGGTTGAGGCGCATTTCATTTGTAATTTAATACAAAATATATTGTAATTTACTTAAGAGCTCTTCTGCCATACAGAATAATTCCATTTTAAATATTGCGTTAACATATTTGTGTCGCAACATTTTAAGCTCCGTTGGCCAAATGCAATTAACAAATAAAATCGGGGAATTAAAGAATGCACTTAATGCGGCCACAGTTCTGCTTTATTTGCCACTAGTAACATTAATGATAGCCAACAAGTCTCTGATGTAATTTTCGCTCGTGCAACACGGCGAATACGCAATATTTTGACTTGATTCTCAATCATCATTAAAAGGCAAAGCGTTGCTCTACTTTTGCTCAGCTGCAAACGTTTCTTAAGCTTCTACATAATTATTATGAACATTTACATTTTCATTATCATCATTATCATTAGCATTATTATGGCGTAATCATCATTAATCTGATTCACCTTGGTCAAGTTGCAAAGTCTAAAATGCCTTAAGCTTCAACATTAGCAGCATCATCATCATCATCATCATCATTAGCATTATTAAGTTTATAGCTCTATTCATTAGTTACGTCAATACTCAGGGGTCTAATTATTCCATGTGCTTCCACTGACTGCGCGTCTAAATTGCATTATTATCAGCATTATTGTGGCCATAAATATAATGGAAGATTTTCAGGTTCGTTGCCATGCGGCATTGAGATAAACTTTACAATTGAAATTTAACAGAGGTCGCGTCTATCTCTCTCTCTATCTCTCTCTCTATCTCTCTCTGGTTCTCTGTTCCATTATAGATATTCATGACCTAATTGAATTAGGGATTATATATTAATTGATATTTGGTTAGGTTATTATAGATTAGTTCATGTTCAAACTACTTGAATGCAAGTCTCGTCAATCAATACAATTTACATTCAGTCATGGCTATCTAGTAGCAAAGAGAGTGCAAGACTGTAATTTACTGACTAAGCCATTGATTGATAAATTCAATTATTGAAGACTACACCAACTGAGGACTCATAGAAAAACTAGCAGATTAATTTGATTGAATGAAATTAACTAATTGGCTAACCAACTGATGGACTTATTTTCTGATTGAATGATAGTGAATGAACTGGATAAGCTAACTGGCTGCCAAATTGGTTAGAGATGGGATTGACGAGTTGAATGATTGAATGAATTCATTGAGTGAAGCAATGCCAGACTGCTTAGCCTAATGATGGATTGGCAGATAAATGGAAAATTTACTGATTGACTAACAAATGGACTTTCTAACTGATTGAATAATGAGAGATTGAATGATTGAAAGACTGATAAGCTAACTGACTGACAAACTGTTCGAAGAAGATTGATTGACTTGAATAGTTTGACCGACCGAGAGACAAACAACTAATTTGATTGTTTTTTGATTTGATTAAAGAATTGTCTGATTGACTGTTTGATTAAACGACTGATGAGCGGAAAATAAACTGATTGAATAGCCGAAATAGACTTATTGATAGCATGATTGATGAGTTTACTGACTGATAAGCTGATAAACAGAAATGTACAGACTTAGTGGATTATTGAATGACAACTCACTTGAAGAGCTTTGTGATTGACCGATTGACGATTTATCAAAGTAAATGTTTGCTTGGCTGATAGATGGATCAGATGACTTACTGATCATATGGCTGATTGGTAGTCAGGAGATGCCCAAACTTCAAGAACTAAAGCGTAAAAATATTCCATAGGTATCATTTCTGATGAAAAATCATGCTGCAATTAAATAAATCTGACTAAGTCTTCATTCATTCAATTCAATAGATGATGAAATGCTTTTAACTTAAATTGCTTTTCCAAAAGTGCAATATTTGCTAGTCTTACATTTAAAGCATTTACTTTTAAGGCGTTTGCCTCAACACCAGGTAATGGTAAAAGTCAATGTTAACACTTGACTTATGAGAAAAGTGCAAGCAGTTAAATATTTAACATATAAATTAAGCAATTTGCACAAATTTCACCTGAGAATTAAATGTTAAGCTTGGGTCAGCTGGAAGGCTTTGCCAACTGGCACTTGGGCTAATTAAATGCAACTAACTATTTACATATGCAGACACCAAAGTTAACGCATTAATTAGCATAAATTTCAATGGCATGCGATATGCAAGTCGGATGCTGGCTAGCAGCTCGAGTTTGCCTCGAGTTTGCTCTTGGCGCGATTGACAAATGCAGTGTAAACAATTCAGCAGCAACAACAACGATGAGGACAACAATTTGATATGCCTTAATTTAAATGTTAATTCGTTTATCGAGTCCGCTGATGCGTTGAGCCTTTGTTTGTTATAATTGGCAATCTGTGATGGGAGCCAGTTGCCGTAGCACTTCAAGCTACGCAAAAGTCAATTAGTCTTTATTAAGCAAGCAGCAGCAGCAGCAGCAGCAGCCGCCCAGTCTGTCCATCTGTCTGTCTGTCTGTCTGTCGGTCTGTCTGTCGGTCTGTCCTGCTGTCTGGCTGGTAATGCAAATGTTGTGTGTTACGCCATAAAAATGCAGTCGCTGTCAGTTACAAACACAGATATACATACAGCTACAGCCACAGCTACAGCTACAGCTACAGCACACAGATACTTATTCAAAGGGACGCGATATAGCAGCGTTAATAATAAGCAACATTTACAAACAACAAAAGGCCATTTTAATGAAATAACCATGCGTCCTGTGTGCGTGCGCCACACGCTGTTGCACTCATTTTGGCACCGAAGAAGAAAAACAAGCAGCAGACCAACAACAAGGCCAACAAGCCGAACAGAACACGGCAATGGAGAGCAGAGCAGACAACCAGGCCGGGCCGGGCCGCGTCGAGCTCGAGCAAGTGTAAGAGAAACCGGGCCAAACAGCATGCGTACAAGATGAAATCATTAAAGGAAATGAGTTTTTTTCCCATCGGGTTATGACAAAAAAATGCGTTAAAATAAATTATTTTAATGTAGTTCTCATGTCAGCCCACGCCCATTCAGTGTGTATGTGTGTGTTTGTGTGTGTGTGTGTGTGTGTGTGTGTGTGGGAAAAATGCGCGCATTTTAAAAATTCATGTAATCACAAAAGTACACATGTAGTAAAAAAACACAACGCGCCTGAGCTGTGTGCAAATGTTTGTTCCGGCCACGCCCATATGAAGGTACAGGCAAAGGCCGAAAGGTTGGCAGGCTGGATGGCAGGCTGCATTTACATTTAAGGCCTAATAAGCCCAGCAACAAGAACGTACATCACTGACTGACTGACTCACTGGCTGACTGACTGATTGACTGACTGCTGTTGCTGATTGAAGAAAATTTAATCTTAGTTTATAGTTTTAAAAATTTGTTTATATATTTAAAAAAGTTTCTTTATCTTTTACTTTATTTGTATGTATTGTAAAAATATAAGTTTTTTTTATTACTAAAAAGATTGACTATAAAATGAGTTGGTTGAATTAAAAAAGAAAAAATTTACTTGCAGCTAATCATATTTTATAGCAGAAAATTTTATTGGTTAATATTTTAAAAGAATATTTCTTATTTTTACATTTCATTTATTTTGTTACAATATTAATAATTAATCAATTTTAATCATTTATTATAGAGTAATCTATATTAATATATATTGTTTTAATTTTTTAACTTTTTATTTGATTTTTGTATTTTGCAATATTTAATTGTTTACTTCTTTATTTATTTATTTAAAAAAAAAAATATTTTTTACAATATTCAGAAGTAGTTTTATGTTATTTAATTTAGCTGAGTATAATATTTATACATTTATATTTTTGCTTCAATTGTTAATTGAAATAGAGTTATTTGAAGGCCTTGTCATGCAATTGACTGAAGCTTAAAAATCTCTAAACGAATCCAAATGAATTTCGTGATTTTTTTATAATAATAATAATTATCCATTTAATATAAATAATTATCTTTGAACATCAATTGTTTGTTGACGGTCTAATACACTGCCATAAAATTGCTAACAGCTGTATTTTTGGCATTTTTGGTTAAGCTCGCCCCATAGAATTGGCTAAAACCGCGCACTAAAAGGCCAAAAGCGAAAAGTTCAAATGCAGGCAAATGGATGGCAGTTAGAAGTTAAAAGATTCAGCGTAGCGTATGCGGCATAAATAAAACTCACACACACATGCAGCCACACACACACACACACACACACACATGTATATACTCTCTGTGTTTACCTTGTTGTGCTATTTGCAGGCTCGGATTTCACATACGCGCTGCAGCGCGGAGCTGACAAATTAACATCAAAGCTAACAACTCGTGCGTTAACTTTTTGAATAGGAAACAAAAGCGAAAAAATATGATTATATTAGGAAAGTCGAAGATGATGTACTCTATGGAAAAAGGATTGGTCTTATATGCACTATAGGGTTTGTCTGTAGTGCATATAAAACCAATCACTTCTCTAGGCCAAAAGCAATTTTTTTTACCACTTTAATTCAGTTTCTGCAAGGAAAGAATGGGGAATGTCATAACATATTATCACTATATAATTCATATATTTATTATAAAGATTCATATATATCAAATACGTATATACATTAGAAAGATATCTCACTTTGTATTCCAGATATGGGGAGAAAAAGGTCTCTCTCTTAATTTATACACCTTCCTTCTGTAAAACGACTTTAATTTGTTTCAAATACCAAATTTAGTATATATTATAAA